>CM076579.1:823992727-824498562 GCA_034641835.2 Pinus albicaulis | reverse complement strand
TGATAATAAAACTAAAGCAGATGATTTCTTCATAGGTGATCAAGTACTAAAATGGGATTCCAGAAGGGAAAACAAAGGAAAACGTGATAAATTTGACTTTCTCTAGAAAGACCCATACATTATTTATGGTTACAGAGGCAACAATGCATTTTTCTTGAAAGAATTAAATGGAGCATATCTACCAGGTGGACCAGTGAATGGTCAAATGTTGAAGCACTATTTTTCACCAGAATAATCAGTAGTTCATTTGTTCTATTTTACTCATTGTAAATACCATAGAAAATTTTAGATTGGAGTGGATTATTATCTTGTAAAGTTGACGCCTGAAGAGGAAATCTTAAGCTTTAAAAGATATAGCATCATATTTTTGAATAAAGGAGATCACAAAAAGAAGTTCCAAGAAAAGGAAAGCCAAAGTTCCAAGGCCACTAATCAGAAATTTCTTGAGATCTCACAAGGAGATGACATCCCCAAGTGTAGCCTCTGTTAGGGTCCTATAATAATAGGGATCATAATTTTGAATTGACTATGTTAAGTCTTGTAATATTGTACATACCTTTGCATTTTTGAAAATGTTTTCCATATAAAAAATTGAAAAGAGGGTATGTCCTAAAAGAATAATCAAAGGACCAAAAGAAAAAAAGATAAAAAAATATATAAAATATGATCCCCATAAAAAGAAGAAAAAACTAGATTCTGAAAGTATTCCCCTTTCAAATGCCACTACTCTTAGTTTACTTTACTTGTGCAAATAAATTGTGTGCAGCTTGTTCAAAATGCCACAATTCATGATGATCATATAATCTAATCTTGATCATTCATGCCTTTAAATTTTATGTTATGATAGTTAGTGAATAAAGATCTGAGCAAACCATTTAATCTTAGTAGATCAATATTTAGGTAGAGAATAGAAATGAGCTCATAAGTTTAATCTGAGCCATTGGAAGATATAATGTTAGAAATAAGTTTGTTTTTTTATCAAAAGAAAATAAAAGGGTCAGCAAGCTCAAATGCACCCAATAAAGGAAAGAAAAAATGTTAGGATAAATAAAAGGGTAGGTAGAATACTTTTAAAAAGTTATATAAGCATCATTATGCTTATCAAAAATATCTTTCCAATCCTTTCCCCTTTGAAAACCCTTCCCTCTTCATTTTCCCCTTATCCTAAACCCTCTTCCCCTCACTAAAATCCCTTTCCCGTTTCAAATTTTTTTTTCTAACCCCTTCCCCTTTTCCTAAAAACCCTTTTTCCCTTTAAAAACCCCGTTCCTCTTGATTAAACTTTATGTTTTCATAAAAAAAGGCAAAAAACCCACTATTTCAAAGTCTAAACTGTGAAATATTAATCTGGCCCCACTTTCATTTGACTTAGCCCCTCCCGCCTAATATATTTCACATCCCCGCTATAATTTAAACCCTCTGCTTAATTAATTTAATCAACTCTATTTTCATTTAAACCCCCACATATCTACTTCCCGACCCCACATCCTTTTGAAAATACCCAACTCCACCTACCGTCCAATCATCGTCAGGTAAGATCTGACATCCCACGATCATTTTCACACCCTCCGACGTTCAATTTTTAATGGTGATTGGGGGGGGTGCGAAATGGGTGGTTTTATCCACCCGCTCCCATGCGACGCGACGCCTCCATGTTTGATCGCACCCCCTCCTTCCCAAACCACCAAACCACCCTTCGCTATGCGATAAACTACCACTTTTAAAATAAATAAAACACTGCTATTCCATTATTTCCCTATCTCTGTCGAACTTGCGAAAAAGACTAAAAGCCCGCTCACCTCCCTACTAAATTTTGTTTTCATTACAGTTTTTTATTTTGATGTATAAGTGATTAACAGAACCAGGAGATGGAGAAGCAGTTTGATACTAGTTCCATCCTGCTTACTCCAGACCCACAGGATAAGAATTTGAAAAGGTCTAGAGAAGAAGGCATATATCCAGACAGTATCTACAACAGCTTTAGCAATACCAACAACCCATCCCACTGATGAGGCAAACAGATTAATCAAAATCAATGGAAGATATATCTAGAGCTTTAGCCCAAGCAAGACAACTTCAAACTTTATAAAAATTCTTTTACCTCCAGCATGAGGTAAAACACCTTTTTTGTAAATAAACCTTTATTTTCCAAATATTTAGAGGCAGATGGGATTTACTGCAAGATGATGCAGATCCAAATCCTTGATGAAGATATCTAGGAGAAATGGTGTGATTTACTATAAAGGTTGAAAGAACATATAGGTGAAAGAACACACTGATGAAATAAGGCAGATGAAAGAAACAAACAGGTAACAACAATCAAAGAATCAGGGCCAGATATCAGTCAGTTGAAAGGTGTCACTATCTATTTTCATAAAGATATTTTATTTTCCTAAAATAAATCATAGTGAGTTGACAGGATATTTTGTGTAATGTTTTGTATAAATACTTTATCATTCGAAGTATCAAGTGTGGATTTCTACATTTCCTTAGCTGACCGATCTATTTCCTAAGGGTTACTGTACAAACTTCCAGTCGACAGACATAACAAGTTATAAAAAAACTTCTTTATAAGATTCATGTGTTGAGCTATCTCAGTGAAGTATAAATTTCAATTGTTCATGTTCTCTTTCTAAGTATTCCATAAACTTATATGTGTTCTGAATTTGAATGTTATAACATGAGTTTTACTACAGAATTTGCTTACACATTATACTCTGCTTTTAACTGATATACATTTCTATGTTTTCCTTTGATATCTGGTTTAGAGAATTCTTAATTTCCATATGATCCCGATTGACTTATTCATCCTTCTTCATTATCTGGTTTAAGGAATTATTAATTTCTCCTTGATCTTGATTGAAAAATCACTTCACCATTCAGCCTTGAGATCTGATATTGCTCACCTATCTTGCCCTGTAACACTTTCTTTATAATTTGATTTTTTTCTATTTTCAAAGCATATTGACTCCATAGCCCAATGGAAAATGGAAAAGCACCTATTCATCTAATTCATTAGTTCCACCAACCAATTAAAACCAATCCAAATCAAGCATACATGACTAGCCTAAAATCCATAAAATAAACAAGGTTAAATCATATGGAGAGAGCCCTCTCTAAGTTTAGGAAAGTTAGATCCTAAGCTCCAAAAGTGGTTTGTAGTTACCTATAATATATTTTTTTTAACACTTAGAAAGCCCTTTGGAAATTTCAGAGTGATAACAGGTATAATATGACCCGATGTTCTTTCCCATTTGACTGTATGGGGGGATCCTCTTGATATGATTGTTCTAGGGCATGTAAGGCATCCCTATATCGCAGTATTTTCGGACAATTATGAGTGTAATAACCATAATTGTTACAGATAGCACATGTGTGGTTGGTATACAATGCTTTGCCTTTGTTTTTTGTCGTTGGTTCCTTTTTACGGGAACTCATGTCCGCGGTATCTTTTTCGGATCCTAGAAGCAATTTCAGTTCGTCCAACACAGGGAAGATATTGGTAGGGTGGCCTACAATATCACATAATGAAAAAGTGATATAGGTGGATATTGGTGGAAACCCACCTATTTCATTTGGACCCACACCATCAGTTCTTTCATTTTTTCAGTTTCAACACAACTTACTATTTTTAGGAGGTTTTCGGGTCCTGAACTTCCGGAGCTGTTTTGAGGCCCTAAACGACGTTTTTTGGGAAAATCGAGAGAAAAATGGGTCTATGGATCAATATTAGTGACATAAAAATTTTTAGTCCTCAGATATATCTTTCTAACGAGGTATGATGCGTGTCAAATAGAGATCGTATGCCAAAGTTACATCCCCGGGAAGTTGAAACACCAATTTACCCAAACAGGGCCCATAGTTTTGGTGCTTCATCTCCTAGGGTTAGGTTTTTGGATGTTTGTGGTTTTAAATTGTTTCTAAATAATAAATAGGCCCTTGATCCTCATTATAACACAGTTCAGAGGCATGTATCTTCCACATCTCTTCTCAGAGATAAGCTACCAACGCCCTAGCTAGGTTATTTCCATTATGTCTGTAAGCATATTTATGTTATTTGATATTAATGAAATTAATTATTTCAACTGTATCTATATGTTTATGTATATTTCTGTATTTTATTGCATTCCTGCATAAATCTGGATCAACAAGTTTTTAGTTCCCTTCGCATGATGGGGTTTTCTATATTTTTCCCTTTTTTAGAGGTTTTCCTAATTGCTTTAACCGGCTTTGCGACGAGAGTCTCTTTAATTGGTATGCCTATGGGATTTTCCTTAATAGGTGGGGACTCCTCAAGAGTGACAAGGGTTATTCTTGTAGCGGTGATGCCTGTGCCTCCCGACATGGCAATTGGGACCAAGTACAAAACTGGTATTGCGAAGGATATGTTTGGAAACACTACCTTTGCAAAAAATTGTTGTGACACAGAACTAGGTGGAGGGTATAGAAAAGGAGTTTGGAAGATGGCATAGGATAGACAAGTTAGTGGCCTCGGTTTTTTTACTACTAGTCTTTGTCTCCTGGTTGGTCTCGGTGCTTGATGATGACATCATGCACACCGGGGCGCCTATGATATTAGCGAATGATTATGGTATGACAGGGGGATCTCTTAGGAATGATCCGAGGATATATGATGGTATGAATTGGCCAGGACCATATTATTGGTACCGTGTGAGTGATTCCGTAGATGTTTCTACATAGGGTAGAATGACATTGACATTCATCATGGGTCGCTTGTCATGGTATGTTAACTGGTCGACGGTGATGATGTGATCCTTGTGGGGGAACGTTATGATCTAGAAGACAAAGGATGATATGGAAAACATGGCATACATATAACTCCACCCAAGGAGTATATTGTAGTCCAGCTGAGTGTTCAAGACCTCAATGTCTATAAGAACCGTCTTCTAGGCCAAGCAGACTAGGACATTTTAATAGAGACCAACAGGAGTAAAAGGGCACGCGTCGTACACTCTAAGTGTGATGTCTGATGGATTTAGTTTGGGGGATCCCAATTTCTGCCAAATGATTTTTTACATGATGCATGTGGATGCACCCTCATCAGTAATACATTGGTGGATAGTGATGTTCTGGACTGATACTGATATCTGGAAGGCAAACAATGAAGGAAGCCTAGGGTGGCTTTATCTAAGTCAAAAGCCATTTGGCATGAATAAAGAGGGTCAATTGTGCCTAACATGATAAGTAAGGCTTTCATTTTCTTTGAAAAACATTACAGGACTTCTAAAGTTGACATGGCAGTGGGAGATTGTGTTAAGTCGTCCACGATGCTATAATTATGGGCCGCTTTGGAGTGGTGTCCTGCCTAACTTGTTAGACCCTTAGCCATTTTTGGAAAAGGTTCAATAGGCATTTTTGATATAGTCAATGGTGTTGCAGGTGCACTCATGCTAGCCTTGAAGAACTAGTGTCTTTCGGGGTATCATAACTTTGATTTCGTGTATGAAAGAACATTTCATCATCAGTCAAATAGATTTTGTGGTTGTTTTTTCTGGAATCATTGGGGGATGATTAGTGCTGTCAGGTACTAACTGCCCCTTAGTGGGGGAAGGGCTCCTGCATTACAACTGTTTGTTGTGTAGGTCCCTTGTCCTCAATTACCTTGGACCTTCTTTAGCTCGGGGATTTTGGGACAGTGATGAGTGTAATGGCCATACTCTTGATAAATTGCGCAAGAGTGGTTGGTACAAAGATAAGCCCTCTTGTTCTGCCCTTGGGAGTTATTTGGCTCCTATTTTTAATTTTGTTTAGGGTTGCACCCAGCCGATCGCGGAGGGCACTGTTGGTTATTTCCCCCCTATCTAGTTCTCCCTTTTGTTTATTTTTTGGCTTTTTCTTTTCTGCGTTAGGAGGATGACTATGATTCTCCTGGTCATATGACTGGTGCGGTTGGGCCTGGGAAGATTGCACAAAGTTCATAGGTTCATTACTTTTCATTGGTGGGTTTTTTGCTAGGGAGTGGGAATATTGAGGTCCCTGTCATTGGTTTATCTATGGTTGTTGGGGGAGAGCTCTTCCATCAGCATTCCTAGCCATGTACTGGGTCCCCTATGTGGGAGGATATGAACTTCCTTATTGATGATGGTATGATGACGCCCTATTGGTCATGTTTTGCAGAGGTACATGATGACTCTGATGATAGCTTGGTTGCGGGATGTTCTGGTTAGGATCATACGCGTAAGCGGGGTACGAAAAACTGTTTCCTAGGTGACCTTGGGTCACTGACCCTATCAATCTGTCTACAGTGTTTGACGCACCTGGTAATTCTTTATAAGTTTGCAAGCGGGGGGCGTTAGGCAGGATGTTATATATGTATCATGACTAAGTGTATATCAGCTCTAGTTGCTGGGCTTTGATGATGGAATTCTATTCAAAAGTATGTCCTTGAGTTGCCACATCCTTTTAATTCTCTTCTGTGAGAGTTTTTAGGAATAGGTCCAGTAAAAATCGATCTTCTAGTTTGGCTTTACACAAAATTCGACATCACCGCCATTCATGGATTTGGTCCGAGATATGGACGGCTAGCGTCTATCTAAAATAAAGTAACTCCATTCTTGAATTGTGGTGGATGGGTAACTAGAAATACACGAGGAACACAGTAGCGAAGTCGCTAAAGGTTCCATGTGAAGCAGAAGGATGCTCCACATACCATTTCATAGCTGGTCTAGTTAAGGTGCGTTGAAATAGTCTTAATCGAATAGTATCATCAATAATATTGTTCGAAGAAAACCATATGTGTAAATTCATTACATGGTTTCCAGGGTATTTCGCTTGCTTCCCTTCAAACTTTGGAATGTATGAAGGGAGCTTTGTGGGAATGGGGGACCAAATGGGATTGTGTGCAATGGGGTCATTTTTTAACTTTGATAGATCAAGTAAATTTGAAGATGCTAGGAAAGGTAACTAAGTGTTGAGCGCCATTGTGGATTGTGAAAACACAAGGTTCTAGTTGTGTATGGGGTTTTTCTGTGATGTACACGACTGTGTACTCTGTTGGTTCCCCGAATGGGTAGCGTTCTTCTAACCTCTAGGGATTGTGGGAGGAGTTGTGTGTGGTGACCCTAAGGGGGTTTCCATAGGTGTGGTGTTGGGTGAACCTTGGGGGTTCCCAACTAAATATGCCCCGATAAAGGATGAACCAGTAAGAGTGGCTTTGTGTCATCTTGGATGCATAAATGGTGAAAGACCTGACACTCCTTCCTCTAATGGGGGGAGGTCCAAAAAAATTCTAGATTGACGGGGTCCCATTGGGTCCATTATGGTGTTGACTAGGTTTGATTTTGGAAATAATTTTCAGTTTTCTGAGAGGAGAGAGGTTATATATCAAATTAAAAAGTGATCGCATACATAAAAAAAAGTGAAAATAAAAGGTTAATTTCCCTTTAGATTAATCTTATGTGATTAGTCAATAAAAAAATGTGGTTTGATTATTTCACGTATGATACTAAAAATACTAGAAGTTTTAATATTCCTCACACTCTCAATTATAACTGGGCCTTGCGAAGATATCTTCTAGAGGGTATTGGGGCCAACGTCCCGAAAGAACTGGCAACGCTTTCCAGTAGCCGAAGAATCGACCAAGGTAATGGAAAGAGGATCTAGTGCTGCGTGGATTGCCACCTATAGGGAAGGATACCCTATATTTGGCCACTAAGTATCATTGTCCCACTTGAGCATTCGAGTCTTGAGCTTCTTGGTATTCAACTAACAGTACTGAACACTAGATGGGTCAGGTAGCCCTAAATAGTACCACATGCACTAGGCCTAAAATTAACCCCCTCTGAATCGGGTCTTTGTGGCGCTCAGGAATTATTTTCCATGGGAGGATAGATGGGTTTAAATCTCTCTACAAAGCCAACTTCTCTGCTTCAAGAATGTAAACTGACCATGGTGACTTATTGGATGCCTACCCCCAATATTCCTAAACTGAACTATTAATTATCTTGTGGCCCCTGTGGGGGGATTTAATGAGTTCAATTAATGGTTAGTTTTAAGGAGTCTTACTTTTCTTATGGTGTGCAAATGTTTGTGAGAAAGTGTACAATCAAAATTTTTGTAGGATCGAGATATGCGATGATCCTTTACACTCCCTCTTAATTAAAATATGTTTTGATTTCTCCTTTCAAAAAGTAAATGATGTGCGGGTAATGGGCCGCTTACAAATTTTTCCTATTTAGACTAAATGTTGCACTATAGGGGGATGGAAAAATATCAAGAGAGAGCATTCATATGCATGCCCAGGGTCACCAAGAGGTGCAAGCGAAGCAGAGATTACTTTCCTTCTAAGATAATTTGATCCTAGTTTTGAATCCTAGTGCAAAATTTAAACTAAAATTAATGCAAAAAATTGGAAAAAATGGAAACTAGCTAAGCATGCGTGGATATGGGCCACTTACTCCTTGCTAATTACCTACGTGTTTTGGTGTCTATTATTACCAATAAGTTTATTTATATAGCATGGGTGGATTTTAACCACTTACTTTCCTCCTAATTAAACTATGTGGATTTGTAATAATAAACTAAAATTAAAACTATGCAATAACTAACCTAAATTTATCTAAAAACATATTCTAACAGTCAAGGGACACCATCACACAGTGTTGGTAGATTTATTATAGGATTAAAATAGCTTCACACTTGCAAAAAATGGAAAAAATAAGTGAAAAAAATGGTTCACTAGTTTCTGCGTGTGTTTCTTCTACATAGGTGCGCAAATCTCCGTGGCTATCTGAGATGAACGTGCATGGACCGACACATCTATCTGTGCTAAATGTGCACAATTTTATTGTGCATGAAAATATAGATTCTCCTAAACCGAATCTCTTCACAAAGGGTGAATGAGAGAATTTGAGGAAGAGGAGAGCTAGTCCAGCAACAATCGTGAGCTGAAAGAGGTTCTGCAAAACCACAACCACTTAGCTTAAGTGGAAAAATAAGTGGAGTCACCAATATTGTATTGGTGTGTTTAGTACGAGGGTGTATGAAAAACACCGGTGCTTGGTAGGAGTAATTGCTAGCCTACAAGAAATGTCACAAGGAAAAAATGGGTTGTTAGATGATTAAGGAAGCACCATAACATGTAGAAAAACTAGTTATACAACATAGCATACTACAAAAAGGAGGAGGAAACAAGAAAAAAAAAATACGCATATAACACAAGCTCAATATCAAGTAAACAAGCTAGTAATACAAATGGAAAACAAATCCCCTTTTATTCGCTGTTGGTGGTAAAAAAGAGGTAGAACGTTAAACACTCACAGTGAGTCCTTAGAGCTATGGAGCTTTAATACTCAAAGAAAGGAGGGCTCTCCCCTTAATATTTTTGTAGGCATCTCTCTTCTCCTCGAATGAGTGATTAGATATCGGACAACTGATGCACTTCTCCTTTGGGATTGAGATGTTGGATGGCCAACAAATTAATCCCTTCTCTCTCTTGTTGCTTGGAAAACACATTGCTAGCTTGCTCATGGGAAATTTGGCCAACATAACGATGTGTTCTCAATTGTTCTTCTCATGGTGGTATTTTATAGGAAAATTTCAAATCTTCTTCCCTCTCTTGGTACAATTGCGGATAGTGACCCAAGCGTGGTGGTAGATTCCATTTTGTGCTCCCTTGAGGTCTCAAGGTGGCTCTAGGAAGTTGTCCTTAGGCGACCTCAAGTGGAGAATCTTCTTCCTGAAGTGTGCAATTGGTCCCAAATGGTGACCTTTCGCCATACTTAGGATCATGCGACTTATTGAGGGAAAGCTGTGGACACCTGCATTACTATCAAAGAAAAATATGGCTGGAGCGCACTTTGCCAATGTCTTTTGTGCACAATTTGATAAATTTTCCTCTAAACCTCAGAGAAAGTTAAATTTTTCCAGATCCTGTAATGTTTTTCAACCCTGTAAATCCTTTTTCTTGACATTTCATGATGTCTTTTGCTTGTCCGAATTTCCAGTGATAATACTAGTGTATGTCACCAACAAACTATGAGCTTTTATAGTCGAGCCCTTCCTTTTGAACCCTAAGAGCTGCAAGTGGAAACTCGCAGTCATGAGTGCTTGTATGTGTTTTTTGATGTGCGAATAGATGATAAAATTGCTTCCAAACTTAGGTAATGGCTCGTTATTACATAGATTTCATGTTTATACATGTGAGTTGTATATGGCTCATTGCAAAATTAACCTCATTGGTGTTGTACTACACCACCTTCCACTTCTTCTCATTGTCATTAATCTTGGAGATGATGGTCGACTAACTCGTAATTAAAATCCACTTGAAATCGTGAAACTTCCCACATGTTGAGTCAAGTTCCTCCATGATCAGGTGCTCAAAATAGTGCTCAAAATGAAATTTGTCAAAATGGTGTGGAACATGAATGACCGCATAGATTGCATTGTTATAAATCCAGTGCAACTAGTTTCGTGAAAAACCGACACCGTATGCTCCTGGAAATGTGTTCTGTTTGTTTTCCCAAATGAGTAATTTTTTGGCAAAAATGTGCAGTTTTCCAAGTCAACAGTCAGTGCAGCTGACTGGGAATGGTTGTTTGGTCAAAGGGTGACTGTGAATGGTGGACCAACCTGGTCGCGCCACTTGGCCATTTTTCATTGGGTGCTGGTTGGTGAATTTTCATTGGTTGGGATGATGGCCAACAACATGCTGCCATGTGTCAGCATGGGGGCCACCAAAATTGGTTTAAGGTCGAACTGAACCACTGGAGGGATTCGAAACCATGACCACCATTCAAACAATGCACCACATAACCAACGGAGCACCGAGTTACTTGTTAAACCTATGGGAAAAAACCTTATATAAAGTTTGCATATGATGAAGTTTGGGGTAGGGGCCATGGCTTAGCCCCGACCCCCCATATTACATTGCATACGACCAAAGGTTGGGAACCAGGCATGGAGGCTAGATGTCTGCACTATCTACCATGAAACCGTCCTATGTGACTGCTAAGACACTAACCACCGACGGTTGGTATAACCGACAAACTTTTTTTTTATAAAAAAAAGGTTTAATTAACCATAGGGTTATGGTTAAAAATGCAGATTTAAGGCCACATTAGGAAAATTAAGTATCTAAAACTTTTGCCTAGATTTCCATGAAATTGGTGCTCATTTAGCGGATTATGGGGCAAAATTGTAGGATCGGTCCGACTTTTGGGGAAATTATGGTACGTTTAGCAAAAAAACTAGGGAGGCTCATAACTTCTTCATTTTTTGACCAATTTCGGATCAAAAAGAGGCTACACAAGAATTTTTGGGTATTTTGAAGTTGATGGAATAGGTTTTGAAGCCATTTGAGCACTGTAAATGTATTTAATCACTATTTTGAGCATAATGAAAGAGGGCCAAGCCATGGGAAATTGAACCAAGGAGATGTAGCCCAGGAGGGGTGAATTCCTTCATTATTTGTTGTGTTTTGGTTATTTTTACGGTGTACCTGTTTGTTTTTTTTGTATATTTCAGAGTTTATTTTCATGCTTTATGTGTTTAAAAATTAACATACAAGCTCTCAAAAACTCAGTTTTTAACACTTGCAATTTACAAACCCTCAAGCACATTTACAATAAGATCTTATATAGATCAAGTTTGGTATCAAAGCTTTGGTTTTATTTTTTGTTGTGAGGATTTAATTGTTTGCAATTTTTTCTGATGCTTACAAGGTTGAAGCTCAAGAGAGGAGAAGGAAAGCCTCTGGTTTCAATTCCTCAAGTTAGGTCAAGGACAAGGAGAGTAAATTTTCCACAATCTCCACCACAAATTCTTCCTCAAATTGTAGTTGAAGCTTCAGAAAGCATGTATCATGAAGGAGGAGCTCATAATATGTCAGATAAAGAAAAGAGTTTAAGAAAATCTCTCTTTTACATGACTGAAATGGTGAATGTTCTCTATGAAGAGAGGACTTCAAGGTTGCAGGTTGAAAGTTCCAAGCCTTGAAAAGAAGAGGGTTCTTTTGGAGGAAAAGGACGAGATGATGAAAATATTTCAAAAGGAAATTGTGACAAACCACCCTCTTCTCCACCATAATATTCACCTCCATACTGACCTTCATCTTCTTCCTATCCCTCAACCACGGTTACTCAAACACCTCCACATACCCTAAGGGTGCATGGTAAAACTCCCTTATTAAAACTTGATATAAAATTCAAACTGGATATGTATAATGGTGAAGTGAATGCTGAAAGAATTGATAATTGGGTTCGTCAACTTGAACTTTATTGCAAGATAAAAAAAAAAAAATATGATGAAACAAAGATTCAATTGTCTTAATTGAGGTTGGAAAGTGCTGCTTTGATTTGGTGGGAAGCCAAAACACAAGAGGATATGAAAAAACATGGTAAGTTCTAAATCTCTTGGATAGATTTTACTGCTGCACTTGAAGAAAATTTTATCTATTAGCTTATATGCAAAAGGCTATTATGGATTGGCAGAATTTTAGACAACTAAAGTGTCAAGGTGTGCAAACCTATAGTAAAGAATTTAGAAGAAGGTGCTTGATATTAGGTGTATACTTGAATTCACAAGACACTTTGTTGAAACATTTTGGGGGTTTACACATTTATTTAAGGCATACTATCGTTATGTTTAATCCTAAAATTTTAGATGATGTTTTTGTTCAGGAAACACATCTTGAAGGAAGAGGGTAGTAAGAAGCCATTCACAAGTGTGTTATGTATGTGTTATATTCTTTCCACGATTAGTTTCATGCGCAGGGCGGTCATAAGGGGGAAAATAGTTCGCCCAAGCATTACGCTGGGGGCAACAGGGGGGTCATAAGGGGGGTGACAACCTCCCCTGTTTGGGGCCTCGAGAAAAAAATTTTGGACCCTATTTTTCGGTGGGAGGATCCACCTATGGTTTTGTGAATGGGTTTGCACATGATTTTGGGGCATGATGGTTTTAGGCCCCTGATATTTTGTAGATCCGGTCAAGGAAACTACGGTTATGTTCTAATCCAGGGTTAATGGATTAGGGTTTATGAATGCTACGGAATGTATATATATGTGTTGTAACACTAAAAGGAATAATAATGAAAAATCAAGCTGGAAGTCCCAATTTGGGATCTAAGGAAAAATCTCTGTGTATATCTATTTTATTTTTTATTCTCTTGTTATTGTTTATTTTCTATTTTTAAGATTCATTTGCAAATAATTTTTGTACAGGGTTAAAACCTACATTTGATATTAGAGTTGTTTCGGCTTCAAGGGGACGCCTTTGCTGCTGAGGGTTTTTCTTTTTTTTTTTTCTCGGGCTTGTGGTATACCCTGTTCAGTGGGATATCTGCGAGATCGATTCTTGTGATGGAAGAAGATGGCGAGCTGTGGAAAGATAGAGATCAAGAAATTCAATGGTCATATTTTTGAGTTGTGGAAGCTCAAGATGGAGGATCTGCTGGTGGATAAAGATTAGTGGATCGCGGTAGATCTAGGTACTAAACCAAAAAAAATATCAGATGAAGAATAGAATAAGTTGGATCAAAAGGAAAAGAGCACAATACAGTTTTGTATCTCAGATTCAGTATTGTTGAATGTTTCTGGGGAAGCTATGACGAAGACTTTGTGGGACAAGTTTTGAATATTGAATGGAAATGGTATGGTAGAAGGTATGTCTAATTTCTCTCTAGATTTTGATTTATGTGAACATTTTGTATATGGAAAGCAGAATCGGGTGAGTTTTCCTTCTAGTGCTAAGAG
This sequence comes from Pinus albicaulis, assembly GCA_034641835.2. NCBI lineage: Eukaryota > Viridiplantae > Streptophyta > Pinopsida > Pinales > Pinaceae > Pinus > Pinus albicaulis. The sequence goes on along the minus strand of CM076579.1, from coordinate 824,484,850 downwards.
GGTGAACAAAATATTAGAGCTTGTGCACAATGATGTGTTTGGACCTATGTCAGTTCCATCACTGAGAAAATCTATGTACTATGTTTCATTCATAGATGACTTCTCAAGGAATATATGGATATATTTCTTGAGGAATAAATCTAAAGTCTTTGACAAATTTAAATAATTTAAGGCTATGGTGGAAAACCAGATAGAGAAGAAGATAAAGGTGCTAAGGACAGATAATGGTGGAGAGTTTTGCAAGAAGGAATTTGAAAATTTTGTTAAGCGTGGTGTAGCACGACAGAAGGCTAGTCCATACACACCTCAGAAAAATGGAGTTGCAGAAAGATTGAACAGAATGCTGATGGAAAAGACAAGAATCATGCTCAGTGGTACTAGGCTAGGAGAAGAATTCTGGGTAGAAGTAGGGGAGACTGCTTGTTACCTGGATAACAGATCACCTTCATCAGCGTTGGAGGATAAGACTCCACAGGAGGTATGGACTAGTAAGAAAATCTCTCTTTCACATTTGAGGGTATTTGGATGTGATTCATATGTACATGTTCCAAAGGATAAAAGGACCATGTTTGGATAATAAATATGAAAGGTGCATCTTTATTGGGTATAAGGATGGTTTAAAAGGTTACAAGCTTTTGAACCCAGAAACAAGGAAGGTTATGTACAACCGAGATGTGTTGTTTAGAGAGGTGAAAGATGTTGTTAAACATGAAGTCCTACCAAAGGAAACTGAGAAGATAGAGTTTGAGCAAAAGGAGGATGAATCATACTCTACAACAGAAATAGATTCAAAAGAGGAAGAGCCACAAACTCCAGCTATGAGAAGATCAGTTTGGGAAAAAAGGAAACTAGAAAGTTATAGTCCATCTTCTTTCTGTTCAAAATTTTCTTTAACTATAATTGATGATGATTGCAAAACTCTCAAGGAGGAAGTAGATTTAGAGGATAGAAAACTCTCGAAGGATGCCATGGTTGATGAAATGACATCCTTGCACAAAATGAGTCATGGGATCTGGTGGAGTTTCTGGCTGGAAGGAATCCCATCAGGAGAAAATGGGTGTTTAAGAAGAAAATGAATGTAGAAGGCAAGGTGGAGAAATACAAAGCTCAATTGGTAGCAAAATGTTATTCCCAAGTGTCAGGAATTTAATTTGGTGATATTTTTTCTCATGTCACCAAAGTTACTTATATTAGATTACTTTTATATGTTGTTGTTGCCTTTGATTTTGAGGTAGAAAAAATGGACGTGAAGGCAACATTTCTTCACGGCGATCTAGAAGAGGAGATCTACATGAAGCAACCTAAAGGCTTATGGTGAAGGGTAAGAAAGAACTGGTATGCAAGTTAAAAAAATATTTGTATGGGTTGAAACAATCACCAAGGATGTGGTATTGGAAATTTGATACCTATATATGGGGATTTGGCTTCACCAGAAGCAAAGAGGATCACTATGTATATTTTAAATTAATTGGTGACCATTTTATTTATTTGGTCTTGTATGTGGATGATATGTTGCTGATTTGAAATGACAAAGAAATTATCCAGAATTTGAAGACCCAATTGTTCTCCAAATTCGACATGAAGGATCTTGGTCTGGAAACTATATTTTGGGCATGGAAATTAAGAGATATCGGGCAAAGAGGAAGCTCTGGTTAAACCCGAGGAAGTATGTCGAGACAATATTGCAAAGGTTCAATATGCAGGATAGTAAAATGGTGAAGGTTCCTATTCTTCTAGGTGTAAACCTATCTGCTGAACAGTGTCCCAAGACACAAGAAGAAGAGGAGGATATGTCCCATGTTTCATATGCAAGTGCAATGGGTAGCCTGATGTATGCAATGGTCTGTACTAGAACAAACATTGCACATGCAGTGGGAGTATTGAGTGTTAGGATATTCCGACACATAGGAAATAGTTAAGTATAATTTGGTCTAGTGTATAGTTAGGCAAATTTTGTTTCTCTATGGTGTACATTTGTAACTTATAATTCGATGGTCACGATTTGTAGTGATCTGATGGTTCACTCTCTCATCAGTATTAACAACACTTGATCCGTGGCTTAACACTCAATTGGTCCATGATCTCTATTTAAAGAGCATGGAGGGTCATTTGTCCCGTAACCGTTTATGAGAGAAACACATCTAACTTTTATTTTTTATATTAATAAATTTCCTGAAGTGGTTGCGTTGGTTCAGGCCATGGACTGTTTCCCTCTTTGAGGGTTTTAACCAAATGATATACTGGTGTACTGATTTGTGATCTATTTGTGAGCGGTGACCTTTGGTGTTTGATCTAAGGAACTTACCCTGTAAATTCCTACATTGAGTAGGTTTATGTCAAAACCAGGGAAGAAGCATTGGACAACAGTGAAGCAGGTTTTTAGATATTTGTGTGGCACTAGTGATTATGGTGTGTGCTACCAAGGAAGACCAGGATTGGATAGATTTTCTTACATCCCTATTTTTTTTTATGTAGATTGGGCTGGAGATTTGGATCAAAGATGATCTACAAGTGCATATGTGTTTAGCCTATTTGGAGGTGCAGTCAGTTGGATGATTAAAAGAAAGTGTGTAGTGGTTCTTTCAACTACAGAGGCAGAACACATGGTAGCCACTCATGTAAGCAAGGAAGTAGTTTGGTCGCATATATTGTGTTCAAGTATGGTGTTGGTGCAGTGAGCTATAAGGATAGACTATGATAGCCAAAGTGCAATTTTCTTGGCTAAGAACCCTGCTTATCATTGAAAGACAAAGCACATTGATGTTCAATATCACTTTGTGAGAGATATGGTTCAGGATAAAAGGGTGTTGTTGGTAAAGGTGGAAACTTTGAAGAATGTTGCAGATGCATTGATGAAGTCTGTGAGCACTCAGAAGTTCTCTTCCTGTAGAGAAAAAATGGGTGTTGTAGATTTGGACTAATGACTAAGCTCTCTTGTGGATTAACTCTAGCAAGAATTCTGGACCTTTTTCAAACAAAAGAATGATGTTGAGAATGAAATTTTTCAAGGTTGTGATTCAAGATTAAAATCTTCTTTGGTTCATTTTGTTAACCAATATGATGAGTTGTTTCAGGAGCAAAAAGGATTTCCTCCCAATAGGGGAATCCAACATGAAATACAATTGCAACGAGATTGTCCTCTTCCTAACATTGGCATGTATAGAATGTGAGTGATGTAAAGTGTAGAACTTTAAAATCAAATTCAAGAGTTGTTTGGAAAAATGGATCATCAGATCAAGTACTTCACCATGTGGGTGACCTATTGTTTGGGTGCCAAAGAAGGATGGAACATGACGCATGTGTGTGGACTTCCATGCATTGAACAAAATTACGATAAAGAACCGTTTCCCACTTCCTAGAATTGATGATTTACTTGATCAATTGAAAGATGAAATGTGTTTTACTAAATTGGACTTAAAGAGTGGCATATGGAAGACAATATTCAAACAAAACAAGATTTGTTTGAATGGCTAGTTATGCCTTTTGGCCTTTGTAATGCTTCGACTACCTTTATGTGTGTGATTAATGATGTATTGAGGCCATTTCTAGATGAGTTTGTGATAGTATACTTAGATGAAATCTTGATTTTTATTAAGTCTCATGAATAACATGTCATTCATGTCAAAAAGGTACTTGATGTCTTGAAAAAAGAACAATTGTTTTTAAATATGTCAAAGTGTGAGTTTGGAAAAACTTATTTAGTGTATTTAGGTCATATTTTTGGAGGAGGCGAATTGAAAATAGATCCCTCCAAGGTTGATGTCATTTTGAATTGGCCAAAGCCCAAAATATTTGCGGAGGTAAGAAGCTTTTTGGGAGTAGCCCAATATTGGAGGAAGTTTATTGGTAACTTATCCTCTATCGCAACTCCATTGCATGCATTGACAAGTGCAAAGTGGGTCTTCTAGTGGGGAGGTAAATAGCAAAAGGCATTTGATGCATTGAAAGAAAATATTAGTTCAGCCCTAGTACTTACACTTCCAGACTTGAGAGAGTCATTCGAGATTCATATCGATGATAGTGACTATGCCATGGGTGCGGTCCTAATGCAAAAATGTAAGCCCATATGTTTTTATTTGGAAACTTTTAATGATGCAGTGATTAATTATCCTACATATGACAAGGAGTTGTATGCATTGGTGCAAAGTGTGAAAAAGTGGAAATGCTACTTGATGGGTAAGGAAACAATAATTCAAATTGATCAATACGAATTAAAATGGATGGGTTTTAATTCACAAAGTTGCAACAATCAAAACACTTTCGATGAATGGGTTTTCTTAAAAAATTCCACTTGGTGATAAGATATAAGAAAGGTATCTATAATAAATTTGCTAATGTGCTTTCTAGGCCTATTGTTAGTGTTGCTACTATTCTTAAGCATAATTCTATTGTTCATGATAGATATGTTGAACAATATGCTTTAGATAGTGATTTTCAAGATGTATATTCAACTTTAAGTCAAGGCAACCAAGTAGAGGAATTAAATTATCACATGCATGATAACTTGTTGTACCATCTTGGTAAGCTTTGTATTCTATAGGGAGAAAGAATCAACATTATGAGAGAGGCACATACTTCTCTAATTGTTGTTCATTTCGGTGTAAGTAATACAGTGGCACATCTACATAGGTACTTTTATTGGCCATTAGAGGAAATTTCAGCCTAAAAGTGGGATCCCAAGGAAAACTAATAAAATAATAGTTCAAATAATAAAATAAGAGTTATGAATTTTGGAGGAAAAATAAGAAAACTACTTTTTTTTAATTGGATTTTTTGTTGATCTCCTTATAGGTTTACTCAAATTTCAAGTTTATACACTCATTAGATGCGGAATTAAATTCCACATCCAACGAGTACCCAGTGTGCATACTTTTGAAAAGACCCACATTGATAAAAATTGCAGATACATTAAAAAACATGTTAAAACACATTTTTTAATGTATCTGCAATTTTTATCAAGGTGGGTCTTCTCAAAAGTATGCATAATGGGTACTTGTTGGATGTGGAATTTAATTCCGCATATAATGAGTGTCTAACCTTGAAATTTGAGTAAACCTATAAGGAGATAAGCCCAAAATACAATTAAAAAAAGAAGTTTTTCTTTTTTCCCTCCAAAATATTTACATGTACCTTTTTTTAAATTTAAATAATTTTGATTGGTTTACATATTATGACATGGAAATTACATGAAAATTTCATGGGAAATTTTAGGTTGAAATTTCCTCTAATGCTCATATGCTTGAAAGTGTCTTATGTTTCATTAGACATTGTTCATTATGTGTTGTCAGTAATTCTAGAAATAGAAAGTTAGGATTGTACACACCACTTCCAGTACCTTCTCATCAATGGGAGAGTGTTTCTATGGACTTTGTTGGAGGTATTCCTATGTCAAAGAAGAATTGTGATTATATTTTTGTAGTTGTGGATAGGTTCAGCAAAATATGTATTTTGATTCCACATAAAAACCAAATTATAGCTGAACAAAATGCTCAGTTATTCTTTCAGAATTTATGGGTTCATTTTGGATTTTCTAAATCCATTGTTAGTGATTGAGTGTAATATCCAAAAATGGGAAAGACAGGAATATATAAACACAATAAATGGAAACTGCAACAATGAACAAGTAAACTAAATACACCATAAAAATAGACCGAAAAACTGAGTCATTTTATTAATATGGGGGTGAGAAAAAATGTACAATAGTGCTCAAAATATGAAACACTCAAGTCAAACAAGTAGGATATAATGACCCTGAAGTCCTCTCGTCAAAGGCACTACATAACTGCTGGACTGTTGGAGGCTATACTGCAATGTCCCTTCTACAAATGGTGTAAATATAACTAAAATTTGAAAGAGAATGCATAGATCTGGCTATTCCAGAGCTCAGATGATGTCAGGATTTCAGATCCATGCTCTATGATGAAAACGCGAAATAACCCAGAAAGGATTCCCACATATAACTATCTTGGAAAATCACCCTCCTAGGACTTGTAATATATACTTTTGGGTATGCAGATCTACTGCATTAACTGAATATAAATATGGCTTCAAGTAGATACAATCATGTCAATGCATAGAGGGCTTATCCTTCCTTCAGATCTCCAAGATAGAAGCTTGAGATCTATCTCCTCCGTCCTCCTCCACTAGATGGAGTTGCTGAATACACAACACTTGGAATAAACTGCGCTGTCAGGGAGGATAAAGCTACAACATGATGCTAGATGCTGAAATAAAGCTCAAGAATTATGGAAATAAGCTCAACAAGGTGAGGGGATGATCCCTCATAGGATTTCCAGTTGAAATACTGGAAACTTCCTTCCTCCTTCCAATCTACAGGACTGGACTGCATAATTCATGGGGGAATTGTTGCTGCATGGAGGTATGAACTGATGGCTTGAATGTTGGATAGTAATATGTTTTTCTTGGAAGACTGATCTTGAAGCCCAAGCTGAAAGGATAAATCCTCCGCCGATTTCCTAATTGAAAATGCTAGAAACAACCTCTTCCTCTCAAACCCTCAAGCAGGAATGCGTAATTCATGAGAGTGAATTTTCTGTAGAGAGGGGTGGCACCAATTCCTGATGATGTATGGAATCACAAAATAACCTTCACAGATTAGGCACTCGAAGTCCCCTGTGAGTAAGGGTGGGATTTCCGCTTGGAAACACCTGTGTGCTAAACAACACTGCAGACTTAGCTAAACAGCTAAAGCGTGCACATAAATTTCAAATGAAAATTTTAGATCTAAAATCAAATTCTAAAATCTAAAATATCCCTTCTATTGCTACCTTCATCTGCCTTTTATGCTTTGTGAGTCTTCGCTAGCCTTGGCCCACCTCATAACTACGTTGCACATGTGGCCACTAGCGTCCATGAAGACGACGCTGGCTCTCCATGATCTCCATCATATCTACATTTAGTTTCCACCCTCTCCATCATGTGTGCATTTAATGCACCACTTCCTCCGTCACTTCATCATTATTTCTCTATGATCTTACTTTTATTGCTCCATGATCTTACTTTGATTCTTCCACTATCTCCATGATCTCCACTCTTCCTTCCTTAATAAGCTTCTCCACTATTCCATAATGTTGATCTACTTCTAATTAACCCACATACATACATCAAAAGTGGATTTTATTCATCTATGGGGTTTATGGGTCCCTCCACCCTCTTATTTACTTAATTAATTAGAAAAAGTAGGAACTCTAATATTCCAATTAATTGATGGAAAATTGTTAATGTTACATTCCTCCCCACCAAAATTTTTCCTTTCCTCAAGAAAATGCAAAATTATATGGTACAAAAATCCATCTCCCTCCGAATGGAATCATCATATGGAAGGTCTCCCCATATACTACAATGTGTTATGCATGCCCAAATCCAAACTACCTCTCTAGAATGTCTAGAATGGTTTCCAACTGAAAAATTAGATGCTTCTCCTCATCAATGAGTCTCCAAGTGGCAACCATGTGCTATATAGGATCCTCCTCTATGCATGAGATACATAAATTGAAGTGGTCTCTTCCCAAAATGGAAAGTCCCAACTCATAAACTATCTCTCCATCCCGTTGTTCCTTGAGAAACAATTCCTTGCTGCGTAAAGGAATCCGTGCTCAAGACATTAAAGATTATGTCACAAACAAGTGTATATCTGTCTCTGTTTATTAAACCTTCAAATATTAATAATATATTCTCCAAATATCAAATCTTTATAAGTTCTACAATGCCATGTTCTCTTTATGTTGAAGTGAGCGAATGGAAGACGAAGAAAGAAAAGGATTTTAAATTGACATGCTGCTTTAAACAAAATCTACCATTATAAAATCCTGAAGAAGTGAGTAACAATAAAGCTAAAATAGAGGAGCGCCCATTAAGGATGTTTAACTCTTAGATACACAGATATCAAAGAGACCCGCAGCTCAAATCACTCTACTTATTCATAGATATGGAAATGAAATGAAAACTGAGAAAACTATTCAACACAGATAGAATGATGGAAACTTGCAAAACTTTTCATTCATTCAATATTTTTCAGTACAAAATTAGCCTTCAAGGTCGAAAACTTGGAACCTTCTTTCTTCTTCCAATTGTCTTTAAATACAATATGACCAAAATGGTTTCCAGTAATGAAACCGATTCTAACTAACTCTAACTGCTTAACTGCTTACTGTAGTGGAGGTACATGCCTCGGAAAAGTTCTATTACATTTACATGACTTCAATTAAAACATGATAAATTCCTAATCTAAGTGAGTTGATGCTCCTGAGATAGTGGATGTCTCAATGACTATTTGTGGCTGAACGGCTACTTGTGGCTGAGTGGCTGGAGTTGTCTCTTCTGAGTCCATAGAAAATCTTTTGCATTCTTTCCAGAGCTTATCCTGAGTCGTCGAAGCGTTCTTATAACGATGATACTCCAGTGTAAACACAACAACCTGACTATGAGTAAGATTACCTGGGAATAATGTCTTCACCATCCATAGCAGAAGGAAATGCTTTTGTAAAAAATTAAATACCGTTTCTCCCTTTAAAACCTGTGTCTTCTCATGCCTGCCATCTGCTCTGCTTTTTGCAAATATTAACTGATCTTCATAGAATTTCCAGGACATAATCTCCCCTCTCTCCATCCAGCATGAGGGCAAACCTGTTCTCGTCAACTTGTCAAATGATATATCAAATTTTTTAATTATCTCTTTAATTCCCTGTAACCGCTTCTCTGCGGCCTTTCGAAGGTCGTTTTTTCTTATCATTTTATTTACCTCTTCAGCATAGAAGTACCTATCCTGTATCCCCATATCTCCTAACTCTTCATCTGTCTTGGCATTAATAAAGTTTATGAATTTTCTGGCCCAATTCGCTCTTTTAATAGCAGCCTGCTTCTCAGATAATAGCTCCTTTTCATGCTCTGAAACAATGCTTTTCTCTCTGGCAATTATATTCATGGAATCCCATTTTGACTGCATTTCTGAAATAATCTCGTTCCAGATGATATCCTTAGCTTTAATAAGAGAAATATTTCCCTTTAATTTCTCCTTGAGCTCTTTGATTTCATCCTCAGCTTTCTGTAGCTTCTGCTTGTTCTCATGTGCTTTTTCTTCCCATCCCTGCATCATCTTGGTAACTGTGGCCAATTCTGACTGGGCTTGTTTACAGTCTCTTTCCGCCATCTTTAATTCTGTGTTTAGCTGAATAACCTGGGCTTGAGGATCAGCTTCACTTGCAGAAAAATTAAAAGTACAGGTATGGTTCTCGATATGATTCTGTAAGGATATATCTATCTGCTTTACCTTAGTGAGTTCTTCGTCTTTCTTAAATAACTGCTGTCGCAATTCCTCTTTCTCCTTTTCAACCTCAGCTACTTCGGCCGCCAATGAGTGTTCTGTAGCTGGTAATTTTAAATTTTTCCTTAGTGAAGATATTTCCGCTTCTGCACTTTTCATAAGTTTTTGAATTGCGGCTTTATCATTTGGATCCACACCGATTTTCATAATGATTTTCTTCAACTCTTCATTTTGAGTTGTTAATGCCCTTGCATTACCTTTCTCCAATTTGCACTGTTTGATGACCTTTGCAAGCATGTTTTCCGTCTTGACTGCTGTAGCATTGGTCTTGCTCAAATCATTTACAATCAGCTGACCGGTCTGCATGTGAAGATTCGTTTTGTCCCACAAGGGGATCTTTTTAACATCCATGACTATGTTTAACTCCTTAAAGCTGCTCGAAGGTCCAAGGGACATTCCTATTGGATGTGACAGAGCCATCTTAAACTGATCTTTCTCCAGATCCATCACAGTCAATAATATGGTTTGGTCAGCAGGTATATGGTGCTCTGCTTGTGCTTCTATATTGGCTTTTATCCTCTGGTTCCTTTCCTTAATCTGTGTGAACACTTGCTTCATTGAAGGAGCCTTTCCCAAATGAAGTTCCTGTCTTCTAGGAGATGAGGAGCAATCCTGTTCTTCATTGACCTGGAGAGTAAAACCAGGTGACTTGGAAGAATGGTCTTCTTCTAGCTTGGTTCTTTTTTCCTCTCGGGGCTCCTCATCATCGATTTCAATAACATCCTCTCTACCTCTTTTGCTCATTCTTTCCAAAATTGCAGGTGTTTGAATATTGGTCTTTGATGAACCTGACTCTCCTGGATTAGCCAGTTTCTCCAAATCAGGTTTACTTACATGAGAAAATGCAGCATACCCATTCTCAACCCTTTTCTGAGAAATTATTCCATGTGGATCATAAGGCCATTTCTCTCCCAACAACAACTGCGTCCCTTCTAATATTTTTGATACTTCATCAAAAGCTTGTCTTGTGTTGACAACAAAAGGGCCTACACTCATAGGAAACTTGTACATCAATCCTTTCTTCATGGGCAGAAAATGAACTTGATCTACATTAAGACTTTGCCTTATAAATTCCAGGGAAAAAAGTCTCATGGGAACAAAGGTTGGGAGCCTATAGGGCTCAATACTAACTCCATACAGCCTTATCTCAGAGTAATCTTCAAAAACAAACCAGTCTCCAAATTTACAATTGGGTCCTAACTGTAGGAACTCCTGGGCCTTTGGCAGAAATCATGGAGGAAGAGTTCCATTCAGAATTTTATAAGCAGTAGACATGAAATGGTCAGCAAATTCAAACATCCCTGCTTCGTTCTCTTCTTTTCTAACCATATCAGTCCAGAATAAAACTGATTGCTTATTTTTATTACTATCCATTATATTTAAACCCACACTCATAAACTCTTCAACATTTTGATATAAAAATAAGTAAACTACTAATGATGGAAATCTAAAAAAACCTGTTAGAGGGAAGGCGATCAATTGGGAATTTACTACTTCCTTCCAAAAAGACGGGATGTCTAGCACCACCCCTGGTTTCATCATTAGAGAAAACATCGCCAAGACTGCTTTATCAATTTCGTGATCATCATCTCTTCCCAAAATCTCCATAATGCAGCTAAGAACTGGCCTATACTGAACACTGAACGCCTCCAAACTGAACTTTCCTGCTTCAAATTGAGTTTTCTCTGGACTTGGTATCAAAAACGACATGCAATGATTAAACTCTTCATTTGAAAGCTCCTCGAAATACTGAACCAACGAATCTTCGAAGAACTGCAATGGAGACTCATCTTCTGGAAAACATAATGCTTGACGCATTATTTGTGTTGAAACCTGCAGGATATTTTCCCCCTGAGAATTCATAACGAAACTAACCAAGAAATGAATTCGGGGAAGAAGTGAGTTTTCGGAATACAAGCAGACAACACACCTGAACTTTTCATAGCAGAGAACACAGGGGACTTGTCAGTGTTCAGGGTTACTTGGTAATGCAATAGGGGGTGGTTGACGGACGACGCGGTATCATGAACATCCTTCTCGCTATCTAGGAGGGGACTGAGACTTGATGAAACAGACAATGATGTTCGCTTGGCCATGGCTGATAGGAATTCGAAAGCAATTCGCGAGGCAATGGATAATGCAAAGGTGGTGGGACGCGATTAAAAAGGGCAAACAGTCACATATAAACCAAAGAGGGATGGAAGAACCCCTTTTATAGGCTACGGAAATCCATAATAAATGCAGGAATGACGTGGAAAAATAGTTGACAGGGGATGACAGTTGTTTTCCATCTTGGCTAATGACATCATTGCGGGGGGTCTGTGAGTACAGCGGAAGAGTTTGATCCATACCCCCCGTAATAAATCCCAACCGTTGATCACGGCATTTCCAAGATCTGACTGGTCAACTGCGGGGGGTCGGGATTTGATAACTGACGGGCTAATTCACCCCCCGCAATAGCTTATCCATAAGCTTCCTTTATGTAATCATCACTTCCGCTCGGGAAGCTACTCGGGACTTAACCTTCGAATCATACATATCAAAATAAAGAAATACATTGCATCTTTTTTTTTAATACTAAAGTATAAATAACTTCATACTGTAGCATATTTTCGCCTTTATATTATTTTTTATTTTCTTTCTCTCTTTTAAATTGCAAAAAATAAACTATAAAAGGATATGCAGATAATGGTCCACAACATCTGGCTCCACCTGGGGATAGTGTTTTTACCACAAAACACTAAGAACCTGCAGATTAGTGCCTTCACCTCGGGCATGGAGTCACATATTGCTTGATGAAACTGTACAATAATCACACCGGATATATACAATGATGAACAAATAGCTGCTTAATGCTGAAAATAATGCTTGAGATATTGCCCGTTCACAAGCATATCCAGCACTTCTCCGTCAAGATCCTCCAACATGAAAGTATTATTTCCTCTGACTTCATTAATTTTGAATGGGCCATACCACAAGGGATCAAATTTACCATGTTTCCCTTTGTCTTCCCTTCGTGTATCCCATCTCAATACTAAGTCTCCCTTATGAAACACGACTTCTTTTGTTTTTTCTATCAAATACTGCCTTCATCTTCTGCTGATAAGTGAGCAAGTTGTCCCGAATTGGATTTCCGTTTTCACTTAGTTCCATCACATTGTTCATTCTTCTGATCATGGCATTTGGTTCTACTTGAGCATCTTGAAGAAAAGAAATCACAGGTTTTACCAATTGTGTGGGGAACAATGCTTAAGTGCCATATACGAGCTCATAAGGAGACTTTCCAGTTGACCTTCTGGTGGTCAGTGTTGTTGCCCAAAGAGCAAAAACTAACTTTGTATCCCAATTCTTCTGGTTTTCACTGATTTTCTTCTTCAGAATTCTTACCAATGTTTTATTGGAGGATTCTACCAATCCATTTCCCTGTGGATGGTAACCTGTAGAATGGGACAATATCACATTATAAGTTTGACAAAAATTAATAAACCTGAGTGAACTGAAAACCTGGGCATTATCTGTCACAATCTTTACTGGACATCCAAACCTGCTAAAGATATTATCTTCCAGAAACTTGATAACAACCGAATCATTTGACCTCCTAGTGGGGATTGCCTCCACCCGCTTTGTAAAATAATCTGTAGCAGTAAGGATCCACTTAAACTGCCCACTGGATGGCCGATTTATTTCTCCAATGAAATCCAATCCCCATTGTCTAAAAGGTTCTTCGATAAAAACAGGGATAAGAGGTAATGGAGCTAGCTTTTTCTTTTCTGCACATAATTGGCATTTTTTATAGCCTTTCACTGTTTTGTAAACATCAGAAAACACAGACGGCCAATAGAACCCTGATTTGAATATTTTATGGGCAGTCACCTTCCAGCTATAATGCCCTCCGCACAAGCTTTCATGATACTCTTTGATTACTTCTGAAATTTCTTCTTCTGTCAGACATAACAATAGCATACCAGCCGGATCCTTCCAATATAATTTCGCTTCAATTATAACATAAGGTTGGGCTTTAAGTTTCAAAGCCCTGTATTTAGCTCTATTTATTGAAGGGGTACATGAAAGAAAGCATAAATAATGTACAATATCCTTATACCATTCTGAGCAGAGAAATTTATACTTAATTGCTGTCTTTGACTGATCATCACGCGTTTCTCCATCGATTTATTCTACAGGGGCCAACAAATTGATTCCCAATGCTTGGAAGTTGGACTCTGTCAATAATTTGGCCAAGCCCAATCCTTTAACCAGCTTGGTTGGTTTTACATCCAAATCATACTCTTGAATTTTAGAAATCCAATTTCCCCTTTTACCTTCCACATCGTTTTGTACTAGCACATCTTTTACAGCTGAATTGGGAACGTACACTAAGATCTGAGAATGAAGGATATAAGTTCTGAAGGCTTTCAGTGCTTTTACCAGAGCATACACCTATTTCTCCAATATATTATAATTCAATTCTGCATCTCGGAGAACTTTACTAAAATATGCCACTGGCTGTTCCTGCTTTTCTTTGTTTCTCTGCAATAACACGGCTGCAATAGTTGAGGAGGAAGAAAATGAAAAGATTTGAAATGGTTTCAAATAGTCTGGACTGATTAGAACAGGTGCTTCCTTTAAAGCCTCTTTAATTCTCTGAAAAGATTCCCTCGCTTCTTTGTCCCACTTTACCTCAGCGTTCTTTTTTAACATGTCTGTTATCTTTTTAACGATCTCTGCATAATTAGGGACAAACCGTCTTAGAAAATTAATTTTTCCCAGAAATCGCTGAATGTCTTTCTTACTTCGCGGCAGTGGAATTGACTGAATTGCTTCGACCCTCGCTGGATCAATCTTCACTCCTTCCTTAGAAACAATATGACCAAGTAATTTACCCTCCTCCAGGGCAAACAAAGACTTTTTAGGATTTAGTGATAATCCAAACTTTCTGCACTTCAGGAAGGCTTTCTGCAAATGCTGTAAATGCTCCTCATCAGATTTCGAAAAAATTGTGACATCATCTAAATAAACCACCACAAACTCGTCTCCCACAAACGCGATATCCATCGCCCTCTGGAATGTGGCCCCTGCATTTATCAGGCCAAATGGCATCCTGGCGTACATGAATGTTCCCCAAGGCGTAGTGAATGCTGTTTTCTTCTGATCTTTCTTCTCCACAGCTACTTGGTTATACCTTGAAAACCCGTCCACCATAGACAATCTATAAGCACCGGTCACTTTCTGTAAGACAAAATCCATTTTCGGCAAAGGATAATTATCTTTCAATGAAGCCCTGTTCAAATTCCTGAAATCTACGCACAGCCTTATCTCTCCGTTTTTCTTTCGGACGGGTACAAGATTAGAAACCCAATCTAAATATCTGAGGGGAAAAATTATCTTGGCTTGCAGCAATTTCTTTATTTCTTTTTCGATCGAAGCCAACAACAATGGATTAATCTGCCTAAGCTTCTGTTTATGTGACTTGACTCCATCCTTGAGTGGAATTTTGTGCTATATGATACTCTTATCATATGTTTTCAAATCATCATACGACCAAGAAAATACATCTTTAAATTGTTTGAACAAATCTACATACCTTTCCTTATAGTCCTTCGGGATCCCTTTGAACAATTTGACCATTTTAGGCTCCTGTTGAGTCCCCAAGTTGCAATCTTCCATCTGCTCATCCTGGTTCGTTTTCTTTTGATTCACGGCAACGTCATTAGCCCCAAACAGTCTTTTGAGAGGTACTAAGCCTGTTGGCAAAACATTGTCCTTCAACTGAATAATTTCTTGACCACCAATCTTCTTTTTAAGAGTCTCACTGGCCAAATCGTCTTCATCAGTTTCCAAATCAATCTGATGATCTTCAAAATCTTCAGTCATCAACAGAAACTGCTTAATCTATTCATCATCTTCGAAGACCTGTCAATGTTTAATATTGTCAGGAATCGAAGGTCTATGTCTCATCTCAATTTCATACCTTAGTTTCAAGCTGATAGGGGGCTTGAATGTACTCGCTACAACAGCCAAAGAATCAGCCAGTCTATTCTCTTCCCTTGGAACAAATTGTAAGTTGAAGGCTTCAAAATAATTTTCGATCAGATCCCATACTTCATTCCGATACGCCCGTAACCTGGGATGTTTATTTTGACATAAATTCTTGATCTGTCTTATAATTAATTTTGAATCTCCAAACACAGTCATGGATTTAATTCCCATCTGCTTAGCTGTCTGCAAACTAATAATTAATGCCTCATATTCTGCGACATTATTAGTGGATTCGAACTCCAATTTGAAAGAAAAAGGTACCAGATTACCTTCCGGAGAAACAAAAATGAAACCAGCTCCCGTACCTTCTTTGGAAAATGCGCCATCAAAATAACACTTCCACAACTTATCTGAATGTAGTTCCTTATGTACAATTGCTGAATCGATCTTCCCTTGAGATTATTTAGCAAATTCTGCGTCCTCATGCAGCATGAAACAAGACAGGTCATCCTTCTCTTGGCCATAAATTGGTGAATTACTTGCATCTTTCTTGGTAGTAGTTTTTTGAAATCTAGTCTCTCTATACAACCTTCTTTCTTCACCATTGAAAACGGGAATAATAGCATATGTAAAGTCCAGTTTCAAAACTCCTCCAAGCTTTTCCCCCCATGATCTAGATAATAACATACCAAACCTCGCTGGAATATCTGCCACTACAACATCCATCATAATGCTTTTGGCTGGGATTTGAGCCAATGAAACAACCATATCTTTAATAAGACCCACACACTTAACCCTCTTTGAGTCAAAAGAGTAAAGATCTCTGTATGGCTTGGTGATTTGTAAATTTAACTCCTTCATCACACTCAATGGCATCAGATTGTGTGATGCGCCAGAATCTAGCATACAATTGTGCAAAACAAAATCATGTAAGAGAAGAGATATATAAAAAGGAGGAACAGAAAAATCTACCTCTTCAACATGAGGTCCAAATGTCACCACTGGCTTTTCTTCCTGCAGATTTACTGTATCGCTCACTTCGTCGGGTTGAGACAGATTGATAAATTCAACAATCTCTTTCTTGTAACCCGGTGTTTTTATTAGTTCAAGAAGAGGTACTTGTATTTTCACTTTTTCTAACTCTTTCGACAAAATGAAAGTTTGATTTTATTTTGTCAACTTTTCAGGTTCTTCTTGATCTTTATTGGAATTTAGATTTTGATTAGAAACCGTAACCACTTTCTCGAAAATGTTAGAATCTTTAACTTTCGTCTGAGAAGTTTCAGCTTGCTGCTTTCCTTTCTATAATGGAGTCGCCATTGGAGTAGGTGCTGCTTCTGATTCTTTTTCTTCATTATCTTGCGTCCTTGACCTCTTTTTTGACCTCAAATCATACTTTTTATGCAACTCAGATTGCATAAAATCTGTGAATTTTCTGCAGTAATCATCCATCTCTTCTTGATCGAATGAGAGATCAGCTTCTTCCTCTTCCTTCACCCTTTCTTCATCTATTTCTTCTTCTGTTTCATCATCTTCCATATACATAGCAGACATACGAGCATCATCTTCTCTCTCATCATCTTCATCTGCTGAACGGGACGGGGCTGCCTCTATGTACAAAGGTGCTTGCACCTGATCTTGGTCTTTTCTTTCTCTTTGTAGAATTTGCAGGGGCTGCTTTTTTAATTGGAGATTAAAAACCCCTCTATTCTGTCTTAGAGGCTTACTATCTATTTCCAACTTTACCAATTTATTTGAAAGATTCTTTATGACCTTATTCATGTCTTCAATTCTCTGATCTTGAGCTGAGGCTTCTTCTTTAGCCTTTCCTTTATCTGAAACTTTACCAGCAGCGGACATATTAGCTTCAATATTTAGAGCATCAGTTTGAATCTATTCCAACGTAGGAGACCTTCTTTCCCTCAATGTGAAACTGAATTCTGGTTCAAAAGCACCAGCAAAAACAACCCTTGCTCCGATAGGAGGGGGTTTCATTTCAATAGGCAAACTATTATAAAATTTGTTAAATCTTTTAACAAAATCATTCACATTTTCATCGAATTTCTTCTTGATTGCATTAAATTCTGTCAAAGAATAGCCGTGGTCCCTCTTTTTGCCCCATCTCTCAATAAAACGTCTTTCTAGGGCATCCCAATCATTAATGGAACCATTCGGTAATCCTTTGAACCATTTCCTTGCCTCTCCACTTAGAGACTGAACAAAGAGTCTCATAACAACATCCAAATGTTCAACGTTTAAATTCTCTGCAAAAGTGCAAAACAGGGGCAAGTGCTGTTCTACGGTTATTTCATCTTCACCAGTAAATTTGGGGAGTAACTTGAGATACTCTTGAGGCATATCATGCAGTGGTTGTGGTAGATTTAATGGTGCATATTTGTTCATCAAGAAAGCAGGGGCTGCAGGAACTGCCATGTTTACGCCTGGGTTAACTGCTCCTTGAGCGGGGGAAAAATGAATACCAGTTGTGGGAAAAGATGAATGAGGTGAAACAACTAATATAGGAATTGGACTGTGAACAATTGCAGAAGAGATGGTAGCTATATGGGACTGAGTTTCTATAAAAGGAAAAGATACAAACTCCAAAGATTGCTCTTCTAATGTGGGTTCTTGAAAATGAACGGGTGATGGTGATGATTCTTCTTCCGAGAAAATGAGTTTCTTGGAAGATTTCTTGGATGAGAAAATGTGTGAACTTCCGCCAGGTGTGAGCAGTGTAGTTTCAGGTGTATCTAATATTTTTGGTTTCTGGCCCTTCTTCGAAACAAGCTTCTCAGGATCAGACAAAATGGGAACTTTTTGCTGAGAGGTATCTGACCTCGTGTGAGGTTTCTTGGGAGCCAGAGCTATTTTCAAACAATCACAGCGTACTATTTTCTCCTCTCTGAACAACCAGAGGAAATGTAAAACAAAACCCAGGGAAAATCTTCGAATCTTCGTTCCCCGGCAACGGCGCCAATTAATGTTGTTCCTTGAGAAACAATTCCTTGCTGCGTAAAGGAATCCGTGCTCAAGACATTAAAGATTATGTCACAAACAAGTGTATATCTGTCTCTGTTTATTAAACCTTCAAATATTAATAATATATTCTCCAAATATCAAATCTTTGTAAGTTCTGCAATGCCATGTTCTCTTTATGTTGAAGTGAGCGAATGGAAGACGAAGAAAGAAAAGGATTTTAAATTGACATGCTGCTTTAAACAGAATCTACCATTATAAAATCCTGAAGAAGTGAGTAACAATAAAGCTAAAATAGAGGAGCGCCCATTAAGGATGCTTAACTCTTAGATACACAGATATCAAGAGACCTGCAGCTCAAATCACTCTACTTTATTCATAGATATGGAAATGAAATGAAAACTGAGAAAACTATTCAACACAGATAGAATGATGGAAACTTGCAAAACTTTTCATTCATTCAATATTTTCTAGTACAAAATTAGCCTTCAAGGTCCAAAACTCGGAACCTTCTTTCTTCTTCCAATTATCTTTAAATACAATATGACCAAAATGGTTTCCAGTAATGAAACCGATTCTAACTAAATCTAACTGCTTAACTGCTTACTGTAGTGGAGGTACATGCCTCGGAAAAGTTCTATTACATTTACATGACTTCAATTAAAACATGATAAATTCCTAATCTAAGTGAGCTGATGCTCCTGAAATAGTGGCTGTCTCAATGACTATTTGTGGCTGAACGACTACTTGTGGCTGAGTGGCTGGAGTTCCCTTTTCTGTGTCCATAGAAAATCTCTTGCATTCTTTCCAGAGCTTATCCTGAGTCGTCGAAGCATTCTTATAACGATGATATTCCAGTGTAAATGAAACAACCTGACTGTGAGTAAGATTACCTGTGAATAATGTCTTCACCATCCATAGCAGGAGGAAATGCCTTTGTAAGAAGTTAAATACCGTTTCTCCCTTTAAAACCTGTGTCTTCTCATGCCTGCCATCTGCTCTGCTTTTTGCAAATATCAACTGATCTTCATAGAATTTCCAGGACATAATCTCCCCTCTCTCCATCCAGCATGAGGGAAAACCTGTTCTCGTCAACTTGTCAAATGATATATCAAATTTTTTAATTATCTCTTTAATTCCCAGTAACCGCTTCTCTGTGGCCTTTCGAAGGTCGTTTTTTATTATCATTTTATTTACCTCCTCAGCATAGAAGTACCTATCCTGTATCCCCATATCTCCTAACTCTTCATCTGTCTTGGCATTAATAAATTTTATGAATTTTCTGGCCCAATTCGCTCTTTTAATAGCGGCCTGCTTCTCAGATAATAGCTCCTTTTCATGCTCTGAAACAATGCTTTTCTCTCTGGAAATTATATTCATGGAATCCCATTTTGACTGCATTTCTGAAATAATCTCATTCCAGATGATATCCTTAGCTTTAATAAGAGAAATATTTCCCTTTAATTTCTCCTTGAGCTCTTTGATTTCATCCTCAACTTTCTGTAGCTTCTGCTTGTTCTCATGTGCTTTTTCTTCCCATCCCTGCATCATCTTGGTAACTATGGCCAATTCTGACTGGGCTTGTTTACAGTCTCTTTCCGCCATCTTTAATTCTGTGTTTAGCTGAATAACCTGGGCTTGAGGATCAGCTTCACCTGCAGAAAAATCAAAAGTACAAGTATGGTTCTCGATTTGATTCTGTAAGGATATAGCAGTCTTCTTTACCTTAGTGAGTTCTTCATCCTTCTTCATCAACTGTTGTCGCAATTCCTCTTTCTCCTCTTCAACCTCAGCTACTTCGGCCGCCAATGAGTGCTCTGTAGCTGGTAATTTCAACTTTTTCCTTAATGAAGATATTTCCGCTTCTACACTTTTCATAAGTTTTTGAATTGCGGCTTTATCATTTGGATCCACATCGATTTTCATAATGATCTTCTTCAACTCTTCATTTTGAGTTGTTAATGCCCTTGCATTAGCTTTCTCCATTTTGCATTGTTTGATGACCTTAGCAAGCATGTTTTCAGTCTTGACTGCTGTAGCATTAGTCTTGCTCAAATCGTTTACAATCAGCTGACCGGTCTGCATGTGAAGATTCATTTTGTCCCACAAGGGGATTTTTTTAACATCCATGACTATGTTTAACTCTTTAAAGCTGCCCGAAGGTCCAAGGGACATTCCTGTCGGATGTGACAGAGCCATCTTAAACTGATCTTTCTCCAAATCCATCACAGTCAATAATCTGGTTTGGTCAGCAGGTATATTGTGCTCTGCTTGTGCTTCTATATTGGCCTTTATCCTTTGGTTCCTTTCCTCAATCTATGTGAACACTTGCTTCATGGAGGAAGCCTTTTCCAAGTGAAGTTCCTGTCTATTAGGAGATGAAGGGCAATCTTGTTCTTCATTGACCTGGAGAGTAAAACCAGGTGAATTGGAGGAATGGTCTTCTGCTAGTTTAGTCCTTTTTTCCTCTCGGGGCTCCTCATCATCGATATCAATAACATCCTCCCTACCACTTTTGCTCATTCTTTCCAAAATTGCAAGTGTTTGAATAGTGGTATTTGATGAACTTGACCCTCCTAGATTAGCCAATTTCTCTAAATCAGGTTTACTCACATGTGTAAAAGCAGCATACTCGTTCTCAACCCTTCTCTGAGAAATTATCCCATGTGGATCATAGGGCCATTTCTCTCCCAACAACAACTGCGTTCCTTCCAATATTTTTGATACCTCTTCAAAAGCTTGTCTTGTATTGACAACAAAAGGGCCTACACTCATAGGAAACTTGTACATCAATCCTTTTTTCATGGGCAGAAAATGAACTTGATCTACATTAAGAATTTTCCTTATAAATTCCAAAGCAAAAAGTCTCATGGGAACAAAGGTTGGGAGCCTATAGGGCTCAATACTAACTCCATACAGCCTTATCTCAGAGTAATCTTCAAATATAAACCAATCTCCAAATTTACAATTGGGTCCTAACTGTAAGAACTCCTGGGGCTTTGGCAGAAAGCATGGAGGAAGAGTTCCATTCATAATTTTATAAGCAGTAGACATGAAATGGTCAGCAAATTCAAACAGCCCGGCTTCGTTCTCTTCTTTTCTAACCATATCGGTCCAATGCAAAACTGACTGCTTATTTTTATTACTATCCATTATATTTAAACCCACACTCATGAACTCTTCAACATTTTGATATAAAAATAAGTAAACTACCAATGATGGAAATCTGAAAAAACCTGTTAAAGGGAAGGCGATCAATTGGGAATTTACTACTTCCTGCCAAAAAGACGGGATGTCTAGCACCACCCCTGGTTTCATCATCAGAGCGAACATCCCCAAGACTGCTTTATCAATTTCGTGATCATCGTCTCTTCCCAAAATCTCCGTAGTGCAGCTAAGAACTGGCCTATACTGAACACTGAACGCCTCCAAACTGAACTTTCCTGCTTAAAATTGAGTTTTCTCTGGACTTGGTATCAAAAACGACGTGCAACGATTAAAATCTTCATTTGAAAGATCCTCGAAATACTGAACCAACGAATATTCGGAGAACTGCAATGGAGACTCATCTTCTGGAAAACATAATGCTTGATGCATTAGTTGTGTTGAAACCTGCAGGATATTTTCCCCCTGAGAATTCATAACGAAACACTTGCCAGGGTACATAGACGAAACTAAACAAGAAATGAACTCGGGGAAGAAGTGAGTTTTCGTAACACAAGCGGACAACACACCTGAACTTTTCATAGCAGAGAACACAGGGGACTTGTCAGTGTTCAGGGTTACTTGGTAATGTAATAGGGGGTGGTTGACGAACGACGCGGTATCATGAACATCCTTCTCGCTATCCAGGACAGGACTGAGACTTGATGAACCAGACAACGATGTTCGCTTGGCCATGGCTGACAGGAATTCGGAAGCAATTCGCGGGGCAACGGATAATGCAAAGGTGGCGGGACGCGGTTAAAAAGGGCAAACAGTCACATATAAACCAAAATGGGATGGAAGAACCCCTTTTATAGGCTACGAGAATCCATAATAAATGTAGGAATGGCGTGGAAAAACAGTTGAAAGTGGATGACAGTTGTTTTCCATCTCGGCTGATGATGTCATTGCGGGGGGTCTGTGAGTACGGCGGAAGAGTTTGATCCATACCCCCCGTAATAAATCCCAGCCGTTGATCACGACATTTCCAAGATCTGACTGGTCAACTGCGGGGGGTCGGGATTTGATAACCGACGAGATAATTCACCCCCCGCATTAACTTATTCATAAGCCTCTTTCTGTGATCGCGACTTCCGCTTGGGAAGCTGCTCGGGGATTAACCTTCTTAATATATGCATTGACATAAAGCCTATGACCACTTTATGCATATTAAAAATTCAAAATACACTGCATTTGTTTTTTATGCTAAAGTATTAATAACTTCATACTATAGCATATTTTCGATTTTTTTTTTTTTTTATATTTTTTTCTTAAAACTTCGAAATGAAATATAAAAAGGATATGCAGATAATGATCCACAACACATCCCATGCTACATGAAGTAGATCGTATCTCTGCATGCTTCCATTCTTGGCCCTGTTGGCCTTGTTGGCTCCAAGCAACAACACAACACTTAGCAAAATAAGAAGTAGATACATATGGATGGACATGTAAAATTTCAAACCATACTCTCCTAATAGTAACCACCGCAGCAATGCCTCTTGCTGTCATACCACAACATCATCAAACCAAGTATGAGAGCCATACTCTCTCAAGAAAATCCACCGCAGCAATGCCTATTGCTGCCACATCACATGATCATCATACCAAATATGTTGGCGATACTCTCCCAACCAAAGCCAACGCAGTATGGCCTCCTGTTGCCATCCTCCATCATGATCATGCAATGCATGGGGGAAAGTCAACCCATACTCTTGCTCCCAAGAGTAACCAAAGCAATAAGGATTATTGATGTCACCTCACATCATCATGATGCAAGTCTTGGAGCAACAACATATTGATTGACATGTAGAATGTCACATCAGAACGACATAACCAAGCTCCCTGCTTCCACATCATGTGAGTGCCATAAAATGCCGCAAACAACACTCCACCCATTGACATATGATATGTCATGAGATGGCCAAACTCTCTCAACAATAACCAACGCAACCATGCCTCTTGCTGCTGCCTCACACTAGTTCTATGCAAGGCATGGATCATACAAATGTGAAATGTTGGGTAGTAACCATACCCACCCAAAAGCAACCAGCGCAGTCATGCTTCTTTTTGCCCTGTATCATAGATCTCCAAGTGGGTTGTCAACCCCTTGTTCATTATCCTCATCCATCCATCCCACTATGGATGATGGATCATACCATGCTCCAAATTTGTATCCACCCATGGTAGAATACCATCCTCCTCCATCTGATAAGCTTTACACTCCATGATATGTTGAAATGCACCCTCCTTGAGGTCTCTCCATGAGATCCTCTTATCAATGGCCCAATAGAACCCATGAGGCTTTAAATATGATGAAGGTAGAAATTTCTCTCTGAGCCGTGAGATGCTCATCAAAAAAACTCCATCCTGATAATGGAAAATTCTATCCATTACAAGATGTCTACCATCTATCATCTTTCGCTCCAGTGGTTCATGAGTGACAGCGTTGCTGATCTACATGATGGTGCATCTGTTGTCTCATGACCATACACAATGTTGAATTCATAGCCCGACATTGTACTGATTAGTACTAGGCTCACCCCATCCTCTGAAACTCCACACTTCAATGCAAAGTGTTGTGTGTAGCTCAACAATGAAAAACAGGGATGGCTACAGATCTCCTCCTTGATCAAGTCAAGGGTCATCTGCGCAGTGATAGTTAGTTGCTCCAAATTATCAAGGTGCTCTAATCCTTGGTTATGCAATTTCCCTAATGGCATGTCCCCAAAAATATCAAGTTGAGGTACTGAAATAAGATGGGATGGAAATGTTTGCAAACCTTGGATCAACTGAATCTCGGGAACATCTTTCACAACTACAAGAGTTACTCCAATCGGTGCAATGGCTTCTCCAACTTGTGGTAATGGTGATGGCTTCTCCTCTTCTGCTATAACAACGTTGGTATTTTCCCCCTCTTCCTCATGCATCTCTTGAATCATGCATGGGGCTCCCAATGTCAAGAGATCAAGACCATCTTGAAAAGATGCAAGTGATTCTCCTCTTGATGCAAGTACTTCTGCAGCTGGTGGTGGTGGTAGGGGATTCTCTTCCAGAGTGACAATGCTGACATCTTCCTTTGGCTCATCATTTACTATCTCATCAATGACAGGAAGTGTCTTTATGGGAAGTGTCTTTGGTTTTCTTCTACCAAAAGTCTTCTTCAATCTTTGAATGAAATATACATAAGAAATCACTCTTGCATGTTTCAAATGACTGAACTACCAATCCTTTGCTTCACCCTCAAGATGCAGTGTTGTAATCTAGAAAACCTATCTTTATGCTACTGGGTATAGCTGAAAGAACGCATCTAACTCTTTCCTCCAAGCCCTTACTAGGATTATGGGTGATCCATCAAATGTAGGCAAGAATAATCTTTGCCTCTTTCTCCTATTGCTATTGCGGGATCTCCTTTCTTCTTTGAGTTGTAAAAACTGTTGGAGAGTAAGATTCTCCTTGAGTGCTCTAGACTATGATTTGTACTCTGAAAGATATTTACTTAGAGTCTCATACTCCAAGTCTCCTCCATATCCATGCCATTCACCTTCTTCTTCAAAGAAAGTGGACATAGTAGATTGTTGTGGAGCTCTTTTCTTTGCCAGTTTTTTATATTGCTGATAGGAAGTGCTTGGACCTTCCTCATTCTGAAACCTTCTTGAGGTATCTTTTTGTCTCTCCCTCCTCATTTTTTTGACCTCCTTGGAGAGATATTGCATAGATCTGAGGAGAAGCGTGGAAAAAATTAATCCCTCTGCCATTAGTGATCTCTACCGTCTGGTTCTCTTCTGATGTCATAAGACGTAGTGCCCACAAGTTGAGCCAAAGATCATGCTCTGATACCATTGTCATATCCCAAAATGGGAAAGACATGAATATAGAAACACAATAAATGGAAACTGCAGAAATGAACAAGTAAACTAAATACACCATAAAAATAGATAAAACATTTGAGTCATTTTATTAATATGGAGGTGAGAAACAATGTACAACAGTGCTCAAAATATGAAACACTCAAGCTAAACAAGTAGGATAGAATGACCCTGAAGTCCCACTGCATAACTAATGGATTCCTGAAGGTTATACTACACTGTCCCTTCTACAAATGGTGTAAATATAACTACGGGATGAAAGGGAATGCATAGATCTGGTTGTTCGAGAGCTCAGACGATGTCAGGATTTCGGATTCGGGCTCTATGATGAAAACCCAAAATAACCCAGAAAGGAATTCCAGATCTAACAACCTTGGAAAATAACCCTCCCAAGACTTACACTATATACTTTTGGGTATGCAGTTCTACTACATGAACTAAGAATAAATATGGCTGAAAATAGATACAATCATCTTAATGCATAGAGGGTCGATCCCTCCTTCAAGTCTCCAAGCTAGAATCTTGAGATCTATCTCCTTCGTCCTCCTCCACTAGATGCAGTTGTTGAATACAAAACAACTGGAATAAAATGCACTGCCAGGGAGGTTGAAGCTATACCTAATGTTAGATACTGCAATAAAGCTCAAGAATGATGGAAATGAGCTCAACAAGGTGAGGCTATATTCCTCAAAGGGTTTCCAGCTGAAATACTGGAAACTTCGTTCCTCCTTCAAATATATAGGACTGGACTGCGCAATTCCTGGGGGAAATGCTACAGCATGGAGGTATGAACTAATGGAATGAATGCTAGATAACAATATGATAGTCTTGGAAGATTTATCTTGAAGCCCAAGGTGAAAGGATGAATCCTCTATGTATTATCGCAAAAGGGGGAATGCAGTAATAAACAAACACAATATTTGAAACAACAGATTATGTACACATAAGTTATGATCAAAACAGATATAGATAGAATAGGTGAGCCATTTTATTATGGGGAGATGGAATATAGATACACAAGTGCATTATAATAGAAGCACTCAATCTAATAAAGTGGCCTAGAATGACCCTAAAAACATGCCAAAGAAAGCACTGCGAAACTGGAGCTGTTCGAAGCTAAATACTACATTGTCCCTTCAGCTGATGGTAATATTACAACTATTGGCTAAAAAGGAAATGAAGATATATGGTGCTCTGGAGCTCTGATGATGCCAAGATTGTAGATCTGGGCACTATGAAGGAAACCCAAGATAACCCAAAAAGGAAATCCAGATATAAGAAGATCATAAATTCACCTCCCTAGGGTTTGATCCCTTGACTGTCAAGTTATGTAGATCTGAAGCTAGATCTGATCAATAGATGGTTGCAATATGATACACAGTCAGATCTATGCTTGAAGGGTTGATCCCTTCCCTAGATACTCGATCTAGAAACTCAAGATCTAGCTCCTCCAATATCCTCCACTGAATATAACTGTTGATCACTCAATAGCTTTAGAAAACTGCGTTGCCAGAGAGGGAGGCTCAATAGCCTCATGCTAGATGTTACAATGGAGCTCAATAATGATGGAAATAATATGCATGTTAGTTTCAGAATATGAATTCTGCCATCAATGATCAAAATCACTCTTTCCATTCTCATTTTAGGTGTATCACTCTGAAATTTTAATATCATTCCATTAGGTCACGCTAAAAATTGATTCACTGATGGTAGCCCTAGTCTCAAAATATCACACTCCCTAAAAATTCTCATTTGTTGGCTCACCTTCATGTCTTTCTGAGCTTAAAAACACCCATGAAAAACTCATTTCATTATGTATTATCTTAGTCAAAGTCAACCATGGAGTCAGGTCATTCAAGGTCACATTAGGTCATTAGGTTTCAATCTTCAAGGTCCAAAAATGCACCATGACATCTCATAAGGTCAGAAAAGGTGCGAGAGTGACTCAATAAACATTTTATCATTAGCTACAGAGGATTATAAACATGAAAGATGTTTTCAAAGTTGTAATTTTGATTTTAAGTATCAGTTTCATTCCAAAATGAAATTTTTGTTCCCAAAAAAAAGTGATGTAATTTTATGTCCATTATATGTAATAAGTACTTGATCTTCTGAAGCTACTAACTCAACTCCATATGCCAAAATAAATACCAAACAAATTACATCTCAAAGTTCTAGAGATCTTACCCCACCAACTGATTAACTTGCAAAACAAAAAGTCAGAAGTCAAAGAGCGTTAGTGTGAAAATTTAAAAGATGAAATGAAACATTAGAAAAGTGGGTTTTCAAAATATAAATCAAACCCACTAAAGTTTAAAAGCCCTCAAATACATCAATTAAAAGTTCATTTTCTTCCTACACCCTCAAGCATACTCATCAAAGGAGAAGTTTTCAAGTTTTTAGGTGAAATTGTGCAAAACAGGGGCAGAGGGCGCATTCTGCACTAGCGCTACGCGTTTGCCTAAAAATGCTACGCATTTGCTAAAGGCGTTGCGTGCCTGTCAAGGGGAGGGCATGTTTAACTTGGGTGCTACGCATTTTCTTGAATACCCTTGGGGATTTCCAAAAGATCACTACAACTCTCTCAAGCTTCAAAAAGGGTTGCCTACACTCTCCATCAAGCAATTAGGTCACAAATTCATCACTCCTCTTCTCCTTTATCAGTTTATGTGATGTTTAATTTGGTTTTGGTGTCATCTTAAGTTCAAAAAACTAGTATCATTCTACTAGCATCCCACTACCATTCTCACATTTCAATTTACCCTATCCCAACTTCCCATATCACAAATCCCTATTCCCATCTCCTCAAATTTCATCACACCAACCCACACTTCTTACACCCACATTCCATTCCATCATCTCCCTAGGATTTTGACACCAAATACATCATGGTAGAAGAAGAGAACACAATTCATAGTGAGGAGGAAGAAAGAGAGGAGAGAAGGCCATCTAAAAAAGGAGGGAGAATCATTAGACATGAGCCAATAAATACCAGAGAACTCATGGCATCTCCCATCATTGTGACTTGATTTAAGCATGTAGGTTTTTTTCAGTTCTTTGAGAAAGTAAAAAGGGTCCAATACCATCCTATGATGACTATATTATTCATTTCCAACCTCCATGACTACCAGGTAACCCATACTGGTGTCAGTTTCACTGTGTCCCCTACCATCATATCAACTGCCACTAGGATCCCAAATGTTGGGGAAAAATGGTTCAAGAAAGGAGAATTGAATCAATTCTATTATGAGCCATATATTAAATCAAGGTACAAGAATGAGAGAAAGATGATTTTTCCTTTCTCTTACCTCCTGGACAAATATGTCCTCATGATGAAAATCATCATGATGTACTTTACCTGTGAGGGAAGGTTTTCTAGACTCTACTCCTATCATGTCCAGCTACTAATGTACTTCAAAAAGGTCAGAATGCTAAATATACCTTACTATCTCTATTGGAGCATTGAAAAGATGGAATTTATTGCCCAAAAGAGAGATTATTTTCATCAAATGCAAAGTGTCTTTCACCACTCCCTCATCAAGATGATGGTCCTCCATCACCTTGATCAGTTAAACATTAAATGGGATACCTTCATATCCAATGAAATTCTCACTGTCCCACCTATTCAACATGGCCAAGATGCACCTCCACATCCATTCCTCCATCTCAGCCTATAGTTCATACATCATCACTAGATCAGTCTCCTTCACCCACCTCACCACTGTCATCTCCATTTGACATTGAGACTGGGTCACCTAGTAGAGGTAAAATTAGAAAGCCTAAGAGGGATGATTTGGGCACATTGGCACATACCTATCAGATAGGTTATAGGAAGGTGTTTTCCCCACAGATTATGGGAGGGGCCCTGCCTTATTCACCAAAAAAGCAGGTACACAAAGGCAAGGAAAATATGGAAGAGGTGGACCTACATGAAGAGAAAGGCTTGCATGATAAAGAGGAAGAATTTTAACTTGTAGACTTGGATAGAATTGATTATGATGATCCTTCCTTGATCATCCAAGAGAGGGAAGCCAATTTTAGAGAGCTCCAAGATAATATTGATAGGTCCAAGTTTGTCATTACCTTTCTCAAGCAAGAGAACCAGCAACTGAAGACCAAACACTTCATCAGTGAAGTGAAATACATCAAAGCACAAAGAGGGGCAGTGAAGGCTAAATACTTGCTTGAAGAGACACTAGAGAAGTATGGTGAACCTGATGATGAGGAGGACTAGCCTCCAAGACAAAGACCTAGGACTAGAGGGCTGAAAAGAGTTCTAGAACTAGAGAGGAAAAGAGAAGCCAAGCTTTCTAAAGAGCTTATTGTTGACGAAATCATGGTTAATCAAGACTGGGAGTATTTGTTTAAGAAGGTAAACCAGCACTTGGAGAAGCTCTTGGCCAGGGCTCCAAAGGACAATGATATTCAAAGAAGGATGGAAAAGCATTATGCCATGAGTAACAAAATTGCAAGGGCCAAACTCAAAAGAGCCAATGCAAAAATTGAAGCCTTGACCAAGAAAGAGGTGAAAAGGAGGCTAGAAATACTTGCCGAGGTAACACTCCCTGCCTCAAACACATGATCAAAAATCATCCCAACAAATTTGACAAGTTTTTTAAAATTTTGCAAGTTTGTAAATTTCTGTGTTCTTAGGGACATTTTTAGCACAACAAAAATGTCAAATGCACAACACCTAGGGTGTTGCACCCTTTTTTGTGGCATCCAATGAGAAAATTGTCACCACCATTGAATTCATAATGATGAGGAAATGCACCCTGTACATTTTCTAAGCATTTTGAGGTAAACTGGTTAGTGAAAAGGGAAAAAAACTACCAAAAAACCATGTTTCCACCTCATTTTTGGCCTTGGCACTGCACATTTACCAGTCTTGGGAAAATGCATTTTTTTATAGAGAAAATGAGATTCATTTTGCAAACTGAATGCATGTCTATAAATTAGACTTTAAGGGCCTTCCAACAAGCCATCTTAGAGAAAATTTAAACACTGGGAAAGCACCCAAAAGCAGCCTTGAACAAAGAGCGTGCATTTGACACAGAGAGGGCACGTTTGACAAGGAGATGGCACGTTTGGCAGTCTTCTGAAATTTTCCGAGTTTCACTCCTATTTTGATTTTCATCTTGGGAAATGATTATTTTACCTATTTAAATGATGAAACTAAATGTAATTATCACATTTTTACTATTGCCTAGGGTAAATACATTAGGTAAATCAAACAATGAGGTGTAATTAATCAGTTCACTTGAGTTAGGAATGAGTCACTTGGACCATCCTATACTTTAGCTATCAGTTCATATTTTGTGTAATATCTTCCTCACCTCATGGATTCGACCCTTGAGGATGAGTAAATGTTGTTTTCATGTCTATTTAGTCCCTTTCTTCACAATTGACAAGGGTTGGAATCAGTTTGATGTTTGCTAGTTGATCAAGGAAACTTTTGTACTAAGTTTGGCCGACTAATAGAGAGGAGTTACAAATACTTTTATGGGATACTTGTGGTATTGAATGTCTATCATTATTTCTTCTTCATTATCATATGTTTTAACGTATTTTATTCATGTTCACTTCATTTATATGTTATGATATTTTACAAGTTAGATAATCAAATACATGTTTGCACGTGCTCTGTTTTGGGTAACTGGTCATATTTTGTTCATCTTCTGCTATCTGAGATAAATACATGTCCTATGATTTTATTAGCCTTCTTACAGATTAAACACCATTCCATAACAATTATCTTCGAGTGATAATCATTATACCTACCTTACCCCATTGATCCCTGCAACCCTAACTCATATTTCCTGACCTAGCTTTCCTTGACCTAATTTCTTCATCCAGTGATTTCCCCACGGGGTCTTCATGTTGATCAGTGGTTGTCATTGATGTCAACCCAAGCAGCACTAGGGGATGACCGAATATTGCATGAGAATTTTGACCTAACAAACTACTATATTATGGGTCAATGATTCTTTTGATGATTTCTTCTTGTTGAGATGTTTTCGTTGATATATGGCACGCCACGTAATTCTTCATGGTTTGAGAGATATTCATGTTTGAAGTTTGTAACCCCAGTTAGTGGGCTAAAACACAATGAGGTTGTGGCATGGGTCATTGAAAAGTAAATAATTAATAATTTTTTAACTCCTAAAATCCCTCCCACGTTCACTTGTTGAATCCCCTCTCAACCTAAGCATTTATATAAATTTTGATCCTCATATCCTCCTTATGTAGAGATTTCGCTATCGGAAACAAGCCATTGTGGAATTTTTTCTCTAATGTTTTTTATACAAAGGTTTAGAAGCTGAAATTTTTATGAGGCGAAGAAAAAATCTTGAGGAAGCTCTTGTAAAAATTTTAGATTAAGGTGTGCAATATTTTCGGAGATATGATCTGCAGAAGTTAGTGTTTTTGTAGGCTCCTGAATTCATCTTAAAGAAGTGACCTTGGGAAAATCGTCATAACTCTCTCTCTGAGTATCGGATTGGAATTCTGTAAAAAGTTGCAGATAGTGCATGGACTGTAGTTTTTTCTCTATCAATTTTTAGAGCTGAATGAAGAAAAAATACACGTGGCACTTTGTACAAGTTTTCTCTACTGAAACAGTCCATAATTAGGGCATTGTGAGAGATTGGGCATAACTCTCCCTTGAAGAATCCAAATTGAGTTAGACCTGTGGCATTGGAAATAAGACTTAGAGGATTACTATAGGACCGAAAATCACATATTGGGGATCTGAAATAACATAGATACACCAAATTCAATATCAAGCTCATAGAAGGCAAGAAAATGCTAGATCATGTGTTGCAAGGGCTACAGAGTGATTACTAGTACTAGTACAAAAATTGTACTAGTGTCTATCTACCAAAAGTTTAAGAGGAAGTGTCGGGAGGTCTAGGATCATCATTAGGTGATTGTGTCATAGTTGGGGTTATGGTCTAGTGTGTCTTCTTCTTCTACATCATTATATACCATTGTAAAGTGGACCATTTTCCCTGGTACAAGAGTCCATTCTTCTTTTATTCTTCTATAGGGTGGTAGGGTGGTGGTAGGGTGAGTTGTAGCTCATTGGGTGTTGGGGCATCCATTCAGTTGAATACTTAAGAATCTTGAGCATTGGAGTGTCCATCCAGTGGGAGCTGGAGAAGAATGCTTTTCTAGATTCTAGGAAGTTGGAGATTTATTTTCAATTGGAGTTGAATATTAAAGAATTATTAGAAAAGAATTAGGTGGCTTTTGTCTCGGAGTGGGTTTCCAGCTTAAAAATTGTGTGCATTTGTGTTCCTTTTGTTTACTGCTCTCATTGTACAAACAATGATAATAATTGAAGATTAACTAATGATATAATTGAAAGGAATACTGATTCACCCCCCACCTCTCAGTATTTCCAACAATTGGTTTAAGAGCTTGGTTTATTCAATAGTAGTTTATTATCTGGAAGGAGGTCATGGAGCATACCAAGAATGGAGTACCTATGTTCAATGAAAATAATTATGCACTCTGGAAAGGAAGAATGGAGGTCTATCTCTTGGCGCAAGGTTACCAAGTATGGGACACTGTTCAAAATGGATGTACATCAATCGTGAATGAACAAGGTAAGAAGAATTTGGTAAATGATGAAGAATCAAAGAATATTATTATCAGTGGACTTATTGAATTTGCTTATCATAAGGTGTTGGGTTGTAAAACTGCCAAAAATGTATGGGACAAGCTTGAGAATATATATGCAGGTGACTCAAATGCTAAAGAAGCAAAGCTTCAAATCTATAGAGAAAAATTTGAGCAACTCAGAATGAAAGAAGATTGCAACATTGTTGCATACTTCCAATATGTTTATGAAATAACCAATAATCTGGAAGGATTGGGAGAGCCAATTGATGAGAAGACTATTATGTGAAATATTCTTAGAACGTTACCAGGGATATTCAACCCAAAGGTATCAGTGTTAGAATACAGTGCAAATCTGGACAAACTCAGCAAAGAGGAATTACATGGAGTTCTCATAGCATATGAAATGAGACTTGATGAAGAAGAGGGTACTTGGCATCTAGAAATTGTGTTTGTTGCATCTAAGAAAATCAATAAGGACAAACAACCTTCAATTGAAAATACATGCACCTGAAAGTGTGAAGAAAAGGGAGATGATGGAGAAGGTCTTTCAGATGAAGAATATGCTTACTTTATGAGAAAACTAAAAATTGGTAAGGGAAAATTCAAAGGTAAAATTCCATTGATATGTTTCGGTTGTGGTGAGGTTGGGCATTTCGCAGCAAAATGTCCGAACATAAGTGATGGAAACTAAAAAGGAAAGAAAGGCTTTAAGAATTCCAACAAGCAAGGATCCAAAAGGAACTTTCTCTCTAAATAAGATAGCCCATCATCCAATGAAGACAATGATAGTGAAGAAGAAGCCAATGAGAGAGTATTGTTTATGACCAAGCACAATAAACAAGAGGTATCAAACAACGAAGAAGAAGGATTGACCATAGAAGAATTTTCTAAGGAAGCAATCAAGCTTATAAAAGAGCTCAAGGTAGAGAAGATCCGTTCCAATACTCTTGAAGAAAAACTTCAAGGTCTCAAAATTGAAGTTGAAGAACATAAATGCATTGAAGAGTCACTTCAAAAGAATTTGGAAGAAAGTAACCAAGAAAGGGAAGAATTAGAAGCCGAAGTAGTCTCGCTGTGCAAGGAAGTGAAGAAAGGAAAAAATATCCAAAACTATGCCAACAACTCAAGGGCATTAGAAGAACTCATCAACAATGAATGATCTTACAATGACAGAACTGGCATCGGTTACAAAGAACAAGAAGTAGGACCTTCTACAAAAAAATACAATGAACCTATGAGCTCTGACATGCATGTAGACTTCATTGGACAAGATTCGCAAGAGCAACCTTGGAAGACAATTCCTCGATGAAGATTTCCATCCAGGTACCAACATATTTTTTATGGCTACTGTTATTCATGTGGAAAATTTGGTCATAAAGATGTAGAATGTCACACATACCCCAGGAACGAATAAAATTCCAAGAGATCTGTCAAATATGAACCTCCCAAAGCTCAGTGAAACATCTATATATTTGAACATTTAAGAAATAATATTGAATGTTACAAATTTTGAAACTTTGGACACATAGCCAGAGACTGCAGAATTGAAAATCCTCCAGAAAAATCTTTGAAGCCACAAAATGAACGAACATGGAAGAAGACGAAGACTGATAATTGTGCTCTTGCTCTCAAGGCTCAAAACAACAAAGATATGTGGTATGTTGATAGCGGTTGCTCAACGCATATGACTGGAGATAGAAAGAAATTTGTATCTCTAAAAGAGAAGAAGGATGGAATTGTGTCCTTTGGAAATGATGGATCTTCAAATGTTATAGGATCATGTACCGTCACTCTTAGAAGAAAATATGCTCTAGCCAAGAATGTTCTATTGGTTGAAAACATGAATCACAATTTGCTCAATGTTGGACAAATGTGTGATCAAAGGACACACAATACTATTCAACTCCACAAAATGTGAAATTAGGAAAGGCAGGTATGGTGAAATTGTGGCTACAACAAGTTGAGCTCCAAATGACATATATTTTATGGATGAATCAAACTAAAGCACATGTAATAGCTAAATAGGATGATATAATATTTGGTAGCAATGATGATCAACTAAGTAAGAAGTTTGCTACAAAGATGCATAGTGATTTCGAGATGTCTTTACTTGGTGAGCTAACATAATTTTTAGGGCTTCAAATATCTTAGCAAGAGAAAGGAACATTTATATGTCAAGACACGTACATCAAGGAAATGCTCAAGAAATTGAAAATGGAAGATTGCAAACCCATCCTTACTCCGATGGTAACAGGTTTCAAATTGAGCATAGGCGACTCATCTAAGGATGTGGATCAAAGGTTGTACAAATCTATGATTGGTAATCTTCTATATGTAACAACCTCCTGGCTAGATGCTATGCAAGTAGTTCGAAAAGTAGCAAGATTTCAAGTAGCACCAAAAGAATCACATATTATTGCCATCAAAAAAATTCTTCGATATCTAAAGGGAACAACAAAATATGGCTTGTGGTATCCCAAGGGTAACAATTTCATTATTCATGCCTTTAAAGATGCAGAATGGGCAGGAAGCGTTGTTTATCGTGAGAGTACTCGTGAAGAATTGGAATATCTTCTCCAGAATATTGGGATTCTCCCAATATCTCATTAGATTTTCCTTATTCTGAATATAAAGGGGGAGTAGAAGTGTGTACAAGTCTGCAGGATGGTTGTGTGTCAGGGGAAGTGGAAGTGTGTACTGGTTTGCAAGATGGTTGTGTGTCAGGGGGAGCTACCATTTTCCATTGATATCAAAGGGGGAGATAATGTTGTAGGAAGAGGTGTCATGATTGCAAGGGGAGTACTTGTGTTGCCATCAATGCCAAAGGGGGAGATTGTTGATCAACGGTTGTCATTGATGTCAACCCAAGCAACACCAGGGGCTACCCCAATATTGCATGAGAATTTTGACCTACCAAACTACTATATTCTGGGTCAATAATGCTTTTTATGGTTTTTTTTCTTGCTGAGATGTTTCCTTTGATATATGGCATGCCACGTAATTCTTCACGGTTTGAGAGATATTCATGTTTGAAGTTTGTAACCCAAGTTAGTGGGCTAAAACCCCATGGGGTTGTGGCATGGGTCATTGAAAATTCAATAATTAATAATTTTTAAACTCCTAAAATTCCTCCCACGTTCCCTTGTTGAATCCCCTCTAAACCTAAGCATTTATATAAATTGTGATCCTCATATCCTCCTTATGTAGGGATTTCGCTATTTGAAACAGGTCATCGTGGAATTTTTGCTCTAACATTTTTTCTACGAAGGGTCAGAAGCGGAAATTTTTATGAGGTGAAGCTGAAATCTTGAGGAAGCTCCTGTAAAAATTTCAGATTAAGGTGCGTAATATTTTCAGAGATATGATCTGCGGAAGTCAATGTTTTTTCAGGCTCCTGAAATTCATCTCAAAGAAGTGACCTTGGGAAAATCGTCATAAATCTCTCTCTGAGTATCGGATTGGAATTATGTAAAAAGTGGAAGATAGTGCACAGACTGTAGTTTTAGCTCTATCAATTTTAGAGCCGAATGAAGAAACTATGACATGTGGCACTACGTACAAGTTTTCTCTACTGAAACAGTCCATAATTAGGGAATTGTGAGAGATTGGGCATAACTCTCTCTTGAAGAATCCAAATTAAGTTAGACCTATGGCATTGGAAAGAAGACTCAGAGGAATAATTCAGGACCAAAAATCACATATTGGGGATATGAAATAACATAGATACACCAGATTCAATATTGAGCTCCTAGAAGGCAAGAAAAAGCTAGATCATGTGTTGTCAAGGGCTACAATGGACCAGAATTTCTAGGGAAGCAAAGCAAAGAAAGGTGCAACAGAGGGTAGCATGACAAGAGTAGCAAGCAAGGTGCATAATAGGAAAAATAAGTTCATCACATGAAGTCTTCAAGTGGGCAGCACTGCATACAGTCACTGTAAATGTATCATTGTACTAAGTCATTGTAAATACATTATTGTAAAAATTATACTAGTGTCTATCTACTAAGAGTTGAAGAGGCAGTGTCGGGAGGCCTATGATCATCATTATGTGATTGCGTCATAGTTGGGGTTATGGTCTAGTGTGTCTTCTTCTTCTACAACATTCTATATAATTGTAAAGTGGACCATTTTCCCTAGTATAGGAGTCCATTCTTCTTTTATTCTTCTATAGGGTGGTACGGTGGTGCTACGGTGAGTTGTAGCTCATTGGGTGTTGTGGAATCGTTCATTTGACTACTAAAGAATCTTGGGCGTTGGAGCGTCCATCCAGTGGGAGCTGGAGAAGAATGCTTTTCTAGATTCTAGGAAGTTGGAGCTTTATTTTCAATTGGATTTGAATATTAAAGAATTACTAGAAAAGCATTAGGTGGTTTTCATCCCGGAGTGGGTTTCCACCTTAAAAACTATGTGCATTTTTGTTCCTTTTGTTTACTGCTCTCATTGTACAAACACTGATAATAATTGAAGATTAACTAATGCTCTAAATGAAAGGAATACTGATTCAGCCCCCCATCTCAGTATTTCCAACACTTCACTGCGGGAGAAATACCATAACACGTGGGTTCATATTGGGGGATATATAATGAGGAAAAAATGACATAATATATTTGGGGATATATAGGAGATAAAGGGTTTTTATATTCACAGGTATAAAAAATGGATCTCATAGTTAATGAAAAAATATAAAGTGGTATAAAAAATGTTAATAAAAAATGGATACCTACAATATATAATGAAAGTAGGGGTGTTTTAAATTGGGAAGTTGTGTTGGGTTTATATTGGTAGGGGGTTAAATAATGTGATTTTTAACTGTATTTTCCAATATGTACTCAAACTAAGGGTATTGTTTAATATGCTATGATCGCACATGTATGTTAAGAGGTTTATTGAGTGACACCCCTGAGGATTTCCCCAACCAAAAAAATTAAAAACAATCCCCTGCACTCTATATCTAGCCTAAAAACCCTAATTTCTCTAGCCCTCCTGGCTGTGACCCTTTTGGAGAGAGCCCTCTCCGGCTTGATATGGCTAGCTATCATGTCAAAAGCTTGGCTTGTGGTTACCTCTTTTGGGATTCCTTCCTCAGCCTTGGGAATCTGGCGGAGTGATAACAATGCCCAAGGTGAATGAATAATTCCTCACAGGATTTCCAACTCAAATGCTAAGAACTTCCCTCCTCCAATGGATCTACAGGACAGGACTTCCCAATCCTTTATGGGACTGCTACTGCATGGAGGTGTGATATATTTTTCCTAATGCCTGATATATATTTGAAGTGCTGGAAGGCTGATCTTGAATCTCAAGGTGAAAGGATGAACCATTCAGTGGTTCCTCAGTTGAAATACTAAAGGACAACCTCCTCCTCTCAAACCGTAATGCAGAAATCAATTATTTCTGAAGATGTATGGGCTACAGAAAGTAGGAACAATATGACACCAATGCTTGATGATGAAAGTGAGCTCAGAATAACCTTCCTAGAGTAGGCACTCGAAGTCCCCCATGGGTAAGGGTGGGATTTTCACTAATGCACCACTTCCTCCATCATCTCATCATTTATTTCTCTGTGATCTTACTTTGAGTCCTCCTAGATATTATTTGAATCCTTCATCTCTCCATGTTTTTCTTATTAATGATATTTGATCTCCACTTTTAATTCATTAATAATCTTCTCCACTATTCCATGCTGTTTATTTA
Organism: Pinus albicaulis; assembly: GCA_034641835.2. Taxonomy (NCBI): domain Eukaryota; kingdom Viridiplantae; phylum Streptophyta; class Pinopsida; order Pinales; family Pinaceae; genus Pinus; species Pinus albicaulis. The sequence goes on along the minus strand of CM076579.1, from coordinate 824,446,162 downwards.
TGAGCTAACTAACCATGTTCACACTCTTAGAAGTGGATTTATTCATCTTAAGGGGTTATGGGTCCCTCCACTCATTTATTTACTTAACTAAGAAAAATAAGCAAGAACTCTAATATTCCAATAAACAGATGTAAAATTTGGTATATTACAGCCCTCCCTACCAAAATTTTGCTTGACCCCAAGCAACTGCCAAAAGTAGATGCTCTAGCCATATATCTCCTTCCAAATGGAATCCTCACAAGGAAGCTTCCCCATTTTCTGCAATATGTTATGCATGCCCATCTCCAAAGTTTCCTCTCTAGAATGTCTAGAGTGACCTCCAACTGTGTAGTTAGATGTCCCTCATCTTCAATGAAGTACCAAGTGACAACCATATGCTATCCAACATCATCATAAATACATGAGATACATAAAAATAAGTGGTTCATTCCACAAAAGGAAAGCCCAAAATCACAAAAAAATTCTTCATTCCATGATTCATGAAGTAGACTATGTCTCTCCATGCTTACATCTTTAGCCCTATTGGACTTGTTGAATCCAAGCATCATCCCAACATTGTGCAAAATAACAAGTAGATTCATATGGGTAGACATAGAATATGTAAAACCATATTCTCCCAATAGAAGCCATTGCAGCAAAGCCTCTTGCTGTCACACCATACCATCATCATACCAAGTGGGTTGGCCATATTCTCTCAAGAGAAGCCAACGCAGCAAAGCATCTCGTTGCCCCACCACATTATCATCATACCAAGTATGGTGTCCATACTCTCCCAATTAGATCCATTGGAGGAATACCTTTTGCTTCCATCCTCCATCATTACCATGCAAAGTATGGGAGTATGTCAAGCCAAACTCTCCCAAAAGTAACCATAGCAACAAGAACTCTTGCTGCCTCTTCACATCATCATTTGAATCATGGAGAAAAAACATAATGATTGACATGTGGAATGTCATATCAGCCCAATACAAACAAACTCCATTATCACACATCATGAGAGTGTTGTGCCATATTCCAAACAATACAAAACACATAAACATGGGAGATGTCATGTGATGGCTAAACTCTCTTAACAACAACCAAGGTAAACATGCCTTCTTCTTCTGCATTCTGTCATTGATATGCAAGGAATGAGTCAAAGAAATATGAGCTATTGGGCAGTAACCATACTCACCCAAGAGAAGCTAGTGCAGCCATGCCTCCTCCTTCATTACATCAGTGTTGTGCAAGGTATGGATGTTGTAAATTTGTGTTGTTGGGTAGTAAACATACTCACCCAAGAGCAACCAGCGCAACCAAGCTTCTTGTTGGCCTGTCTCATAGTTCTGCAAGTGGCTTTGCAACCACTTTCTCAACATTAACAACCATTAATTCCAATGTGGATTATGGATCTCATTCTGCATAAATTTGGTATCCTCCCATTGTAGGACACCAACCTCCACAAACTGTTGAATATATTTGCACTTCATGATATGTTGAAGTTCACCTCCCATGAGATCTCTCCATGAGATCCTCTCATCAAAACCCATAAGGTTCTGAATATGTTGTAGGTATAAGTCTCTCTTTGAGCCATCAGATTCTCATTGAGAAAGTGTCAACTTGAAATGGGAAAATATTCCCCATCTCAAAATGTCTACCATCTATCATCTGACTCTCTAATGCTTCATGAATGAAGCTGCCATTGGAATGCTCCAACAATGAATTGGTCCTCTTCTCATAACTTCTTTTCATGGATAGCGCTGCTCTCCAGGATGATGTATATATTGTCTCAAGGCAAGGCACAATGCTGAACTCACAGCCAGACATTGTACATAGGATTGTACTCATCCCATCTTTTGAAACTCCACACTTCAACTCAAAGGGTTGAGTGTAGCTCAACAATGACAAACTGGGATAGCTTTCCATATTTACCTTGATTAGATCAAGGATCCTCTGTGCAGTGATAAGTTTCTACTTCAAACTAGCATGTTGCTCTATTGCTTGGTTATGCAATGGCCCTGATGGCATGTCCCCACAAGCTTCAATAAGAGGTACTGAAAAAATATGGGATGGAAATTATTGCAAACCTTGGATCAACTGATGTTTGCGAACATATAACAAGACCACAAGAGTTCCTCCAACCAGGAAAATGGTCTCTCAACTACTGGTAAGAGTGATGGCTGCTCTTCTATCAATGTACCAGTGCTAGTATCTGCCTCCTCCTCATGCATTTCATGAATCATGCATGGGACTCCAAATGTCAAGAATTCAAGACCATCTTGCAAAGATGCAAGTGATCCTCCTCCTGATGTAATTACATCTACAACTGGTGGTGGTGGTAGAGGCTCCACCTCCTGAGTGATAATGAGAACATGATCATTGAGATTTTCATGTACTATCTCCTTAATGATGGGAGATGTTACTATGTGAGATGTCTTTGGTTTCTTTCTACCATACCTCTTCTTCAGTCTCTGAATAAAATCTGCATAAGAAGACACTTTCATACAGGATAAGTGACTGAACCACCAATCTCTTGCTTCACCTTCTAGGTGCAGCGTTGCAATCTCCATAGCCTCTCTTTCTGCTAATAGATATAGCATAAAGAAGGTAGCCAATTCTTCCCTCCAAGCCTTCAATGTGCTTGTGGAAGATCCATCAAATGTAGACAAGAAGAATCTATGCTTTTTTATTCTATTGCTTCTTCTAGATCTTCTTTCTTCTTTGAGTTGTAAGAACTGTTGGAGAGAGAGATTTTCCTTCAAAGCTCTAGGTTGTGCTTTGTACTCAGAAAAATATTTAACTAGGGTCTCATGCCCCAATTCTTCTTCATATTAAGACCAGTCCTCTTTCTTATCAAGGGAAGTGGATCTAGTGGAATAATTTGAAGCTCTTTGCTTCTCCTGTTGCTTCTCATGCTGATAGGAAGTGATGGGACCATCCTCATGATCAAATATTCTTCTTGGATCCTTCCTTCGCCTTTCTCTCTTCATTTTATTGAACTCCTTGGAGATATCTTGCATAGATCTAAAGAGAAGAGTGGCAAAACTGAAATCCTCCTTCATGGTAGATATCTACTATCTGCTTCTTCTTTTGATGCAAAAGATGAAGTGTCCACAAGCTGAGCCAAAGATCATGCTCTGATACCACTGTAATATCCCAAAAGGGAGAATGCAGTAATAAACAAACACGATATTTGAAACAATAGATTATGTACACATAAGTTATGATCAACACAGATATAGAAAAATTAGGTGAGCCATTTTATTATGGGGAGATGGAATATAGATACACCAGCGCATAATATAGAAGCACTCAAGCTAATAAAGTGGCCTAGAATGACCCTAAAAACATGCCAAAGCAGGCACTTTGTAATTGGAGCTTCTGGATGCTAAATATTACATTGTCCCTTCAGCTGATGGTAATATTACAACTACTGGCTGAAAGGGAAATGTAGAACTATGGTGCTCTGGAGCTCTGATGATGCATAGATTGTAGATCTGGGCACTATGATGGAAACCCAAGATAACCCAGAAAGGAAATCCAGATCTAAGAAGATCATAAATTCACCTCCCTAGGGTTTGATGCCTTGACTGTCGGGTTATGCAGATTTGAAGCTAGATCTGATCAATTGATGGTTGCAATATGATACATAGTCAGATCTATGCTTGAAGGGTTATTCCCTTCACTAGATACTCAAGCTAGAAGCTCAAGATCTAGCTCCTTCAATCTCCTACACTAAATATAGCTCCTGATCACTCAACAACTTCAAAAAATTGTGTTGTCAGAGAGGGAGACTCAATAGCTTGATGCTGGATGCTACAATGTAGCTCAATAATAATGGAAATATTATTCCCAAGGTGAAGGCATAATCCCTCATAGGATTTCCAGCTGAAATGCTAAAAATTTCCCTCCTCCAATGGATCTACACGACTGGACTGCGCAATCCTTGACGTGATCGTTGCTGCATGGAGGTATGATATTTTTGGCAGGATGCCTGATATAGATATAAAGTGTTGGAAGGATGATCTTGAAGCTCAAGGTGAATGGATGAACCCTTCACTGGTTCCTCAATTGAAATACTGAAGGACAATCTCCTCCTCTCAAACCCTGATGCAGAAATGCATTATTTTTGAAGATGTATGGGTTGAAAAAAGTAGGAAAAATATGGCACAAATGCCTGATGATGAATGGAAGCTTAGAATAATCTTCCTAGAGTAGGCACTCGAAGTCCCCCATGGGTAAGGGTGAGATTTCCGCTTGGAAACACCCTATGCTAAACAACACTGCAGAATTAGCTAAACAGTAGAAGCGTACATGGAAATGTCATCTGAAAAATATAGATCTAAACAGATCAAAAATCATTTATACCAAGCTTGCCTCTAATGTTGCCTTCATCTTCATTATATAGTTTGTGAACCTTCCCATGCCTTGGCCCACCTCATAACTGCGTTGTACATGTGGACATAGGTCTCAATGTTGATTGCACAATCTCTCCATGATCTCCATGATCTCTGCATTAAATGCTCACCCTCTCCATCATGTGTGCACTAATGCACCACTTCCTCCATCATCTCATCCTTTATTTCTCTATGATCTTACTTTGAGTCCTCCTAGATATTATTTGACTCCTTCATCTCTCCATGTTTTTCTTATTAATGATATTTGATATCCACTCTTAATTCATTAATAAGCTTCTCCACTATTCCATGTTGTAGATTTATGAGCTAACTAGCCATGTTCACACTCTTAGGAGTGGATTTATTCATATTAAGGGGTTATGGGTCCCTCCACCCATTTATTTACTTAACTAAGAAAAATAAGCAAGAACTCTAATATTCCAATAAACAGATGTAAAATTTGGAATATTACACTCCACCAGTTTCCTAGCTAAAAATGCTAGAAACAACCTCCTCGTCTCAAACAAGCAAGAATGCATAATTCCTGAGACTGAATGTGCTATAGAGAGGAGTTGAATGTGGCACCAATTCCTGATGATGTATGGAAGCTCAAAATAACCTTCCCATAGTAGGCACTCGAAGTCCCCCATGGGTAAGGGTGGAATTTCTGCTCAGAAACACCCATGTGCTAAACAACACTACAGACTTAGATAAACAGCTGAAGCATGCACAAAAATGCCAAATGACAAATCCAGATCTAAAATCAAATTATAAAATCTAAAATCTCCCTTCTATTTCTGCCTTCATCTCCCTTTTATGCTTTGTGAGTCTTCTATAGCCTTGGCCCACCTCATAACTACATTGCACATGTGGCCACTAGCCTCCATGAATACTGTGTTGTCTCTCCATGATCTCCATGATCTATGCATTTAGTTTCCACTCTCTCCATCATGTGTGCATTTAATGAACCACTTCCTCCATCACTTCATCATTATTGCTCTATGATATTACTTTTATTGCTCCATGATCTTACTTTGATTCCTCCACTATCTCCATGATCTTCTCATTAATGTAGCATGATCTCCACTCTTCCTTTATTAATAAGTTGCTCCACTATTCCATAATGCTGATCTACTTCTAATTAACCCACACACACACATCAAAAGTGGATTTTATTTATCGATGGGGTTTATGGGTCCCTCCACCCTCTTATTTACTTAATTAATTAGAAAAATTAGGAACTCTAATATTCCAATTAATCGATGGAAAATTGGGGATATTACATTAAGATTCTCGCTTTGTTGGGAAATTTTGGTCAAGCTTGTGGGGATTCATGGAGACCAAATTAAAAAAGAGTACAACATTTCATCCAAAAACAGATGGTTAAACAAATTTTTTGAACAGGACGGTGATACATGTTCTTCACGGTTATTATAATAATTATCCTAAGTTGTGGGATGAAAACTTGCACTATATTTAGCATGCTTACAACTGGGCCAAGAAATCTTCAACTTAAACATCGCCATTTGAGGCATGTTTGGGATACTTGCCTAAATCCCCTTTGGATTTCATTTTTGGAAATGATTTTTCTATTGATGGTCATAGTGACATAGAAAAAGCTAAAAGGTTCATTGAACATATCCAATTGGTGCATCAAGTAGTTCAAGAACATCTGGAAAAGAGCCAAGTCAAGTACAAAACAAGGCATGATAAGCATTGTGTAGATCAAAAATTTCAAGTCGGTGATGAAGTTTGGCTTCACATTAGCAGAGAAAGGCTTCAAGGAGAAGCTAAAAAGTTGAAACCAATTATATATGGCCCACTCAGAATTTTAGAAAAAATTGGTGATAATGCCTTCAAGTTGGATTTGCCTTCATATATGCAAATTCATGTTGTTGTTAATGTTGATAAATTAAGGTTGTGTCTGCTACCTTTGATTGAATATCAAGGAGAAAATTTATATATTCCTTCCATTGAGGATTTTTCTCCTGAATATCTGGATGAATTACAACAAGACACCATTCTTGACAGAAGAATAAGATCTTCAAAATGAGGGAATGTGGAGAAACTTCGTGTGTGGCTCAAAGGAATAAATCCAAGAAAGGCCATATGGATAGAGGTTGGAAAGGTGATGGAATTGTATCCTCATCTGCTGAACAAATGAAATTGATATTTTGGGGTCCAAAAGCTTCAAGTAGGGAGGAGTGATCAGGTGCTCAAAATTATGCTAAAAAATGAAATTTTTTGGAATGATGTGGAACCTGAATGATAGCGTATATATCGTCATTCTAAATTCGTCACAACTTATTTCACGTAAAACCAACACTATATGCTCTTGGAAATGTGTTATGTTCATTTTCCCAAACATGTAAAATTTTGGCAAAAATGTGCAAGTTGCCCAGTCAATAGTCTATACAGCAGACTGGGCATGGTTGACTGGTCAAAGGGTGACTGTGCATGGTGGGCCAACCTGGTCATGCCACTTGTCTATTTTTCATTGGGTGTTGGTTGGTGAATTTTATTGGTTGGGTTGATGGCCAACCACATGCTGCCATGTGGCCCACCTAAAGGTTGCCACATGGAGAATGAGGGCCACCAAAATTGGTTTAAGGAGAAACTGCACCACCGGAGGGATTCGAAACCATGACCACCATTCAAAAAATGCACCACATAACCAACAGATCACCGAATTACTTGTTAAAACTATGGGAAAAAACCTTATATAAAGTTTGCATATGGCAGAGTTTGGGATAGAGGCCAGGGCTTAGCCCCTGCCCCCCATATTACATTGCATATGACCAAAGTTTGGGAATCAGGTGCAGAGGCTACCCGCCCACACTAACTACCACGAAACTGGCCAATGCGACTGCTAAGACACTAATCGCCAATGGTTAGTATAACATGCAGACTTTTTTTTATTTAAAAAAAAAAAAATTAACTATCCACGGGGTTATGGTTAAAAATGCGGATTTAAGGCCGCGTTAGGGAAATTAAGTATCCAAAATTTTTTCTCGTATTTCTGCGAAATTGGTGCTCAGTTAGTGGATTATGGGGCAAAATTGTAGGAATGGTTCGGATTTTAGGAAAATTGTGGTGCGTTTAGCAGCAAAACTAGGGAGGCTCATAACTTCTTTAGTTTTTGACCCATTTCGGATCAGAAAGAAGCTAGAAAGGCATTTTTCGGTATTCTGAAGCTGATGAAATAGGTTTTGAAGCCACTTGGGCACTGTAAATGTATGTAATCATCATTTTTATCATAATGAAAGAGGGCCAAGCCATTAGAAGTTACACCAAGGAGACGTAGCCTAGGAGGGGTGAAATCCTTCATCATTTGTTGTGTTGTGGTTATTTTTATGGTGTATTTGTTTATTTTCATGATTTATGTGTTTAAAGATTAACATAACAGCTCTCAAAAACTCAATTTTTAACACTTAGAATCTACAAACCCTCAAGCAAATTTACATTAAGATCTCATACAGATCAATCCATTAGGGTGAGGCGAGTGGATATAATTAAGGACAATGGATGTTGTGCCATGTGCACATGCTATGATGCTTGATTAGGCTGTGGGCATGTGTGCCCCAACCATCTCCTCCCTACCACTCCATCTGGGGGTATATTTATTAATATTAATCTTAATTATAATTTTATTTCAAAATCATATTTTATATATAAATGAAATAGAATATTTTTGTATTGGAAAAAATATTTAGAATATATTCTTTTCTCATTATATTTATGTTTAAAAAATAATTAAATAAATATAAGATGGAGAAGTGATATATATGTGTGTTTCAAATCATGATAAAATGAGTATGTATATAATTTTTTAAAGAATGATATAAAATTCAATTTTAAATAATAATAATTTTATATGATCTCATGATTTAAAAAATTAATATTAAATTTTATTTTGTATTTTTTAATATGATGATGATGATGATAAACAATTTGTAAGACTTATATGGTTTATTATACCTTTAAAAGGTAAGAGATTTATTGGATTTATTTAAAAATTTATTTTTATTTTAAAAAATAAGTGAGAGAAGTGTTTCCAAATCACCATATTTTTACTAAGTTAAAAGGTCAAGAATCTTGGTAGTATGATATACTTTTTGAAAATTAAATCCAATATCTCACAGGTGACAAACTCTTTCATCCCATCGCATTTTGCGAATCGACCAATGCTTAATTTCACTATGAATCTGATGAGAATTAGTTCTTATCTTGGCAGTTCATTTTCTTCTTAACACCAATTAAGGCACAAAGATAATTTTGGTTTTTGAGATTGGAGCTGATCACCTCCTTATAATATTGTGGTTTTTTTCTTTCCTATGACTCTTTATTTCTCCAAAATTTCTCAAATTTTGAATTAATATTATTTTTAATATTATCCGGATTTTGCAAGATGATCCCCTCTTTTATACGTCAATGGTCCTACCAAGATTGGGCATCCTTATGCCACCCTCATGTGGGGCTTATGGCTAGAGTAAGAAGTAGTTTTAGGAAACTTTTTGGCATCATGTTGTATAAATTCTTCTTAAACATACAATACAAAGTCATAGCCACACTTTCAATGGGGGGAATTCTTGCTTCGATTAGGAGGATAAGGTAGGGAGCATTTCCTTAAATCTTGAGGCTGTAGATTATAGAATTTTTTGCATATGTTTAATGTTCCTCCATGACGCACAAAACCAAACCACACATCCATATAACATAACAAGAGTGAAGAGAGTCTAAAAAATGAGCTCTTGTTTATCCAAAATCCAAAGATATGTTGACTTACAATTATTTTCAACCCATAGTAAGTTTTCCAACCTCCATTTATCCTTTTCTCAATGTTATAATTCCAATTGAGGTTATGATGGAACTCAATTCCCAAATATTTATATGAAGGAACTTCCTATAAGGAGCTATTGTAATACTGAAAGTATCATAGGTGATATTTTTGGATTGAATTATCATGACTTTATCTTTGTTAGTATTAATATTCATACCCATCTTGGAGAATTTTGAGTTGCTTTCCAATATTGTAATGCCTCCTTGCTAAAATAAAAACATCGTCAGTATAAACGAGAAGAGTTATGACCATCCCAGTGAGCATGGGGTCAACACAACCTGCATCTTCCAAAAACTCTTCTAACTTATCAATGTATATGTAAAAAAAGGTATGGGATAAGGGACACCCTGTTTTGACTCCAATAGTGCATTTAATTTCTTCCAACAAACCTCCAGTGGTTAATCTTGGAAATAATTTCCTCATATGGCCTTGTCATAACAACCCTCAACTCATTAGGAATCATTATTTTTTCTAGCCTCTTTCATAGTTTTTTCTAGGAACAATCTCAAAATATTTTCTAAATTCAACAAAACAATAGAAGAGATCATTTTTATTATTATGAAATTCCTCTATAATTATCCTAAGAGTAACACGATGGTCCACGGTTGAATGGTATCCCATAAACCTAGCTTGGTCTTTAACTCTTTTATGATGGCTTTCAAACCAGAGGATAATATTCTTTACAAAAATAATCCCATACAACTTGGTTAAAATGTGACTAATACTAATGTTCATATAATTAGAGGGAATTTTTTTATCTCCATCCTTAAAGATAGGCACACTAAGGCTTTGCATTCGACACTTAGGGAAGTCTTTCTTTATTACCAAATTGAAAATCTTGTGTATGTGCAAGATGAGGAGAGGTTCTCCCATTTTAAAAAATTTCAGCTTGCTATCCTTCAATATCCTTATATTTCTCATTAGTGAGCTTCTAAATCCCAAACTCATTGTTTTCAAAAAGAAAAAGAAAAAGATATCATTCTTTATAAGGCCATTCAAAATAGTGTCCATGTCATTAGGGGATTCATAGAGGTTTTTAAGGTAAATATTCCAATTCTTCAAGGAAATCAAATAATTGTTTTAGTGTTACAAATAAAAAAATTCATCCAAAACTTTCTACGGTTTGACTTAGACAAATGCAATAATTGCTCTCATTTTTAGTTATATAATTTCTTTCCTATCTTTTAATATGAGTTTTGTACAAATTTATCTTATTAAGTTTTATAATATCTTTCTTATATTTTATATATATATAAGTTTTAAGGTTTTCTACCAATTATATAATCATTATCATATCAAAAATTTGTAATTTTATTATTCGCTTTATATGATAAGTTGGTATAGAATAGTAAGAGAGAAAAATAATTTTAAATATTAATAAATTTTAATAGTAATGAAGAAGGTCAAATAATTTTAAATATTCTTAAAGATTATTATTTTAAAATTATATTATTTTAATATTTAATTATTAATTATATAATATTTATTATTTATTCAATCCAATATTATAATATATATATATATATAAAATCTAAAGTTGAAGTAAGCTTCCAATATAATATAGATTTATATTAAGCAAATCTACCGTTGATGTAAGCTACATATATGTATATATATTTTTGAAAGGGAGTAATTAGGAATACATTTTTATATAATTTATTTTGTTATTTATGTATTTGTTTTTTTAATATTATTTAAGTTAATTATATCATTTATTATTATATTATTTATTTTAAAATTTTGATTACATTTTGATAACATATATTGATTTTCAAAAATAATCGCAAAAAAATATTATTTATTTTTTGAAATACACTTCTTAAAACCATTAAAACCATTCGAGACATTGACAATCTGGTTTAGAAGCTTGAAAGGAAAATGATTCTTCACATAAAATTTAAAATTCAAATTTTTATTATAATTTTTTTTTTTATCAAATTTATTATTTAAATTTATATTAATATGTTTTATATTGAACAATTAATTCATACCAATATAATACTACTCAGCGTTTCTCACATTATATTATTATATCAATCTTTAATGCACAATACTATATTATTGAAGAAATCAATATTATGTAACTTCATTTATTTATAATTTTATAATGTTTATTAAAGTAATAAATGCATAATTTTCAATAAAATAAATTCATTTAATTTTTAAATTATGGAAATCATTAAAAATTAAAATAAAATAAATAGTGTTTAATTTAAAATAAATATTAAATTAAAAAATAAATTTACGATATTTGAATTTAAAAAAATAATAATTTTTTTTGTTTTTTTGTTTTTTTGTTTTTTTTCCATTTTTAATTTACATATTGTAATATAATAAAAATAATATATAAAATAAAATGTTCTTCATGCCTAAATATATATATTTTTAAATCATAGAATCATTATTCACTCATTTATTGTTTTATTTGGCAATTGTAAATTAGAATTTTTTAGTTTTTTTTCATTGTAATTCAATGATTAGATGATAAAGTTTGATTCAGTTTAATTTTAAGCAAGAATATATACGTTTGAGAACTACATAGGTGTAATTTCTTCAATTGATAAAAAAAAAAAATTTAAAATCTTCCTATTTCTGTATCTTGATATCATCACACAACGATAGGAATGACCGTGTGAGGAGGAACCGGGGACTTTTTTCCAATCCGAAATTAGAACGCTCGGTGCTTGTTAGTTACGTTAGTGGAACCAACCAAAGAAACTCATCTCTTGAAAAGTATAATCTTCAAATAACTAAATCTCCTTAGTTAGATAATTTATTAAGAGAACCAAAGGAAATAAGTTTAATTATGTTTGAACACACATTAAATGAAAAGTTCATAGTGCTTTGGCTAGTGAAAGATATATAGAGGCAGAGACAGAAGAGCATTAGGCACTCAATATTCAAGATCAAGTATTTTCATGCAAATAGTCAACGAGATGTTGTACTTCTATTTTAAAATAAAGAGGATAAGTATTGATTTTTCACATTAGACCTTATTTTATGGGATCTAGAGGAATGGTTTGACATATTCATTGTTAGCTTAACTTTGAAGATAAGATCAAAACAACCCTACCTGGGCTAGGTTTCCTCACCATTTATTAATGTTTTAGAATGATAGTATATTTATATTCATAGGAAAATTGGCGCTAATATATTGATCAAGCAAATCAAAAGGAAAACTATATTGTTGTGCTAATTTAATAGTAGTAGTCTCTTTCAGAGTACTTTTGAAATCCTTTAGCAAATTGAAACAAAACCCATTTATGCTAGTAAATAGTATGCATAGAAAATCATTAACCTAAAGGATGATAACAATCAAAGAAAGTGAAAATTTAACAAAATCCAATTAATATTAAAGAGGTTTTTTTCTAGTAGTAGTAGAAAAAAATAGAGAAAGCGAGAGAGGGTTTTTCCAAAAGTAGTAGGAAAGAAGAGAGATGAATAGATACTTAATTGCGTCGATATCACGTTTATATACCTAATTTTGCTGAGAGAGGATTATATACATAATTATCACCAAAATACAATATTGACAAAAATACTTTTAGTTTATTATTTATTTTTTAAATTAAATATTAATTGATTGATTTTTATAGTTTAATATTTTAAAAATTGAAAATATAAACTGTTTTTTTGTTTGTAAGTGGTTTAGGTTCATTATATATTACATTAGCCTTGACATGTGACTTGAGAAACTGTGACCTAGGGGCATCTAAACCGTCAAAATTACCCGAGGATCGTAGTCGGCCTAGGCCACACTAGCCTCACATCACAGAGTGACATAATAGTACACCTGATCACCATCTATTCTAGCCCCGTGCGAAAATTTAAACTTTAAATAAGCCTATATTATTAAAAAAAATTGAATTTTTTACTTATTAATTAAAAATATATATAAATAATTGTGATGTTATGTTAATTTAATTGTGTAATAAAAAATAGTTGATATTATATATAATATAAATTTAAATGATAAATTTCCATTGAATTAAAAAAATCAAAAAATAAGATGGATTCTTTTTAAAATGAAACACAATTTTGAAAAATTATATATATATATATTAAATCAATATATTTTGATGATGATGATGATGATGACGACGACGATGACGATGAGGACCACTGCCACCACTAAGACCAATATGGTTTATCCTATCCCACTTTAAGAAGGTAAAAAATCAATAAAAATATTCATATGCTTGAATAGAATGAAAAAAGCATTCCCAAGTCACCAAAGGTTTCTCAAATCACCATAGTTTTCCTGCCTTAATATGTTAACAAGGTTGATAATGGGACAAATATTTTGAAAATTAGAATGGATTTGACTATAAGCTAGGAAATCTAAGAATTTTTTTCATCTTCAACCCTCTTAGTATCGCAAAGGTGACAAAATCTTTCTTCGCACAGTATTTTGTGAGTAAAATAATGTTTATTTCACTATGAAGCTCATGAAAATTAGTTCTTATCTTAGAAATGCTCATTTTCTTCTTATGTCAATTTCAAAATAAAAATAACTACGGTGATATTAAAAATAATTGTGTCAAGAATAATGAAAATTAAAAATGATTGTGCTCATTTAAAATTAAAAATAATTTTGGTGGTATTTTTGAGTGAAGATTATATACATATTTTTTAGTGAAAATTATATACATAATTTTTTTTTTAATATCAAATTTATTATTTAAATTTATATTAATATGTTTTATATTGAACAATTAATTCATACCAATAAAATACTACTGAGTGTTTCTCACATTATATTATTATATCAATCTTTAATGCACAATACTATATTATTGAAGAAATCAATATTATGTAACTTCATTTATTTATAATTTTATAATGTTTATTAAAGTAATAAATGCATTAATTAAAAAATTTCAATAAAATAAATTCATTTAATTTTTAAATTTTTTAATATGGAAATCATTAAAAATTAAAATAAAATAAACAGTGTTTAATTTAAAATAAACATTAAATTAAAAAATAAATTTATGATATTTGAATTAAAAAAATAATAATTTTTTTGTTTTCTTATTTTTTTTTGCCATTTTTAATTTACATATTGTAATATAATAAAAATAATATATATTTTTTCAAATCATAGAATCATTATTCACTCATTTATTGTTTTATTTGGCAATTGTAAATTAGAATTTTTTAGTTTTTTTCATTGTAATTCAATGATTAGATGATAAAGTTTGATTCTTAATTTTAAGCAAGACTATATACGTTTGAGAACTGCATACGCGTAATTTCTTCAATTGATAAAAAAATAAATTAAAATCTTCCTATTTCTGTATCTTGATATCATCACAACAACGATAGGAATGAATGTGCGAGTGATAATCAGGGACTTTTCTCCAATATGAAATCGAAGCGCTCAGGTTGTTAGTTACGTTAGTGAATCCAACCAAAGGAACTCATCTCTTGAAAAGTATAATCTTCAAATAACTAAATCTCCTTAGTTAGATAATTTATTAATAGAACCAAAGGAAAGAAATTTAATTATGTTTGAACACACATTAAATGAAAAGTTCATAGTGCTTTGGCTAGTGAAAGATATATAGAGGTAGAGGCGGAAGAGCATTAGGCACTCGATATTCAAGATCAAGGATTTTCATGCAAATAGTCAACGAGATGTTGTACTTCTATTTTAAAATAAAGAGGATAAGTATTGATTTTTCACTTTAGACCTTATTTTATGGGATCTAGAGGAATGGTTTGACATATTCGTTGTTAGCTTAACTTTGAAGATAAGATCAAAACAACCCTACCCGGGCTAGGTTTCCTCACCATTTATTAATGTTTTAGAACGATAGTATCTTTATATTCATAGGAAAATTGGTGCTAATATATTGATCAAGCAAACCAAAAGGAAAACTATATTGTTGTGCTAATTTAATAGTAGTAGTCTCTTTCAGAGTACTTTTGAAATCCTTTAGCAAATTGAAACAAAACCCATTTATGCTAGTAAATAGTATGCATAGAAAATCATTAACCTAAAGGATGATAACAATAAAAGAAAGTGAAAATTTAACAAAATCCAATTAATATTAAAGAGGTTTTTTTCTAGTAGTAGTAGAAAAAAATAGAGAAAGCGAGAGAGGGTTTTTCTGAAAGTAGTAGGAAAGAAGAGAGATGAATAGATACTTAATTGTGTCGATATCACGTTTATATACTTAATTTTGTTGAGAGAGGATTATATACATAATTATCACCAAAATACAATATTGACAAAAATACTTTTAGTTTAATATTTATTTTTTAAATTAAATATTAATTAATTGATTTTTATAGTTTAATATTTTAAAAGTTGAAAATCTGTTTTTTTGTTTGTAAGTGGTTTAGGTTCATTATATATTACAATAGGCTTGACATGTGACTTGAGAAACTGTGACCTAGGGGCATCTAAGCCATCAAAATTTCCCGAGGATCGCAGTCGGCCTAGGCCACAATAGCCTCACATCACAGAGTGACATAATAGTACACCTGATCACCATCTATTCTAGCTCCGTGGGTGAAAATTTAAACTTTAAATAAGCCTGTTAGCCACCTATATTTTCAATTATATCAATTGGTGGCTAAATATTCTTTGCAGCCTTCAAGAAACAAATTCAATCCTGAAACTTGTTGGTGCTTGAAGACTGTTGGTAAGATCACAAACTGCTGGTTGGTTCTTCATACTTTTCCTTCTCCCCAGCCTCTGATTCCCCAAGAAAATCCAAGTCAAGTATTGCTGCATCCTCCTCCTTTTTCCCCTCCCTTTCCTCCATTTTTTACCTTCATCCTCCAATTACCTTTTCTTCATAAAAATCCCACTAAATCATGTATTACCCCTTATTCCTCCATTAATTTCTTTTTCCCAAGGTTAAAAACCCACTTTTTGACCTATCGGAACCTTTCTCCTTTTTCAAAAATCAGTTAAAAACCATAGAAAAACATACCTTTCTATGCGTTAGGATTTAGCCCCTCAGGCTAAGCTCCTGCTTTCTCTCCATCCATATGTCCCCACGCCAGAACCGTGTGCTAAGTCCTACGGGCGCTTAACACTTGGAATTTATTTATTACCCGAAAACATTGAAAACCTTTGTAAAACGCAAAGTCGGGTTTATTTTATTTTTCCACCAAAGAAAATCATATTGAAACTCAGCCGTCGATCTGTCCCACGGATCAACGGTGCGGAGTGTACCCCATACCCTGGTGGACCCCCCCCTTTTTCCCCCGCGCTCGTTTTCAAAACCGTGGTATGTATCCTGCACCGCTTTCCGCGTTAAATGATTCTCCCGTCGGCCAGCGATTCCGCCCGCTGGCCGACACGTGTCCTCCACCTCACTCCAAAACTGCCGTGCAAATCCCATCGCCCACGCGTTAATCCTCGTCCCGTGGCCCCGCAGTGGGATTCACCCCCGCCGTCGGATCTGGGCCCTCCCATCCGACGGTCCCTGATCGCCTTTTCCGCTCACCCTTTAACGAACTCGCCCGCCTGTTAAAATCTCCCTCGACGCGTTTGAAAGCTGATCCCCACCGTCGATCTCTGCAGATCGACGGCTCTCATTTGTTCTCCCGATTCCGTCGCACGGTTCATCTTTTCCTCCGTTGACTGTTCAAAACGCTCCCGACCGTTGATTGTAATATGATCAACGGCTCTGATCGCTCCATTTTCCCACATGCCTTCCGATGCAGTCTATCCATATAACGCAGGATTTTCTCATTTTTCTCGTATTTTGCAGGGAAAATTCGTTTGTTCGTGTTTTAAACAGGGTTCTCAGACCAGGAGGGTGACGATCCTCTATGTCTAAATTTCTCATCAGAGAAATCACCAAAAGAAGGTCATTTTTCACGCCACTCCAGATTTTAACTATTAATCGATGCCTTTTTCACTCACATACCGCTTAGCGAAGAACAATTAAAAACAAACGAGAGAAGAGACGGCTTTGAAGAGGATTGAACCAGTTAAATAATTTTATACAACGGCTAGATTACGGCTAAGACGGTTATCAAAAGCCTAATCCCTGCCTCCGAACATGGATTAAAGAAACCCAAAAGTGTTCATCGACATCACTTCCACCTCCACATTTGGAGGCGAATTGATTCCTCAATCCACCACAACACCTATTGGGTTTCGACGTTCAATCAGAGGATGAATTTATCAAACAGGATCAGATATTATGCCTCGAACAACCAAAGAAGTTATTACTGCACCGGATTTCAACGACAGAATGTTTGCAGAGTAACCCTAACAGTACGCAGAGCCTCAAAGGTCAATATAAGCTCTCTTCGAGCTTACTTCTTAAGTATAAACACATTAATGCAATGTAACACCTGTAGAATTTCTTCATCGAGCCTCACGGGGTCAGGAAGACATTAATTCTGCATTGATTGTATTTGAGATCTTTTCATCAGATCTCACCTCCTCATCCTTCTATAAATACTTCAATAGAAGATGAGTGAGGGGTTGGATTAGTTGGTTGTTAATGTAATTGCTGAAGCGCTGTAGCTGTTTCTGAGTGGAAAACTCTTGACTGTAAATAGTGGTTTCATGGGCCCTTGGAGCTCTGCTTGTAACAGATAGATTAGGTTGTGAAGAGAGGTGAATTAAAACATTGGATGTGAAGATTGTAACCGGTTTGAAGTAATCAATACAAGCTGATTTATGGGATCCTGGTCTATGCCGATGGTGATGTTATTCTCACTGTAACTTGTCATTTTATTTCTGTTTTCAATTTGTTTCATTATCCACTATAAAGAACAGTTTAAACAGTGTTAGAGTTTGCTGAGCATCAGTGACTTTCTCTGGATGAAAAATCTTTATCCCAATGTTTTCTTCTAATTGTGTTATTTAGAAATGATTTAATTCAGTCTAAGCACAGAGATGATGGTGTTCCCTCATCTTTTCGTCACTGCTGAATGTTATTTTTAAATGTTACTTTCATATATGTTGTGTAAGGAATGAATTGAGGAAATCAAAGGTTAGCCCTGAGTCCCTTTCTTGTTTGCTCAACTATTTGTCTATTTCCCTTAGGATGTGTCAAAAGCTGACTAGTTTCAAAGTACTTATCAGATCTTAGGCCATTCTGTGTTATCTTTGTGATTGTCTTGGAAGTAACTAAGTAAAGAAGAACTAGGAGAGGATCAGGGTGAGTCCCAGCCCACTAGTTTCTGCTCCAAAGGTTGCCTTCAAGTTTCCCTTCGTTTTTAATTTGTGTTCTATTAGAAGTGTATCAAAGGCTGGATAGTTTCAAAGTACTTCCAGATCCTAGTTTTCTTCTATGTTTTTCTTAAGTGCCTGGTCAAAGGCTGGCTAGTTTCAAAGTACTTACCAGATCCTGGGCTGCTCTTTGTTCTGCATCTGTTAATTTCCTTTCTTTTTGTATCACCCCATTCCATAAATCAAACTTCAAAGAGATCCTTAGGCCTAGATGACTTGCCCTATAGATTACTCTTGAACCTGGATGTTTCAATTAAATTCTCTTATGACTCCATAGCCCAATGGATTGAAAACTTGCCATCATCTTTCTTTAGAATCAAAGCTTATTCTGTTCACTTGCAACTTCTCACCTTTGAACCTATTTGCATATAGATCTTTCCGTCTCAGACAGCAACTATGTTCAACCATCCGAGAAAACCAAACAAAACCCTTGGCCTTC
Organism: Pinus albicaulis; assembly: GCA_034641835.2. Classification (NCBI taxonomy): domain Eukaryota; kingdom Viridiplantae; phylum Streptophyta; class Pinopsida; order Pinales; family Pinaceae; genus Pinus; species Pinus albicaulis. The sequence continues at coordinate 824,427,296 of CM076579.1, read as the reverse complement.
ATAACTAGCCTAATATCATCACCCTAAACTTCAAAGACAATATCCATCTATGTACATATTGGAGAGATCCCTCTCCGGATTCAGGAGGGCTAGATCCTAGAATCCCAAAGTTGGTTGAAATGATGTTAACTCTGTGATCGGACTTTGCCAATCTTGCTTGTTACAGAGACCTAACATTTCTGGCGACTCCACTGGGGATCAAACTCAGAGTCTTTTGCATCTAAATCTATTTCAAATCTATTCATAAAAAGGCTTGCGTTGGGGTTCATAGAGCACTTGCTTTATTAGCCAGCTTGAACCACCAGAAACTAACATTTCTGGCGACTCCGCTGGGGAACCTTACCCAGAATCTTCATAACATTTTGAGAGTCAAAAGCAGCCTTTTCAAGCACTACCAAGAAATGGTAATCAAGATGAAGATCAATTGAATCAGTGACAAACTAGGTCAATCCTAGGATTCTTTTAAGTTTTTATCTAACCTTGGAAAATCAGCTAGCTTAGCCATAAGGATAGACTGTCTTTGTTTCATAACCGTAGCTAAGTTTTGAGGCAAATTTAGGACATTCTTTTAAAACCACAAATATAAACAATTCAGAAAATACCAAAAACATTTCAGATTGGTAGTAAAACACTAGTTTTGATATCTTGTATACGTATTTGATGTGTTTTACCCTATACTCTTAGACAGAGTCTGGAAAGGGCCAGGTAGCCTCTGGATCTCATCCTCTTTTGGGGGTGACATATCTGGTGAATGCCCTCCCAGTCAATCTCTGGTTAGAGTTTGTTGTGTTTCGAGATATCCTTGAAAAGGAATGTTTCACAAACACTGTGGTGGACAGTGCACTCCTTTGAAAACACTCTGAACCTTCCACCTGGCGACTCCACCATCCTGAACAGACCTTAAGACTCCACTGGGAAGAACCCTTATCATTATAACGACATTCAAACTCAGTTAGAGGACTGCAGGATTCGAATTGAGAAAACAGATTAGTTAACCGTCTAAAGATTGTCATATCTGGTTGAACTTTCCTTGTTTAAGTTGGGTCTAAACATATAAAAATTGTGGCTCCTAAAAAGATTTATACTAGAGCCCATCCTGACCCAAACCCTCTTGAAATAGTTGACAACCCAGAAAGAATTCTTAGGAAGTCTCCTAGGATACAATCCTCAACTATCTTCAGACCACCCCTAAGAGCCAATTCAGTCCCTGAAAACCTTTCAGCTCTTCATGAATCACAAATTGACTTATTAAACCCATTCAGAACTAGGTCATTTGGTGATTTAGATCAGTTAGAGTCTGAGCCTACACTTTCATCCTCCGAAACAAGTGAAACTCTTGAGAATAGAGAATCAACACCTCCTGATTTACATTTCTTACGTAATCTAGGTGTCTCTCATCCGAGATCAGCTCAGAGATCTACTGTTGTTCCATCCACTTCTGTTCATCTTTCATCCACTGTTCAAAACACTCCACTTCAACCCACACCTCCTCTTGTAAATCCACCCCCACCACATATCATGGCAGCATGGTATGCTCCCTTAGTCCTTCCTGTACCATTAGTCAATATTCCACAAGATTATCAGTCCAAAATTCCATTATATGATGCTAACAATACCATAACAGCATCTCAACATGTGGACAAGATGAATGACTACTTTGACAGAAATGAAATTGATAATGAATCTGTCAAAATCAGATTGTTTGCTCAAAGTTTGGGGGGAGAAGTGAGAAAATGGTTTAAAGGTTTAACCCCCCATAGTATTAACGATCTCCAAGCCTTCCATCAAACATTCTTAAACAAATGGGAAGTAAGGAAAAACCCTCTCCAAGTCCTTGCCGACTATAACAATCTCCATAGGAACCCAGGGGAAAGTGTACAAGCTTATTGTACCAGATTTAACAGTGTGTATAATGCACTTTCCCCTAAACTGAAACCTCCTCAGGGATCAGCCTTAAACAAATTTCAGGAAGGGTTTGATCCAGACATGACATATTCACTCAGAGAAAGAATCTTTGCAACCCTTGAAGATATGCAAAGAGGTGCTCTTTCTGTGGAGGTGAACCTCATGGAGAAAAGAGAAAGGATGAAAGCTGAAAAGAGAGTATCTTTTAGAGAGGAATCCACCCCTTCTACTTCAAGCTCAAAGATGGAAAGAATGATGGAAGAAATGATAAAGAAAATGAGCATTCTAGAAAGAGCACAAGAAAGTCTAAATCAAAACGCTCCTCAAAACAAAAACCAAAACCATAATCATAATCTTAGAAGAAATCAGCCTCCAAACAGACCCAGGGAAGATGATCAGCAGGTCATTCCTCCCTTTCATCAGAACTTTTTGAGTGAGGTTGAACAAACAGATCAAATAACAGAGGAAGATGATATAAACTTATTTGGGGTAAATGATGATGACTTTGAGGTTCATTATGATAATAAACAAGGTCTTTATACACCTTATGATGACAGAAGAAATGATAATGAGAATAGCTATCAGAACATGGAGAACGCTGTCATAGAGCCTTTAAGGGAATATCAACTCAGAAGTAGATCTAATAAACAAACCCCCAACAATAAAACCTTTGACAAACCTTCTCAAAATAGCACTGCAACCAAGTTTAAAACAATCAAACAAAAGGACAAAACGGTGGCTGTTGATTCTGGTAATGATAAAGAGAAAGACACTCAAAACATCGAAAAATAGAGTGCCAACGTTAGTAGTGCTAGCACCTCAGTTAGTACTCCTGGAAAAACAACTGTTTCAACTGTAGATAAACCAAATCAGCAAGCTGTTATTGCTGATAAAGTGGCAGTAAACAAGGCTGAAGTCAATACTTTGAAGAATCAAAACCTTTTCAGCCTAGAGCAGGAAATCTCAAAGATCAAAATCTCTGTTCCTTTAACTGAGTTAGCTGCCCAGCATGTATATAGGTCCAAAATTTTGAAGGCTTTAAACTTAGAAGATAATGAAGATACTCTCAATCTTAGTGACAACCAACCAGAGCTTATTTTTGGCCCTAAGATTGAAGGAAAGTTCCAAGAAGGTCCTGTCCCCCCTTTTATGTAAGCCTAAACATTCATGACAAAATTCTGCATAATGCTATGCATGATTCAGGTGCTTCCCATAATTTAATGCCAAAAGCTGTAATGGAAGGCCTGGGTCTTGAAATTACCAGACCTTACAAAGATTTGTACTCTTTTGACTCAAGCAGAGTTAAGTGTCTAGGATTGATTAAAGACCTCTGTGTTAATTTAGCCCAAATTCCAGCCAAATGTTTAGTCATGGATGTTGTTGTGGCTGATGTCCCCCCAAAGTATGGAATGCTTTTGTCACGATCTTGGGGGGCTAAGTTACAGGGGACCATGCAAATGGACATGACCTATGCAACTATCCTTGTTTTTAACCAAACTAGGAAACTTTATAGGGAATCCCACATGCAGTACACAGTAACAAGTCAGGATCGGCCCCAAAACTCCCCTCTCTATGCTATAAACACGAGCCTTGATTCTTTTATCATGTTCAATGATGAAGCACTCACAGAACAAATTGTTTCAATAGAATCTATGGTTGAAATAAAAGAGGGGGAACACAATGCTGAAGTGTCGAAACAGTCTATTGTGTCTGAAGATCCTAGCAAACTTAACACAGGTCTCGAACTGCAAGTCATAAATCCTTTGAGCTTAAAACTTGACAGTCATAAAGACAGTCCTCAACCCAATGAAGCACTTGAGGAATCAATCGATACAAAGTCCATTCATCAAACGGAAAATCTGCCTCTCTGGACTATGTATTTTGATGGGTCATGCACCAAAACGAATGCTGGTGCAGGTGTCTGGATCACTAACACTGAAAACAATCATACAGAATGTATCTCATGCAAATTAAACTTTCAGTGTTCCAACAACATAGCAGAGTATGAATCCCTTCTCTTAGGCTTGCATCTTTTGAAAAAATTAGGTGCCAAGAGAATCGATGTATATGGGGATTCTGAATTAATTATTAGGCAAGTCAATGGGGAGTACAATGCAAATCACCCCAGACTTAGGGCCTACAGGAATGATGGCATTGATCTTTTGAGAACATTTGAGGAGTACACCTTATCTTTTGTCCCAAGAAAAAGAAACATTGCAACCCACAATTTAGCCTTTGCTGCTAGAACCTGCCCAATGTTGTATGATGACACCTCTCAGATAAAATTCAGACCAGCTATCCCAGATAACAAGAAATATTGGCAGGTATTCGATGGAGATAAACAAATAGAAGACTTCATGCAATTCAGAAATGAGTTTGAACCCCATAGTTCAGATGCAGACTATGATACAGACTGCAGTGAAGAAAATTTTCTTGGTGAAGAAGAACCATCTCCACAGCTGGTAGATATAAACCTTCAGACTATCTCATCTAGAAGCCAAACAGAATTAAGTGCAAAATCTAAAATAGAAGAAATGGAAACTCTGCATAGTAGTACTGATAGTCTGCCCAAGGGTTTGGCCCCTCTAGAAGAACTGTTTGATTTTGATGATGTGGCCAACAAACCAAAACTAGAACCTGTGGAAACTGAAGTGGAGGAATGTAATATAGGCAGTGAGGAAAAACCGAGATTGATTAAACTGTCTAAAACTTTGCCAGCTCACATTAAACTCAAATACTTAGAGCTGTTTAAAGAATTTTCTGATGTTTTTGCATGGAGTTACGAAGATCTTAAATCCTATGACACTGAAATAATACAGCACAAAATCCCTCTTAATGAAAACCAAAAACCATTCAAACAAAAACTGCGCAGAATCAACCATGTCCAGTTGCCATTGGTTAAGAAGGAAATTATGAAGATGCATGATGTTGGGATTATTGTCCCTATTAGATATTCTGAGTGGGTATCTAATCTGGTGTCAGTTAGGAAAAAGACTGGAGAAATCAGGCTTTGTATAGACTTCGGGAATTTAAACAAAGCTTCATTAAAGGACAACTACCCTTTACCCAAGATGGATCATATTTTGCAAAGGGTGGTAGGGTCTAAAAGAATTTCTTTGCTGGATGGCTATTCAGGGTATAACCAAGTCCTAGTCCACCCTGATGATCAATTAAAGACAGCTTTTACTACACCTTGGGGCACTTTCATGTATGTGAAAATGCCTTTCGGTTTAATGAATGTTGGAGCAACCTTTCAGAGAGCCATGGACATAGCATTCTCGGAAGAATCAGGCTTCTTCATCATTATCTATCTTGATGATGTAGCTGTGTTTTCAAAAACAGATGAAGAACACTTAGAACATTTGAGGAAAGTTTTCGAGAAGTGCAGAAGGTTTGGGATATCTTTGAACCCCAAGAAGACATTATTTGGTCTCCAAGAAGGTAAGCTTCTTGGGCATATCATTTCCGAGCAGGGCATAAAGATAGATCCCATGAGGATTGAGGCCATATTGCAAATCTCTCATCCTCGAAATATCAAAGAGTTGCAGTCTTTCATAGGGAAGATTAACTTTTTGAGAAGGTTCATCCCCAACTTGGCTGAACTCCTTAGAAATATCACAAACATGTTGAAGAAGGAGCAAGGGGTAAAATGGACCTCAGAAGCAAAGACATCCTTTGAGCTGGTGAAACAAGCGCTAACCAAAACACCGGTTCTCATAAGTCCTGATTTTTCAAAGGATTTTTATATCTTCTCGTTTGCATCAGAACATACTATAGCTGGCGTCCTTTTACAGAAAAATCCACAAGGGCAAGAGCAACCCATTGCATTCTTTAGCAAGGCATTGAGGGATGCCCCTTTGAGGTATAACATTATGGAAAAACAGGATTTTGCTTTGGTAAAAGCTTTAAAAGACTTCAGGGTATACATCCTTCACTCACACATCATTGCCTTTGTCCCAAATTCAGTTGTAAAAGACATTCTAACCCAGGATCCAGATGGTAAGAGAGGTAAGTGGATTGCTGTTATTCTTGAATATGATTTAGAGATTAAACCCACTAAGCTTATCAAAGGTCAGGGTCTGGCTAGGTTAATGGCTGAATCAAATTGTGAAGTTCTTGATATTAATATGATTCATGCTCTGGATGACCAAGAAGAATTCTCAACTCCCATTGTTGAAGATTATTTTGCGAATTCTCCTTGGTATACTGATATTGTTTATGTTTTGCTTAATTTAAACACACCTCCTAGTTTATCCAAAACAAAGGCAAGATTCCTAAAATTAAAAGCGGTAAACTATTGCATTATCGATAAATGTCTTTATTGGAAAAATGCTAGTGGTATATTGCTTAAATGTTTGCCTGAGTTTGATGCAGAAAAGATTAAGCAGGAATTCCATGAAGGAGAGTGTGGAGGCCATTTGTACTGGAAGTCAACAGCCAACAAAATTTTGAGGGCTGGTTTCTATTGGCCTACTCTTTTTCCTGATGTGCACAAACTTACAACCACTTGCCATAAATGCCAATTTTTCGAGGGCAAGAGAAAATTGCTACCCCTTCCCCTGCATCCAATTACTGTTGAAGCCCCTTTTCAACAGTGGGGACTTGACTTCATAGGAGAAATCCACCCATCATCTTCTGCTCAACATAGGTGGATTCTTACTGCCACAGACTACTTCACTAATTGGATAGAAGCCATTCCATGTAGACAGGCCAATGATTCAGTTATCATTAAATTCATAGAAACTAATATCCTTTCCAGATTTGGCTGTCCTACCAAAATAATTACAGATAATGCAGCATCATTTGGGTCAAAGAGAATGGTAGAATTCTGTCATAAATACCAGATAGCATTGGGGCACTCCACCGCCTATTACCCTCAAGGTAATGGACTTGCAGAGTCTTCCAACAAAAGCTTAGTGAACATAATAAAGAAACTGTTGGAAGGCAACAAGAAGTCTTGGCACACAAAGCTGATCCATGCACTTTGGGCTGACAGATTAAAATTGAAGAAATCTATTGGTATGTCACCCTTCCAGCTTGTGTATGGTACAGATGCAATTTTTCCTAACAGCCTTGGTGTACCAGTTATGAAGTTAATTCAAGAGCTCCAAACTGAAGAGAATGACCTAATCAGAAGAATAAATCAAACCATTAATCTTCAACAAACTAGAGAGGAGGTGTACAACAAAGCATTACAGAAGCAAGACAATGTCAAGAAGATATTTGACAGAAGAACAAAGGCCAGCAATTTCAAAATTGGGGACAAAGTTTTAAAGTGGGACTCAAAGAGGGAAGACAAGGGAAATCATGGTAAATTTGACAATCTGTGGCTTGGCCCTTACTCCATTCATTCAGTTGCTGGAAACAATGCATTCTTCTTACAAGAACTGAATGGAACAGAATTGTTTGGGGGTCCTGTCAATGGCAGGATGCTTAAGCATTACCTGTCTTAAATTATTTCATGTTTGAAGCCTTTTTACCTTTTCCATTGTAAATACTTCATCCACCATTGCATTTAAAGTTATGAAAAATCAAAAATACAAAAATAAAGAAAGAAAGAAAAGAGGGCAGGAATGAAAAACAAGAAAGGCAAGGCCCCATGCCAAAAAGAGAAATGAATCTGAAAGTGTGCAAACTTAAATGCCACTCCTTGAAACACACTTCTAATTGGTCAAACTGTTTAATCTTGACTAATTAGCTTTCAATTTTCTGCTGATAGGATAGCAAATTTGATTTGCCAAAATTTTTAATCTTGGCTTATCAGTAGAATAGAGTAGGGTAGAAATTAAGGTTCAAACAAACTCAAAATCTGAACCAAAGTTTCCAAAGAAATGACTCACAGCTACTCTAATTTCTGAGTCAGAGAGAAAAGACCTGGTTCTAATTCGCTCAAAACCTGAACCAGAGGAAACATGAAGATAGCTCACTGAGAAGAAAAAACAAAGCTGTGAATATGAGAGAAGGCCATAATGAGAAAATTTTCAGATCTTAAGCCTTCTGTTTTGATTTAAAATTTTCTGCAAATAATAATCTATGTGCAGCCTGTCTTTATGCCATAGATCATAGCAAGTCGAACAGCTCAATCTTGACTTGGCTATTTTTAAATTTCCGTTGTAGAATTTAGTGAATAAAAGTTTGTTGGACTGTTTAATCCCAACAAACAATAGAATAGGTAGAGAAACATCTGAGCTCAACTGTTTAATTCGAGTTCAGGGAGAAATAAGGAGTAGAAATAGATTAGATTTCCTATTTTCAAAAGAATAAAATGTTGTGTAAAGAGTTTGCCAATCCAAGTGCACTCTGATGAAGAAAAAATGTTAGATCAGTAGGATTGGGGTAGGTAGAAGCTGTATTAATGAAATTCATCTCTCTTTCATGACTGACATTATTTGGTCCAGAAGAAAAGCAAGAACAAGTGATGGGTCAGACACCAGTCAGTAGCCCAGAGAAATCAAGTCTGAATTCTTGATGCCTTCAGGAAGGCACCATCCCCAAGTGGAGCCACTGTTAGCCACCTATATTTTTCAATTATATCAGCTGGTGGCTAAATTTTCTTGGCAGCCTTCAAGAAACAAATTCAGGCCTAAAATTGTTGATACTTGAAGTCTGTTGGTAATATTCTAAACTACTGGTTGGTTCTACATACGCTTCCTCCTCTCTGCCTCTGATGTTCCATGAAAATCCTAATCGAATATTGATGCATCCTCCTCCTTTTTCCTCTCCCCTTCTTCCACCTTTCCCTCATTTCTTCAAGTCTCCTTTCATCCATAAAAACCCCATCAAACCCTTTCATAGTCCTTACCCCTCCAATAATCTCATTTCCTAAGGGCAAAAACTCACTTTTTGACCTATCGGAACCTTTCTCCTTTTGCAAAAATCATTCAAAAACCATAGAAAAACATATGTTTCTATGCGTAGGGCTTTAGCCCCTCAGGCTAAGCTCCTGCTTTCTCTCCATCCATATGTCCCCACGCCAGAACCGTGTGCTAAGACTGCCAGGCGCTTAACCCTCAGAAATAATTTATTACCCGAAAACATTGAAAACCTTTGTAAAATGCAAAGACGGGTTTATTTTATTTTTCCACCAAAGAAAATCATATTAAAACTCAGCCATCGATTTGTCCCATGGATCAATGGTGCGGAGTGTACCCCTCATCTGGTGGACCCCCCTTCGCCGCGCTATTTTCCATTTCCACCGGTTTTGTGCCCGCACCACCTTTCGTCCGAGAGCGGTTTTATACCATCGGCCAGCGATCCCACACGCTGGCCGACACGTGTTCACCACTTCATCCCAAAACTGCCGTGCCATGTCTATCGCCCGCGCGTTAAACCTCATCCTATGGCCATGCAGCGGGATTCATCCCCGCCGTTGGATTTGGGCCCTCCCATCCGACGGTCCCTGATCGCCTTTCCCGCTCACCCTTTAACGAATTTGCCGCCCGATTAAATCTTCCCCGGCGCGTTTAAAGGCCAATCCCCACCGTCGATCTCTGTAGATCGACAGTCTACATTCACTCTCCCGATTCCATTGTACAGTCCACCTTTTTCCTCCGTTGACTGTTCAGAACACCCTCGACCGTTGATCGCCATACGATCAACGGCTCTGATCGCTCCTTTCTCCTGCACGCCTTCCGATGCAGTCTATCCATATAACGCAGGATTTCCTCATTTTTCTTGTATTTTGCAGGTTTTAAGGTTTTTTCTTCATATTCTATGAAAATCTAAAGGATGAGAGTGACGACTCCAGTCCTTCCGATTGATCCAGGGAATCGATCATACGGTGAAGAACAATGATATCAACAAGGTTTCATGAGCTTTGGTTGCCGCACATCCCTGTAAAGCTCGAAGAATGCCATCAATGTCAGAGCAGAGAAAGAGTATCAGATTTTGAAGATAGAATGAACTAGAGCAGCAGTTTTATGAATAAATTGGCGGGGATTACAGCTAAGACGGTCATCAAAAGCCTAATCCCCAGCTCAGAACACGGATTAAAGCAAAACCTAAAAGTGTTCATCAGACAGATCGCCTCCACCGCCATACTTTGAGGCGAATTGATTCCTCAACCACCACAGTGCCATCTATTGCCTCAGAACGATCAGTCAGAGGCCGAATTTATTGAACAAGATCAGATACTATGCCTCGGAACAACCAAGAAGTTATTTCTGCACCAGATTTTATTCCAGAATATTTGCAGAATAGCCCTAATAGTATGAGGAGCCTCAAAGGTCAACAAAAGCTCTCTTCGAGCTTACTTCTTAAGTATAAACACATTAATGCAATGTAACACCTGTAGAATTTCTTCATCGAACCTCACGGGGTCAGGAAGACATTAATTCTGCATTGCTTGTGTTTGAGATCTTTTTATCAGATCTCACCTCCTCATCCTTCTATAAATACTCCAGAAGAAGATGAGTGAGGGGTTGGATTAGTTGGTTGTCAATGTAATTGCTGAAGCGCTGTAGCTGTTTCTAAGTGGAAAACTCTTGACTGTAAATAGTGGTTTCATGGGCCCTTGGAGCTCTGCTTGTAACAGATAGATTAGGTTGTGAAGAGAGGTGAATTAAAACATTGGATTTGAAGATTGTAACCGGTTTGAAGCAATCAATACAAGCTGATTTATGGGATCCTGGTCTATGCCGATGGTGATGTTATTCTTACTGTAACTTGTCATTTTATTTCTGTTTTCAACTTGTTTCATTTTCTACTATAAAGAACAGTTTAAACAGTGTTAGAGTTTGCTGTGCATCAATGACCTTCTCTGGCTGAAAAATATTTATCCCAATGTTTTCTTCTAATTGTGTTATTTAGAAATGATTTAATTCAGTCTAAGCACAGAGATGCTGGCGTTCCCTCATCTTTTCGTCACTGCTGAATGTTATTTTTAAATGTTACTTTCATATATGTTGTGTAAGGAATGAATTGAGGAAATCAAAGGTTAGCCCCGAGTCCCTTTCTTGTTTGCTCAACTATTTGTCTGTTTCCCTTAGGATGTGTCAAAAGCTGACTAGTTTCAAAGTACTTATCAGATCTTGGGCCATTCTGTGTTATCTTGGTGATTGTCTTGGAAGAAACTAAGTAAAGAAGAACTAAGATGAGGAGAAAGGTGAGCCCTGCCCGCTAGTTTCTGCTCCAAAGGTTGCCTTCAAGTTTCCCTTTGTTTTTTATCTGTGTTCTGTCAGAAGTGTATCAAAGGCTGGATAGTTTCAAAGTACTTACCAGATCCTAGTTTGCTTCTATGTTTTCCTTAAGTGCCTGGTCAAAGGCTGGCTAGTTTCAAAGTACTTACCAGATCCTGGGCTGCTCTTTGTTCTGCATCTGTTAACTTCCCTTTCTTTTTGTATCACCCCATTCCATAAATCAAACTTCAAAGAGATCCTTAGGCCTAGATGACTTTCCCCATAGATTACTCTTGAACCTGGTTGTTTCAATTAAATTCTCTTATGACTCCATAGCCCAATGGATTGAAAACTTGCCATCACCTTTCTTTAGAATCAAAAGTTTATTTTGTTCACTTGCAACTTCTCACCTTTGAACCTATTTGCATATAGATATTTCCGTCTCAGACAGCAACTATGTTCAACCATCTGAGAAAACCAAACAAAACCCTTGGCCTTCATAACTAGCCTAATATCATCACCCTAAACATCAAAGACAATATCCATCTTTGTACATATTGGAGAGATCCCTCTCCGGATTCAGGAGGGCTAGATCCTAGAATCCCAAAGTTGGTTGAAATGATGTTAACTCTGTGATCGGACTTTGCCAATATTGCTTGTTACAGAGACCTAACACCCATTATAGCCACCACACTAGGGATATGATCCAATGGACAACTCAGAAAAATAAAAATTCCTTGGAACAGGAGGTCTCATCACGAGCCGGCCTACCCACCTTTCACTCCTTCCTGGTGAATGGAATTGTGATTCATCTGGTTCCCAAGCCAGCACAGTGGCCTCCATCATGACATCAAACAACATTTCCCTTGGCATAAATAATGGATAATGGTTCCAAGGGTGAGAAAGCAACTTTTTCAAGGTTATAGACACCTGTGGGCAACAGAGCTCTGCTGATGGTATTGGAGTCATATTTTTCACAAATCAATAGTAATGATAAACCCTTTTCTTATATATTTATCTAATATCAAATGAGAGTATGCACCTAAACCGCTTGTTCGGAAACTCTTATGCATGAAATTTATTTATAAATCGATCATAATGGTTTATGTGAATAATGACCACATAAGTATTTTTTTCACATCAGCTGTCATTTTCCCTTATTTTTGAATCATTACATAAACATTTCCATATATAATCACGATTTAAAAATATGCATTGATTTCAGTAATGCTATAATTTGATGATCATATCATAAGTATGTATTCCTTTCCATGCTGTATAATTGCTGTGCAGTACGCTGCTCTTCTATTTTGCTGATTTGCCACAATATTGATACTGCATTTCTACATAATTTTTGTTGAATGAAATTTTAGCATACATCTTATCTGTTGCTCTTCAAAATTAACACTGTGGATTCAAGAAAATTATATACAGACTCATGATTTGTTTACAGGAGAACAAAAAATATGGGGATAAATTCTATCCGCAGCACGACCACACTATTGCAACTAACAGTAAAGACTCGTGAACATGCACAATTCTTCAGACATGATGTGCTTGCATGGCTTCCACCTTTTGCATCACTTTCAATATCTGCTCAGCCTACATCAACTTCAACAAAGGCCAGTCCCTTCCACATTTTTTCGGAGGTAACTTCTACATTTTTTCGGAGGTAAAATATCATAATTTTCTAATTTATTATGAATTTAGGATAATTTCATGAAAATCCATTGAGCATTATTTATCATCATTCATTCCACATCTTTACCACTTCCCATTTTTTTTAGACATGTCTCATCTTTCAGTTTGGGGGAGTGTTGATTTCCTTCATTTCTTTCTTATGACCATGTCAGTAATCTTTTTCTTCATCCATTGATATTCTTATTCATTCTCAACACCTCCCTTATTCCATGTTGTTCTATACCAAGCATTGATTTCAACAAATTGTAGCAACCAACTCTCTTTGTTTTCTAGCATAGCATGAGAACATATTAATTCTTCAGTTTGGGGGGGGGGGAATTTCTACACATGATGGATGTTTTCTACTCTCTTTCTCATTTAAGGCATACAATTTCATTTTTGTACAGTGTAGAAATTGATTTGCATATATTTTTAAAACTATGAACTAAATTCTTGTGATTTCTGGATAACAAATAGGTATCATTAAAATACACAAACCCAGATAATTTCATGCTAAATTAGTTCATAAAATTTCGAAAATTATTCACTATCACCTACAACCATTTTGTTTATATCTCATGATCCGTGCATCAAAACAATCTGATTTTTGAGAAAATGGTTAATGAAGTTTGTTGTTACTTATGTCACATTTTTATGCAACTTCATATACATATAGTTGAACGTCAACTGTAAAAAAAATTATGTCTTTATGAATATTTCTAAAATTGAATATTCATTATCAGAGGAAAATTCATTTGTTCCATCGATTTCATGAGTAGGGATGAACAATTTTCTTTGCTTGGTTAACATATGGGTTTTGGGTTCCATGAGGACATGCAATATATTCAGTTTGGGGGTATGTTGGGTCGTGAATACGACCACTTTTTAATACTTATTTCATCCATTTTTACTCTTCTTTATCATGTCATTTATTATAATTTATCATATAAATCCATTTTATAATGATTTATGCTCTTATGGATGAATATTATTTTTTCTCCTTTATTTTTAATAAATTGATGATTATTATGCAAAATGTTATCAATGATGGTTTATTAATATATTTTGTAACATCACTCACCATTTTAGCCTCCAAAATATTTGCCGGATTGTAGATTTGATCTTCAAATCATCATCAAATATTCCAACTCAGAAATTCGTTTGAATAAGAAGTGACAGTTTTGCGGTTGAGATTCTGGGAAAATGGAGAAGAATCTAGAAAATCTGGAACATGGGTTTTGTCCAAAACGAACCACATTAACTTTAATATTGGACGATTTGCCCAAATTTGGCCTATATTGAGAGAAACACAAGGTTCTTTGAGCACAATTTTCTCAGAATTATTGTTGCGGCCGTCCTCCAAATTATCTCAGCTGCAAATCCAAATTCGACTTGCTCTTGTTGAAATATTGTTGGAAATATATTTTCTTGTTGATCAAGCTGTTGGGAAAAATCCAATATTGTTATGAGAGATCATATTTACTATTTAATTTCTCCTCTTTGTGATTATAAAATGAGAGCATGTATTATGTATTGGGGGGGAGATGGAGAGATTTCCTGTTGTAATTACACAATTCCTCATCGACTCTCATTGATTAAGTAAAGATCGATTGTTTGTAAATGCTTCTATACATGATTAATACAAGAACGTGTTGCCATTTAATTTCTTAGTTCTGCAGTAGCCCAACGACATTTCATCGGTGGTTGAGGGCCTGACCATGGTGGAACGATTCGTTGTTTGTATCTCTGCTTTTTCATTATTGTTGTAAGATAGTTCATATTTGCTTTTATTATAGTTTGCAAGTTAATCGGTTTGTTGTTTAATTACTTTGATATCAGTGTGTTATATTAATGAATCGCATTACTGTTATTTTATTATTTAACAATAATCTCAACATTGTATAATTTATCTTGTTAATACCTTAACAGAGCTTCGTTGTTCTATTTCCATTATGGTTTCATTCGACATGCTGTTCTGTTTAATTGGTACTCATTATAGTTTTCTGTTTAGATTTATTATATAGGATTCGTTGTTCAATTCCTTTAATTACAGTTTGCTGTCCATTTACATTGTTGTTCATTTTTGTTGATTAATTGCAAAGAGTTTTATTTTAAAGAGTTTTCCTAGTTTACTTTCAATAGTAGCTTTAGTTCAATTTATATTTCCTTTTAATTGCTTTAAAGTAGGACTTTCAACTGTAGAAAACATTGGTTATTGTTTCCTCGTTCTCAGATTGATTGTCTTGTTCCAGTTCAATTTTAATTGCATCAATTTCTAAAGGAATGAGTTATTGCTACTGTATCCTCGATTAATGTTTGCAGGGTGAATAGTTGGATTTCAGAGCATTTGAGTTTATGTTAGATTTCTTTTTCAAGCATCCATTTACTCTTGTATTTATAACACTATACTACATATTACAAGGCATTACTCTTAGATTAAATTATTGCCTTAGACTGAGTACACTGTTCAAATAAAAAGTTGTTCATGGATTGATAATTAATGTGAGATAAATAGGTGTTAAAAAGATACCTTTTATACCTCAACATAAGGGCCTTGCCATAAATTAGAAAATTTTCCATGTTTTCCCTTATCTTCTCTCCTTGAATCCCATTTCAATACTTTGTCACCAATTTTAAAGTCATTTTCCTTGGTTCTTTTTTCAAACAGATTCTTAATGTTTTCTTGTATTTTTTGTGCTCTAATGTATACTTCTTCTCTGGTTTGTTGAAGATGTATAGTCTAGTTTATTCTTCTTGTCATATCATCATTTTTAGACTGCACTTCTTGGATCAGCTTCATGACTAGCACTCCTAGACTGGTTGAAAATATTGCATCTGTTCCATAAAATAGCTAGTAGGGAGACATTCCAATTGATTTTTTAATTGTTAGTCTGTCTGCCCACAAAGCATGCTCTAGCTTACTGTGCCATGATTTCTTGTTATCTTCCAGAAACTTCTTAATAATGTTTACCAAAATTTTATTTGAGGATTTTTCCAACCCATTACCTTGAGGGTCATAAGCTGTAGAATGACCCAATATAATCTGATATTTATGATAGAAGTCCACAATATTTTTAGACCCAAATGCAGCAGCATTGTTAGTTATGATCTTTCTAGGACAACCAAATCTAGACAGTATATGGTTTTCAAGGAATGAAATGATAACTGAGTCTATGGAATTCCTAGAAGGGATGGCTTCTATCCATCTGGTAAAATAGTCTATTGTTGTGAGGATCCATTTATGTTGGGAAAATGAGGCCGAATGGATTTCCCAAATGAAGCCTAGACCCCACTGCTGAAAAGGACCTTCAACAATGATTAGTTGCAGAGGTAATGGAAGCAACTTTCTTTTGCCTTCAAATATTTGGCATTTATGATAGGCAATAATCATTTTGTGGATATCTTGAAAGAGGGTGGGCCAGTAGTAACCAGCTCTAAAGATTTTGTTAGCAGTTGACTTCTAGTAGAGGTGGCCTCCACATTCTCCTTCATGAAGCTCATGCTTGATCTTATTAGCCTCATTCTTAGGCAAACATTTAAGCAATAATCCACTATAATTTTTTCAATATTAACATTTATTCAAAATGTAGTAATTTACAGCTTTCAACTTTAAGAATCTTGTCTTTGTTCTAAACAAACTAGGAGGGACATTTAGGTTTAGCAACACATACAAAATATCAACATTCCAAGATGAATTCAGAAAATGATCTTCAATAATTGGAGTTGTCAACTCCTCCTATTCATCTAGTGCATTAAACATGTCTATATCAAGAGCTTGAAAGTTGGATTTAGCCATAAGTTTTTCTAGTCCTTGACCTTTTATGAGTTTAGTGTTGGCAATATGATGCAGAGTGTTGTCCTTGATGGCAACCCACCTTGATGAAGATGATGACAACTTACTTGATGAAGTTGTGCTTGATAGAATATGTTCTTAATAAAGTAAATCTGATGTATCTACAGTGAGTACAGAAGGCAGTGAAGAAAGGAATTCAGATTGTGCTAAATCTATGGTGAAAGAGTATGTCTCAAGGCATACGCGAATCTGTCTAAGGGAAGTCGCGTATGCACGCGGAAAAGAACGTGCCAAGTCGCGTATGGGCTAAAGCGCTCTAAAAGTGCAAAACCAAGGGTAACCACCATGGTATTGACCCATTGTATTGAGTAATGATCCGCCTAATTGACCCCGTCCAGGAATACCATCGGAAGTAATGTTGTTTTGGCTCATGGTATTGAAAAAGGGGCTCATGGTATTGAAAAAGGATAAACCTATATAAAGAGATGAAATTCATTTTGCAAATTATGAGTGTGGTGCAAGATGTCTGAGCTTGAATGAATACTTCTCTCTGAAGTAGATCTGAATGGAAAGGGTTACACTTGAATGATAAATCTGAGTGTATGATGCACCAATGATGAAGAAAGGGATCTAGATCTGAAATGTGCTTGTATTTGCTAGATATGTTTATGGAATGATTAGATCCAAGAAGAGGTGAACATCTGTCTGAAGTGAAGGGTTAAATCTGTGTGAAGTATCTGTTCTGAAGAAATGAAATGACCTAAAATCTCTGAAGAACCATACGCTAGTTCGCTGAAGAGGAAGCGCGTATATACGCGGCTTCGCTGAAAGAAAAGCACGTATGCGCAATTAAATTGGTTCTATAATATGTACAGAAGTATATGCTGGTTTGTGTGAATGGAAGCGCGTATATACGCGACATCAGTGAAGTGAAAGAGCATATGCAAACTAGGGTTTGCTGAAGTCTGTGGTAAGAAATGACTGATCTATTCTGCTGTATTGCTGTTATCTGTATTCTACTGTTCTGAGTTGTCTGCATCAGTTTGGTTGTATGATTGAGCTTAAATGTATGAAGAGGGTCCAGTCTGAAAATATGATGAAACGTGGCCTACAAGTATTGTTCTATTGAAGTTGTTGGATCCAGTGTGAAAATTGATGAAACGTGGTCCGAAGGGGTGCCGAGGGTTGTAGCCTTCAGTCAGGGGGTTGTAGCTCCCTTCCAGGTGAGGCTGGTAAACGAGATCAGGGGGTCGTAGCTCCCTTCCAGGAGAGGCTGGTAAACGAGTCAGGGGGTTGGAGCTCCCTTCCAGGAGAGGCTGGTAAACGAGCGCAGGTGGGTGCCTGCGTGCTGGTAGAGTCTGCACCAGCACATATGCTGTAAGATGTTTTCTCTATAATAAAATATTGAAGGCTGAGCAACTGCAGCGGTGGTTTTCTCCCGACTTGGGTTTCCACCTAAAAATCCTGGTGTTCATGTGTGATGCTTGTGTGATGGTTTACTATGTTCTTACTGCACATGTTTACTGTTTATTAAACATCTGATGATCGAATGATGAAATGATTTAAGTGAAGGACTAATGAAATAATTAGATATCTGTGTATACGCAAGTTTAATAAAGGATATCCGCGTATATACGCAAGTCTGCTTCAGGAAAGTAGCGTATGGTTTTTGAAGTAAAAGAAAAATAAAAAGTTTTGAATATGCAGTAAATACTGATTCACCCCCCCCCTCTCAGTATTTTTCCCAACAATTGGTATCAGAGCAGGTCCTTGTGCAGAAGCTTGATCGCTTAAAGGAGATCCGTCGCAATGGGAAGTCAAGAAGGAGTAATGTCTATAAAGCCACTTCTATTCAATGGAAGCAATCTGATATTCTGGAAGGTACGAACAAAAGCATATCTGCAAAGTCTTGGTGCAGATGTATGGGCAATCATGGAAGAAGGTTATCAATACCCAGCAAGTATTCCTACCGATGCAGCAGAAAGGAAGAAGTATGAAATCAATGCCAAAGCAGTGAATGTCTTGTTAGGAAGCATGTCTGAATCAGAATTTGCTAAAGTGATGCAGATACATTCAGCAAAAGAAATATGGGACAAAATCATTCTAAGCTATGAAGGAGACACAAAGGTAAAAAATGCAAAACTCCAAACTCTTAGAATTGAATATGAAAATTTGAAGATGCATAGTGATGAAAGTGTTGCCAGTTTCTTCCTTTGTCTAGATGATGTTGTAAATCGAATGAGAAATTTGGGTGAAACCATAACTGATACTACTCTGGTGGAAAAAGTCTTAAGATCCTTGACTTCAAAATTTGACTCTAAAGTCTCAGCTACTGAAGAAAGGCAAGATCCGCAAACTCTTACGATTGTTCAATTACATGGTATTCTGACTGCTTTTGAAATGAGACAAGGAGGTCCTTCTCAAATCAGAGAAGCTGCTTTTAAGGTATCTGCAAGAGGAAAAGAAAAGGAAGTCGTCAAAGAATCCAGCTACATATCCGATGAAGAAGAAGTGAATTTGGTGAGAAAACTCCAAATAGGAACTGGAAGATTCAAAGGTAAGCTTCCTTTCAAATGTTTTGAGTGTGGAAAAGTTGGTCATTATGCTGCAAAATGTCCTTATAAAGGAAAAGAAGTAGTAAGAAGGAATAAGAACCGATCTAGCTTTAAGAAAAGTTACTATACTAATGAAGACAGTGATGGGTCATCTGATAGTGAGGAAGAATGTGAAGAAGATCTTAGACTTCTCATGGCATTTGAACAAAAAGAAGAAAAGGATAATTTTATGGATGCTCTAGAGGAAAATGATTTTCTTGAAGAAAACAATCAACTCAAACTACGCTTAGAAGATTATAAAATTCTCTTAGAAGAACAAAAGATAATCAAAGAGACCATTGAAAAGCAGCTTGAAGAAGCAAAGAAACATATTGAAAAATTGGAATGTGAAGTGGTAAGTCAAAGAAAAGAAGTTGAGAAAGCAAAGACCTTGAATCTTAGATTTGCTAAAGGATCTGAAACCTTAGATGAGATTATCAAGGTACAACGTTCTCCTCTTATAAAGAAAGGTCTTGGATATACCGGAGAATCTTCTCAAGCTTCAGCACCAAACTATCTAAAAGCAACTACAGGTGGTTTACTACATTCAGCAACTCAGCAAGGGAATAACGGATCTCTATAGGGAAAGCAGGACCATCTCAATTCAAGGAACACTAACAGGGATAGCTTTCAAAGACGCTACACCCAACAGGTAAATTCAAATAGAAGATTCCATGATCGCAGAAATTTCTACTTCAATGGGCAATGTTTCACATGTCACAATTTTGGTCATAAAGCTGTTCAATGTGTTGCATATAAAACCATCGTGACAAGAGAAGCAAGAAAGAAAATGTTGGATACTGAACCAAAGAAGAATACCTATAACAAATTTTCTCCTCTTCAAAGTGAAGTTGAATGTACTTATTGCAATAACTTTGGCCATGAAGAATCTGAATGCAGGAACAAGATCCAACCAAAAGAACATGTTCCCTCAAGCTCTAAAGTGTGGAAAAAGAAAGAACCACCGGTTGAAAATTGTGGGATAGCATTATTTGCAGAAGGTGAAGAAAATCAATGGTACATCGATAGTGGGTGTTCAAGACACATGACAGGTGACAAAAGAAAACTTCTTTCATATAATGCTCTAGAAAAGGAAAAGAAAGTTACTTTTGGAAATGATACTCCTGCTATAATTAAAGGAAAAGGGTCAGTGTTTCTAAAAGAAAAGGTGAAGGCTAAAGATTTCATGTATGTGGATGGATTGAGGCATAACCTGTTAAGTGTAAGTCAAATGTGTGATCAAGGAACAGAAGTTGTTTTTAGTTCAAAAGAATGTGTGGTTCGTGATCTTGATACAGGTAAAATTATTATAAAAGGAAAAAGAAATCCAAGCAACCTGTATATACTAAAGGGCTACAAAGATCAATGTTACCTGAGCAAATCTTCAAAAAATTGGCTATGGCATAGAAGGTTGGGGCATCTGAGCTTCTCTCAAATCAACAAAGCAAGCAGACTTCAAGCTGTTCGTGATCTTCCCAATATTAATCCACCAGAAAGTATCATATGCAAATCTTGTCAATTCGGTAAGCAGACTAGAGTACGGTTTAATGCCAAAGAAGGATCATCAAGTAAGCCTATTGAACTCATTCATACTGACATATGTGGACCTGTGAGAAAGAAGACACCACGTGGGGAAGAATACTATATCTTATTCATTGATGATTACTCTAGAATGTGTTGGATCGGGTTCATTAAACACAAAGATGAAGCATTTGAAAAAGTTTTGAGCTTCAAAGCACTGGATGAAAATGAATTGGATATAAAAATCAAGTGTCTCAGATCTGATCGAGGAGGAGAATATACATCAAATGAATTCCTTGAATTTTTTGAACAACATGGCATAAAAAGACAATTCTCTGTAGCTGGCACTCTACAACAAAATGGCATAGCAGAAAGAATGAATAGAACAATTCAACAAATGGCTAGAGCTATGATTGATGATTCTGGAATACCTCACACTTTCTGGGGAGAAGCAACACATACAACAGCAAACATTCTCAACAAAGCTCATGTTCGGGTAAACAGTGATAAAACTCCATATGAACTCTGGTATGGTAAATCTCCCTCCGTAAAGCATTTTAGAGTTTTTGGAAGCAAATGCTTTATCAAAAATAATGATGAAAAGCTTGGCAAGTTCGAACCTAGATCAGATAAAGAAATTTTCCTTGGTTACTCATCTTCAAGCAAAGAATACAAATGTTATAATGAAAGGCTTCAAAAGATTGTTGAATGTATTTATGTTGTTATTGATGAGTCTCTTGTAGCTCCTAAAGAAGAAAAAACAACAAAAGAAGATGATGATGACTTATGTCCTTCTACATTTCATATAGACAGTGAATCCAATGATGAACCTGAAACTGATCTATCTGGAAAAGCTCCATCTAGATATGTTCAAAAGAATCATCCTGAATCTCAAATCTTGGGAGACAAGGAATCAGGTGTACGAACAAGGAGAACTCTTGTGGGATCTTCTAGTCATATGGCACTTCTATCCACAATTGAACCACTCAATGTCAATCAAGCTAGAAGAGATGGATGTTGGAGGCAAGCCGTGGATGAAGAACTTGTTCAAATTGAAAAAAATGACACTTGGGATTTGGTACCAAGACCTCATGATAAAAATGTCATTGGAACTAAATGGATTTTCAAGAACAAGTTAAATGAGAATGTGGATGTTGTAAGAAACAAAGCTAGACTGGTTTGCAAAGGGTATACTCAACAAGAAGGTATAGACTTTGAAGAAACTTTGCTCCTGTAGCTAGACTTGAAGCCTTAAGAATGTTTCTTGCTTTTTCAAGTTATCAACAAATCAAAGTTTATCAAATGGATGTTAAATATGCTTTTCTTAATGGTGATCTAGAAGAAGAAGTATATATAGAACAACCGGAAGGATTCATTTTGGGAAATGATGCAAATCTTGTTTGTAGACTTAAAAAGGCTCTATATGGTCTCAAACAAGCTCCAAGGGCTTGGTATTATCGTCTTGATAAATATCTTCATCAACAAGGATTTTCAAAGGGGTCTGCTGATAGCAACTTATACACAAAAGTTGAAAATGACAAACTATTGATTGTGGTTGTATATGTTGATGATATCATTTTTGGGAGCAACGAAGAATCTTTGAGTCAAAAATTTGCTTCTGTCATGCAGCAAGAATTTGAAATGTCTTTACTTGGGGAACTAACATTCTTTCTTGGTTTGCAAGTGCATCAAACTGCAGATGGTATATTCCTATCACAAGCAAAATATCTTAAGCAAATTCTGAAGAAGTATGGCATGGAAGAATGCAAACCTGTAAGTACACCGATGATAACCGGATGCAATATCAGTTCTCAAGATGATTCTCCCACGGTGAATCAACCAGAATACAGATCGATGATAGGGAGTTTACTTTATCTCACTGGGACTAGACCAGACATTATGCATGCTATTGGGATTGTTGGACGATTCCAAGCTAATCCAAAAGAGTCTCATCTTCAGGCTGTTAAAAGAATATTTAAATATCTTCAAGGAACTCAAGACTTTGGTCTATGGTATCCAAAGAATGCCGATCTTACTCTTCATGCTTACACTGATGCAGATTGGGCTGGAAGTGTTGATGATCGGAAAAGCACTAGTGGTGGTGCATTCTATATGGGACCCCGGTTAGTATCTTGGTTCAGCAAGAAGAAAAATTCTATTGCCTTATCTACATCAGAAGCAGAATATGTGGCTGCCGCATCTTGTTGCACTCAAATCCTTTGGATGATGCAAACCTTACAAGATTTTCAAATCAAATGTACACCTCCTATCCCCATTAAGTGTGACAATACAAGTGCCATCAGTATTTCAAAGAATCCTATTATGCATTCAAAGACCAAGCACATTCCCATCAAGTATCACTTCTTACGTGAACAAGTGCTTGAGCAAACCGTGAAGTTGGAGTATGTTCCCTCCAAAGAACAAATTGCTGATATCTTTACCAAACCTCTGCCCAGGGAAGCATTCGAGTATCTAAGACAGAAGCTGGGAGTGTTCTCTGCCAGTCAAAAGAACAAATCTGCATAAATTTAGAATATGGCAGTGGATACGCGGGTTTCATGAAACACAGTCGCGTATATACGCGAGTTCCTGCACAGAAAACCGCGTATGTCTGATTGCTGACATGTTTTTGCTTGGAGTCAGCTCTCTTCAGCACAGCTGCAATGTTGTTTGGTATCTCTGATACTGTTCGGTATATCTGGTGGTGTTCCAGTTCTCATAATTCTTTTCTCATGTTTTGATAAAGATGCCTTGATGATTTGTTGGTGAAAGTGTTCAAGATGCACAAACTAAGGGGGAGCCTTAGTCATATGGAAAGGATGCTTGGATGCACAGATTCAGGGGGAGCTTTAGCGTTGCTGAGTATAATGCATTGTTGGCATTATGATGATTCTGAAATATGTTCTCCTTCTTGAGGACTTTTTGGTGTTGGTTATGAAAAGTCACATTTGTAATTTGATGAAAAGGTCTTGTTAAGACCCATGATGTAAGATTGTAATATTCAGTCTTGTAAGGACTTGTCAAATTTGTAAACCCACTTGGTTGAGTAGCTGAGTCAAATTTTGTAAACCCACTTGGTTGGGTAGTTGAGTCTCATATGTAAATCCACCTGGATGGATCTTTGATGTAAGTATGAGTCATTGGTGATAGGAAGTTCATAGAGTCATGTACTTCATTGAAAAATATGCTTGAAGATTCAGCATGAACTCAGGGGGAGAGTATGTTGGTTTTGGTCCGCCCTTTGCCCTTGATGTCAAAGGGGGAGAGTGACAAGGTGTTTGAATGGTGTCAAAAATGGAGAGAGTGACATGGTGTCATTGTATTCTTAATGTACCTATCTGTTGTGGTAACCAAACACCATTGTGGTTGCCATCAAGTCCAAAGGGGGAGATTGTTGGCAATATGATGCAGAGTGTTGTCCTTGATGGCAACCCACCTTGATGAAGATGATGACAAATTACTTGATGAAGTTGTGCTTGATAGAATATGTTCTTAATGAAGTAAATTTGATGTATCTACAGTGAGTACAGAAGGCAGTGAAGAAAGGAATTCAGATTGTGCTAAATCTATGGTGAAAGAGTATGTCTCAAGGCATACGTGAATCTGTCTAAGGGAAGTCGCGTATGCACGCGGAAAAGAACGTGAAAAGTCGCGTATGGGCTAAAGCGCTCTAAAAGTGCAAAACCAGGGGTGACCACCATGGTATTGACCCATTGTATTGGGTAATGATCCGCCTAATTGACCCCGTCCAGGAATACCATTGGAAGTAATGTTGTTTTGGCTCATGGTATTGAAAAAGGGGCTCATGGTATTGAAAAAGGATAAACCTATATAAAGAGATGAATTTCATTATGCAAATCATGAGTGTGGGTGCAAGATGTCTGAGCTTGAATGAATACTTCTCTCTGAAGTAGATCTGAATGGAAAGGGTTACACTTGAATGATAAATCTGAGTGTATGATGCACCAATGATGAAGAAGGGGATCTAGATCTGAAATGTGCTTGTATTTGCTAGATTTGTTTATGGAATGATTAGATCCAAGAAGAGGCGAACATCTGTCTGAAGTGAAGGGTTAAATCTGTGTGAAGTATCTGTTCTGAAGAAATGCAATGACCTAAAATCTCTGAAGAACCATATGCTAGTTCGCCGAAGAGGAAGCGCGTATATACGCGGCTTCGATGAAAGAAAAGCGCGTATGCACAATTAAATTGGTTCTATAATATGTACAGAAGTATACGCTGGTTTGTGTGAATGGAAGCGCGTATATACGAGACATCAGTGAAGTGAAAGCGCGTATGCAAACTAGGGTTTGCTGAAGTCTGTGGTAAGAAATGGCTGATCTATTCTGTTGTATTGCTGCTATCTGTATTCTACTGTTCTGAGTTGTCTGCATCAGTTTGGTTGTATGATTGAGCTTAAATGTATGAAGAGGGTCCAGTATGAAAATATGATGAAACGTGGCCTACAAGTATTTTTCTATTGAAGTTGTTGGATCCAGTGTGAAAATTGATGAAACGTGGTCCGAAGGGGTGCTGAGGGTTGTAGCCTTCAGTCAGGGGGTTGTAGCTCCCTTCCAGGTGAGGCTAGTAAACGAGATCAGGGGGTCGTAGCTCCCTTCCAGGAGAGGCTGGTAAACGAGTCAGGGGGTTGGAGCTCCCTTCCATGAGAGGCTGGTAAACGAGCGCAGGTGGGTGCCTGCGTGCTGGTAGAGTCTGCACCAGCACATATGTTGTAAGATGTTTTCTCTATAATAAAATATTGAAAGCTGAGCAACTGCAGCGGTGGTTTTCTCCCGTCTTGGGTTTCCACCTAAAAATCCTGGTGTTCATGTGTGATGCTTTGTGTGATGGTTATTTTGTTCTTGCTGCACATGTTTACTGTTTATTGAATATCTGATGAATAAATGATGGAATGGTTTAAGTGAAGAATTAATGACATAATTAGTTCTCTGTGTATACGCGAGTTTAATAAAGGGTATCCGCGTATATACGCGAGTCTTCTTCAGGAAAGTAGCGTATGGGTTTTGAAGTAAAGAAAGTTAAAAAGTTTTGAATATGATGTAAATACTGATTCACCCCCCCTCTCAGTATTTTTCCCAACATTTGATATCAGAGCAGGTTCTTCTGCAAAAGCTTGATCGCTTGAAGAAGATCCGTCGCAATGGGAAGTCAAGAAGGAGTGATGTCTATAAAGCCACCTCTATTCAATGGAAGCAATCTGATATTCTGTTTGCTATAATTTTATGAATTAGAAAACTGTTTTTTAGCTCTCTTCTTGTTTTCCTCTTCTTCTATGGCTGCCACTATGTTTGGATGTGGAGTGACCACTATATTGGCTGATGTTTCATTGAATAACTCTTGCTCATTATGAATCTCATCATTATAAAGATTGAATGAGTCAAGGTCAGTGTGTATAGAATAGAGAGGAGAGTTTTCTGGTCTTTCTTGACTACTCACCATGTATTTCATGTGTGTTTCTCTATAGAGTCTTCTAGGTTGAATGAAGATAGGGATGGTGGCATAAGTCATATCCATCTGCATAGTACCTTGCAATTTAGCACCCCATGATCTTAAAAGAGGCATGCCATATTTGGGGGGTATATTAGCCACTACAATGTCCATCACTAGGCTTTTGGCTAGGATTTGAGCAAAGTTAACACAAAGATCTTTTATTAGGCCTAGGCATTTCACTCTACTTGAATCAAAGAATATAAATCTTTGTATGGTCTGGTCACCTCTAAGCCTAATATTTCCATTATTACCTTGGGTATGAGGTTATATGATGCTCCTGAATCAAGCATAGCATTGTGCAACATCTTATCATGGATATTCAAACTGCTGTAGAATGGAGGGGTAGTTCCTTCTTGAAAATTTCCTTCAATCTTTGGTCCAAATAGGAGCTCTGGTTTATCATCACTTAATTTAACAATGTCATGAACATCTTCTATGTTCAAGGCTTTCAACACTTGACATATATGTACATTTTGAGTAACTAATTTAGTGAGAGGGACAAAGATTTTGATTTTAGCAATTTCATTCTCTAGGCTAAAGGGAATCTAGTTTTTTGAAATGTTTGATTCAGCCTTGTTAGACACTCCTTTATCAGCAAAATCGACTTGTTGATTTCTACTATTTACAGCAGTCAAAATGGTTTTTTTAGGGGAATTAGCTGAAATGCTAGTGCTGCTAGGGTCACCACTCTATTTTTCATTGACTTGGGTGTTTTTTCCCTTGTTTGGACTCGAAATTTCAGCCATTGTTTTATGATTTTCTGTTGTCCTTTTGGAAGAATTTACAAGGCTGTTTTTGGCAGA
The DNA here is from genome assembly GCA_034641835.2 of Pinus albicaulis. Taxonomy (NCBI): domain Eukaryota; kingdom Viridiplantae; phylum Streptophyta; class Pinopsida; order Pinales; family Pinaceae; genus Pinus; species Pinus albicaulis. Next base: position 824,400,373 of record CM076579.1, on the reverse strand, counting down.
ATTATCAAAGGTTTTCTTATTAGGAGTCTCTTGGTTACTTTTACTTCTTAGTTCATATTGTTTGGGAGCTCCTATGATGGCATTTTCAGAGTCTTTTTCATAGTATTCAGTTTCTGGTCTTCTATCATCATAGGGTGTATATAGACCTCGTTTTCTTTCATGGAGGAAATCACAATCCTCATTTATTACTCCCAACATGTTCACGTTATCATCCTTTGTTTTTTCAGTTGTTTCTCCATCCTCATTAACATAATTTTTTTGAAAAAGAGGTCTGACCTGCTGATCAAAATCTCTTTGTCTGTTCTGAGGTTGATTTCTCCTAAAGTTCTGATTTTGATTTTGGGATTGGTTTATATTTTGAGGAGTTGTTTGGTTTTCTCTAGGTTGAGATTTTTCATATATGTTCATCCTCTCCACCATCGTTTCCATCATCCTTTCCATTTTTGAGTTAGATGTGGAAGGTGCAGCTTCATCCCTATATAATACCCTCTTCTCTGCTTTCAATCTTTCCCTTCTGGCATTCAGGTTAGCTTCTACACTTACTACCCCTTTTTTCATGTCTTCTAATGTGAGGGGTTCCATTTCTCTAAGTTGATAGGCCATTTTGGAATCAAATCCATCAGGGAATTTCATTGGAGCTAGGCCTTGTGGAGGTTTCATATGGATGGGTAGGGCATTGTAGACACTATTGAATCTGGTGCAATAGTCCTGGATGTTAACCACCCATAAATTTGATTATACCAAAGGTGGCTAAATATATTAAGAGCCTACAAGGAACAAATTTTTTCACTAAAAATTGTTGGCTCTTAAAGTCTCTATAAGGCCTTCTGCCTTATCCCTCTATTCAAAACCTTCACTACTGCTCTACATCTCAAAAGCTTCTAAAGTCCTACAAAAATCCACAGTTAAGTACTGCTGCAAAGGACACTTTTTCCCTCCCTTCTCCCCAAAACTAATCTCACTCCCTTTTCTCCATCCCCCATGAAAACCCCTAAAATTCATTATTCTTCCTTTTCCTTCATTTAAAACCCATTTCATAAGGTCTAAGACCCCTTCTTGACCTTATCGGAAGCCTTCATTTCCCTTTGAAAACCATTAAAACACCATAGAAATGCACATTTTCTATGCGTTGGTCTTAAGCCCCTCAGGCTAAGCCCCCTACCTCTTTTCCTCCATGCACCCGAGCGCCGGAACCAAACACTGTAACCATAGGGCGCTTATCCATTTTTCTCCGCCCGAAGCACCAAAAAACCTTTGAAAATCATGAACATCGGGTTTTAATTAAATTTCAAAGTTTTCCACCCATGAAAATTATGAAATAATATTGACCGTCGATCTGCTCCACAGATCGGACGGCGCGACACACGACTTATCATGTGGACCCCCCAGCCATACGTCACTTCTCAAATCCACCTGGTTTTTCCACACTGCCTTTGTGTGAAAGGTGGTTTTAACCCGACAGCCAGCGATTCCATACGCTGGCTGCCACGTGTCTTCTGTACTTTTCCAAAACCACTGCATAAAGTCAGTCCCCCGCGCGTTATCTGTCAGACCATAACTTCCCAGGGGAATCGATGATAGCCGTCCGATCTGGGCCCACTGATCCAACGGTTGATGATCACCCAAGATGCCCGACCTTTAACCAAAGCGCCCGCTCGATACCCAAGCCGTCGCGCGGTGGGAAATCAATCTCCCCCGTCGATCTCTGCAGATCGATGGTCCCCATTCAATTTCCCGATTCCATTCCCTAGTCAACTATTCTCCGCCGCTAACCTTCCTAGTCGCTCCCGATCGTTGATCACAACGCGATCAACGGCTCAGATTGCCCCACTCCTCTGCACGCCCTCCAATGTAGATTGACCCATATAATTGCAGGATTTCCTCATTTTGTTTGTTTTGTGAAGGTTTAAGGTTTTTTCTTGATTAAATGGAAAAATTTCATGGGGCAAGGATGATGATCCTCTGCCTTTCGAATTCATCGGAGAGATTATCCGCAGGGTGTAGAACTGTGTTGTCAACAAGGTTTCATGAGCCGTTGACGCAGCATGCCCCTGTCGAACCTAGAAAACATCGAACAAACTCATAAAAAGACTATCAGAAAGCAGATATGGATCAGAGCAGGAGTTTAATGGACAGATTGGAAGGGATTACGGCTAAGACGGACAATAGAAGCCTAATCTCCCAGCCTGAAACAAAGTTTAAAAGGAAAACCTAAAAGTGTTTATCAGACATAATGCCTCCACCGCCATATCTAAGTCAAATTGATTCCTCAACCACCACAGCACCACCTGTGCCTCAAAGGATTCAATCAGGAGCTGAATTTATTGATTAGGATCAGATTTTTTCCTCGACACAGCCAAAGAGGTCACTTCTGCCAGGGCCTTCAATGCAAGGAATATATGCAGAGTTACTTCGGACTACCTATGCCTCAAAGGTCAACAAATACTCCTACCCAGCTTAAATCATAAGTGTAAATCAATTAATATGGCGAACACCTTTTATGTTTCTTCATTGAGCATCCCAAGGGCCAGTGGGCCATTTAAATCCTGTATTAATTGTAATTGAAATATTTTTCAGATCTCACCTCCTCATCTTTCTATATATACCACAGAAGAAGATGAGTGAGGCATTGGTTGGTTTTTGGTTATTGTTTGATCACAAGTTGTAACATTGAAACTCTCGAAAATAAATATACAAGTCTGTTGAAGTTGAAAAACAAATTGGAGTCGTGGATGTCTTGATGATGTTGTTGCATCCCTATTCCTGAGAAGGCTCTATCATTGGATTCATGAGCTTGGTTGTTGGTGAAGTATTCTAACTGTTTAATGTTTTCTCCTGTTTTCATTATGTTTCATAATCTCTTACTACAATAGGCTGAAAGTTTTAGGCTAAGAAATGACTCCTAGAAGCACCTTAGACCTGTTCACCCTTCACTGTTTTATGTTTTCTTCTGCTGAAGTATTTTAGAGGCTTTAAACCTTCTCTTTAGTCTTCATGCTTGTTTATTTCCTTAATAGCTCAAATAGTTGGTTTCAGCATGATTTATGGTTCTCCTTGCTTGTCTGCCATCACTTGAAAGCTGTTATTGAAGTCTCCCTTTGAAGTACCATTGTCTTAAGTTAATCAAAGAGGTCGGTTTTGATCTTACCCTTTGCCCCTGCTTGAACAATTGTTTTGAAGGTCTTTATAGTTGCAAGCATAGATGTTAGTTAGGTGTTCCCTCTTCTATGAATGCAGCTATCAGTGAATCTTTTATGTTTTCTAAGTCCTTTAAAATAAAATCTTTGAGGAAATAGGGAGTTCCCCGAATCTTAGATTTCATTTTAAAAGTTGTCTTGAAGTCATCATTTGCTTAAAGAATGTTTATGGAATTTATGGTTAGCCCTGTCTATCAAATATCTCTTTATTGTTATGTTATGTTTTCAAGTTCCCTTTGTTGAGAATTAAGCTTCTCTTTCCAAAACATTAATGTCCATTTCATTCCAAAACAAAGGATCTTATGGCCAAGTTAGATTTGCCCTTTGATATCCCATATCCCTTGAAGAGTTTGTCATGACCTTATTTTGACTCCATTTCCCAATGAACCAGATACTTCCTCTTTCTGTCTATCTTTCCTATACTTTTCAGATTCTGCTGTATCAACTCAACCCAACCAAACAAACATCTACACTTAAAATAACTAGTCTAAAATCCATAATCAAAGCAAACAAGATAAACCTTTGCAAACAAATATTTGAGATATCCCTCTCTGAGAACAGGAGGACTAGATCCTAGAACTCTAAAGATTGGTTTTGATGTTGCCTTGTCTTTTGATTGGCCAAACTATCAAAACACGGGAGACCAACATAATGGCGATCACGGTGGGACCTTACTGAGCAATACAGTGAGTTGAAAACATCTCTTAAAGCTCTTTAGGCCCTTAACTTTATAAAGAACACATTCTGGATTTATCCCACCGCTCACACCAACATAATGGCGATCATGGTGGGACACTACTGAGAATTAGAGGTTTCAAAACCTTTCTTAAAACCTTTAGGTCCAGTATAACATAATTAAATTTCTTCAAGCACTGCCTAACATAATGGAAATCATGATAGGACTTGATTGAATCAGTGACAAACTAAGTAACCCTAAGGATTCCTTTTAATCCTTATCAAACCTTGAAGGAACCAGTTACCAAGCCATAAGAGAAACTCTGTTTGTTTTAACACCTTAGCTAGGTGCAAAATCAGACTTAGAACACTCTCTTAACCTATAAAACCAAAATAAAATCAGAAAAACCCAAAAATATTTCAAGTTTGGCTTCATAATAAACATGGTGGTGGAACCATAAAACATTTTATCTTTACAAAAGCTAAAAATTTCCACCTGGTGACTCCACTAGCCTCCAGTAGGCCTATTACCCTTCCAGTCCTTGTAGAGTCCCTTAGGAATGCATTAAGCAAACCCAATCATGCTATTGGTGGACAGAAAATTTTAAAATCTTCCACCTGGCGACTTTGAAATCCCCAAAAGACCTAATAACTCCACTGGAAGAAGACTCTGAACTGGTTAGAAAGATACAGTGACCTTAAACACAAAATTCAACCATTACAAGACCTATACAATGAGCAAGATTATAGAGAAAATAATAAAGAAAGATTACTGATAGTGATGGAGAAAATGGGGTACATACTTAGGAAAAGATTTGAAAGGTAGGAGGCCAATTTAAATATTGATGATCTAGAGCAGCCCATGCTCCTTTCAAATCAAGAACAAACCCAAAAACTACAAAATATGTATGATGAACAAGATTACAATGAGAGCAATGAAGAAGGATGTCAGGAAACTCCTGATTGCCTACCTATTTCTTGTATTATGCTATCAAGAGAAATCCATAACCAGATTGCAAAAGCTCATAGTGAGTAGTGCCTTGAGGAAAAAATAAGCCATTTTGAACCACCAAAATCTAAAATAGGAGAAGATACAACACAACCAGAGTCTTTTCCTTTATGTTACAAATCATTTCATCTTATTAAAAGACAATGGCATCTTGATAATATGCCTGAAACAACTCATGAACCTTATAGTCAAAGTGACTACCACAAAAATCATGAGGAGTTGTTTGAAATTGAGACATATCAGGAAAAGGAAGAGAATCCTCAAAATTCCCCTATGAGCGCAAGTAATCATTCCCTAGAAGAGGCTCAAGAAGACATCCAGCCTCAACACCAATTAACACAAGAGGGAGAAGACTGTTGTTCTTTTTTCCAAAGCAAAGAGAAAATTCCTTCTCTTTTTACAGAGGAAGAAATTGATCAGATATTAAATAAACAGTCAGCCCTAAATTATTTATTAGAACAAAACACTTCTACTCATTTTCCTACTAAATTTTGTTGTCTTGAAATAGAAAATAAACTTGTAGGTCAGCTAAAAGAACAAAATGATAACCCAATATGTTTGATTGGTGAAATTGTGTATACTAATGACTTTTCAACTTCTGATCAATCTAATGATGATGATGAGCTCCAAACAGAAAATAATCATGCAGGGAAACCAGTAGTGGATTGGTTTCATGAAATTCATTATCATCATCTTGAAAGCAGCAATCAGCCAGTCCCATTCATCAGGAATAATTTTCACATAATTGGGAATCAACTGTCTATTAGTTGTAATGTTGGGGTTGAGAATAAAGAGGAATTTCTTGAATAGGGTGCATATGAGGAGCATCCTCCTGAAAGGGTTGAGGTAATAAAAGATACCCCTACTCAAGAGCACGCAGATCTCTTCACAGAGCATAGTCGATTGAATCAGAGCATACCAGAACTACAAGAAGACAATACTGTAATATATGATGAATCCTCTAGTTTAGATAACAATGACGATGAGGAATTTTTTCTTCCTCATAAGAATATTTACCTTAAGCCAATGGAGAAATAAGAAATGATCCTGGTTGAAACAGTTCTTCCAAACACTCAACCAAGTATTGTTTCAAGATCCTTATGCTCATTTCTTGAAAATCTTTAAAAAAGGGATAAAGGTTATTAGGAGCAGTATATTACCAAAAGCAAGAGGATTATTTAGCACTGTTGCTAAAAAACAAAAAGAATGGGAGTGGTCCTGTTTTTCCAGCCTGCCCAAGGAGATGAGGAAGGACCAATCATGTAATCATTTGCTGGATTGGTTGTACTGGAAAAGAGAATTCATCAGCTAAAGCATGTAAATGTTCCAAATTAGATTAGGTTAGATAGGAAAGAAATAAAGCTCAGCTTTGAGCATTTAATTATTTGTTGATTTTTGTCTTGTAAGAAAAAGAAAAATCTAAAAAAAATAGAAAAGAGAAAAGAGGGCAGATTCTGAAAACAAGAAAGGTACAGCCCCATACCAAAAAAGAGAAAACAAATTATGAAAGTGTGCAAGCTTAAATGCCACTCCTACAAAACAGACTTCTAGTTATTCAAACAGTTTAATCTTGACTAATTAGTTTTAAATTTTCTGCTAATAGGATAGTGAATTCGATTTGCCTAACTGTTCAATCTTGGCTTATCAGTAGATAGATTAGGATAGAAATTGAAGGTGCAAACAAACTCAAAATCTGAACCAAAATTTCCAAAAGGAGATGACTCAAATCTATGTTAAAATCTGAGTCAAAGAATGTAAAGATCTAGTTCTAATCAGCTTAAAACCTGAACCAGAAGAAAAGCAAAGACAACTCAAAACAAGTTTAAAATAGAGCTGAAAAGAGAGAAGGCATCACTTTGAGTTTTCAGATTTTAAGCCTTCTAGTTTTTAAATTTAAAATTTTCTGCAAATAATAAACTATGTACAACTTGTTTTTATGCCATAGATCACAGCAAGTCCAACAACTTAACCTTGACTTGACTGTTTTTAAATTTATGTTATAGAATTTAGAGAATGAAATTTTGTTGGACAGCTTAATCCCAACAGACAGTAGATTAGGTAGAGAATCATATGGGTCCAACTGTTTAATTTGGATCCACGAAGAAATAAGGAGTAGAGTTAGATTAGTTTTTATGATTTCAAAAAATAATAAAATGTTGTAAGAGAGTTTTCCAATCCAAGTGCACTCTGATGAAGAGAAAATGTTAGATCAGTAGGATTGGGTAGGCAGAAAGTTTGTTGATAAGAGTTCTATTGTTTTTCAAAGATTGACTATTGGTTTCCAGAGCAAAGAAAGATCATTCAAGTAGAGGAAACAGCCCAATGGATGAAGCAACTGATCAGCCCCCAGAGAATACAAGCCTGCAGTTCTTGATGCCTTCAAAGAAGGCACCATCCCCAAGTGGAGCCACTGTTAGCCACCCATAAATTTGATTATACCAAAGGTGGCTAAATATATTCAGAGCCTCCTAGGAACAAATTTTTTCACTAAAAATTGTTGGCTCTTGAAGTCTCTATAAGGCCTTCTACCTTATCCCTCTATTCAAAACCTTCACTACTGCTCTACGTCTCAAAAGCTTCTGAAGTCCTACAAAAATCCACAATTAAGTACTGCTGCAAAGGACCCTTTTTCCCTCCCTTCTCCCCAAAACTAATCCCACTCCCTTTTCTCCATCCCCCATGAAAACCCCTAAACTTCATGATTCTTCCTTTTCCTTCATTTAAAACCCATTTCATAAGGTCTAAGACCCCTTCTTGACCTTATCGAAAGCCTTCATTTCCCTTTGAAAACCATTAAAAAACCATAGAAACGCACATTTTCTATGCGTTGGTCTTAAGCCCCTCAGGCTAAGCCCCCTACCTTTTTTCCTCCATGCACCCGAGCGCCGGAACCAAATGTTGTAACCATTGGGCGCTTATCCATTTTTCTCCGCCCGAAGCACCAAAAAACCTTTGAAAATCATGAAAATTGGGTTCTAATTAAATTTCAAAGTTTTCTGCCCACGAAAATTATGAAATAATCTTGACCGTCAATCTGCTCCACAGATCAGACGGCGTGGCACACGACTTATCGTGTGGACCCCCAGCCATACGTCACTTCTCAAATCCGCCTGGTTTTTCTGCACCGCCTTCGTGTGAAAGGTGGTTTTAACCCGACAACCAGCGATTCCATACGCTGGCTGCCACGCATCCTCTGTAATTTTCCAAAACTGCCGTATAAAGTCAGTCCCCCACGCGTTATCCATCAGACCATAACCACCCAGCAGAATCGATGATAGCCATCCGATCTGGGCCCGCTGATCCAACAGTTGATGATCGCCCAAGATGCCTGACCTTTAACCAAAGCGCCCGCTCGATAACCAAGCCGTCGCGTGGTGGGAAATAAATCTCCCCTGTCGATCTCTACAGATTGACGGTCCCCATTCAATTTCCCGATTCCATTCCCTAGTCAACTATTCTCCGCCGCTGACCTTCCTATTTGCTCCCGATCATTGATCACAGCGTGATCAACGGCTCAGATTGCCCCACTCCTCCGCACGCCCTCCGATGCCGATTGACCCATATAATCGCAGGATTTCCTCATTTTGTTTGTTTTGTGCAGGTTTAAGGTTTTTTCTTGATTAAATGGAAAAATTTCATGGGGCAAGGATGATGATCCTTTGCCTTTCGAATTCATTGGAGATATTATCCGCAGGGTGTAGAATTGTGTTGTCAACAAGGTTTCATGAGCCGTTGACGTAGCATGCCCCTGTCGAACTTGGAAAACATCGAACAAACTCAGAAAAAGAGTATCAAAAATCAGATATGGATCAGAGCAGGAGTTTAATGGATAGATTGGAAGGGATTACGGCTAAGACAGACATCAGAAGCCTAATCTCCCATCCTGAAACACATTTTAAAATGAAAACCTAAAAGCTTTTATTAGACATAATGCCTCCACCACCATATCTGAGGCAAATTGATTCCTCAACCACCACAGCACCACCTGTGCCTCAAAGGATTCAATCAGGAACTGAATTCATTGACCAGGATCAGATTTTTTCCTCGACACAGCCAAAGAGGTCACTTCTGCCAGGGCCTTCAATGCAAATAATATCTACAGAGTTACTTCGGACTACCTGTGCCTCAAAGGTCAAAAAATACTCCTACCCAGCTTAAATCATAAGTGTAAATCAATTAATACGGCGAACACCTTTTCTGTTTCTTCATTGAGCATCCCAAGGGCCAGTGGGCCATTTAAATCTTGTATTAATTGTAATTGAGATCTTTTTCAGATATCACCTCCTCATCTTTCTATATATACCACAGAAGAAGATGAGTGAGGTGTTGATTAGTTGTTGGTTGTTGTTTGATCACAAGTTGTAACATTGAAACTCTCGAAAATAAATATACAAGTCTTTTGAAGTTGAAAAACAAATTGGAGTCGTGGATGTCTTGATGATGTTGTTGCATCCCTGTTCCTGAGAAGGCTCTATCATTGGATTCATGAGCTTGGTTGTTGGTGAATTATTCTAACTGTTTAATGTTTTCTCCTGTTTTCATTATGTTTCATAATCTCTTACTACAGTAGGCTGAAAGTTTTAGGCTAAGAAATGACTCCTGGAAGCCCCTTAGACCAGTTCACCCTTCACTGTTTTATGTTTTCTTCTGCTGAAATATTTTATAGGCTTTAAACCTTCTCTTTAGTCTTCATGCTCGTTTATTTCCTTGATAGCTCAAATAGTTGGTTTTAGCATGATTTATGGTTCTCCTTTCTTGTCTGCCATCACTTGAAAGCTGTTATTGAAGTCTCCCTTTGAAGTATCATTTTCTTAAGTTAATCAAAGAGGTCGGTTTTGATCTTACCCTTTGCCCCTGCTTGAACATTTGTTTTGAAGGTCTTTATAGTTTTAAGCATAGATGTTATTTAGGTGTTCCCTCTTCTATGAATGCATCTATCAGTGAATCTTTTATGTTTTCTAAGTCCTTTAAAGTAAAATCTTTGAGGAAATAGGGAGTTCCCTAAATCTTAGATTTCATTTTAAAAGTTGTCTTGAAGTCATTATTTGCTTAAAGAATGTTTGTGGAATTTATGGTTAGCCCTGTCTATAAAATATCTCTTTATTGTTAAGTTATGTTTTCAAGTTCTCTTTGTTGAGAATTAAACTTCTCTTTCCAAAAATTTAGTGTCCATCTCATTCCAAAACAAAGGATCCTATGGCCAAGTTAGATTTGCACTTTGATATCCCATATCCCTTGAAGAGTTTGTCATGACCTTATTTTGACTCCATTGCCCAATGAACCAGATATTTCCTCTTTCTGTCTATCTTTCCTAGACCTTTCATATTCTGTTGTATCAACTAAACCCAACCAAACAAACATACGCACTTAATAACTATAGTCTAAAATCCATAATCAAAGCAAGCAAGGAAAAACCTTTGCAAAAAAAATAAATTTGAGAGATCCCTCTCTAAGAACAGGAGGACTAGATCCTGGAACTCTAAAGATTGGTTATGATGTTGCCTTGTCTTTTGATTAGCCAATCCATCAAAACACAGGAGATATACTGGACACTCTCTCCAACATTTCCTTTAAGATCATTGTATTGATAGGGATTTGGAGGGGATTTGTTTGAATTTCCCTATTTTTAAAATAGTTGATGAAAAGCAGAGTAATTTATACTATTAGGAGTTAAGTTCTTGAACCATTTTCTTGCTTCTCCCCCGAAACTTTGAGCAAACAATCTGAGTTTAATGGTTTCATCATCTATCTCATTTCTATCAAAATAGTCATTCATCTTATCCACATGTTGTAACGCAGTAGTAGAACTATTAGCATCATATAATGGAATCTTGGACTGATAGTCCTATGGAAAATTTGCTAAAGGTAAAGGAAGGAATAGAGGAGCATACCATGTTGCCATGATAGGAGGTTGTGGGAAAAATGGGGGGTTTACAAGTGGAGGGTTTATGAAAGGAGGGGGAGGATGGAATGGAGTAGTTTGAAAAGTGGGTGTATGGATAACAGAAGTACTTGGACTAGCAAGAGACTGTTGAGTAGATCTAGGATGAGAGAAACCAAAGTTATGAATGAAATCAAGATCAGGTGGGGTGGTTTCTTTGCTATCAGTATGTTCACCACTATGTTGGGGTGAGTGTGGAGGCTCAAAGTCTATCTGCTATATATCACTAAGTAACTTAGTTGTGGATGGGTTTCTTATGAATGGTAAGTGAACTTGTGTATCTTGCAGAGCTAAGAGATTTTCAGGGATAGAATTAGCTCTATGAATTGGTTTGACAATAGTTGAAGTCTTGGATTTAGGATATTTCCTAAGCATACTTTCTAGGTTATCAACTATCTCAGGAGGGTTTGGATCATGACAGGCTCTAGTATGAATTCTTCTAGAAGCCACTATGTAGTGTTTTTAGACCTAATGATGAGAAAAGTTCAGCCAAGTATGACAGTATTTTAAAGTCTAACTATTTTTTTTCAAAGAAAATTCAATCCTCAAAGTCTTCTTAACTGGGTTTGAATGATGTTTGAAGGATAAAATAATTTCCCAATGGAGTCTTAGGAAAAACTAGTGGGGTCAGTGGCCTACTGAATACCAATGGAGTCACAAAGTGAAGAATTTTTACTTGTTTTCAAGGTTTGGTTGTTGTTCACCATCAACAATCAATAATAACCAATCTTGGTGGCACTTGTCTCATTTAGGAATAGGGGTTCATTGAGTTGTCAAGTTATCTATTACTCAATATTCCCCAGTATGGTTGCCACTATGTTAGGATTCCCATAGTTTGCAAGATTGGAAAGAAAAAATGTTGTAGGGCCTACATCAGAGCCACTTTGGAATCCTAGGATCTAGCCCTTCTGGATTCAGGGAGGGATCTCTCTATATGAGTGTTTTCAAAACATATGTCCTTATTCTTAGTTATGATATTAGGATAGTTATGAAGTACAAGGGGTTTTTTTGTTTGTTTTTGTTGGGTAGGATATTATCAAAATAAAGGAAGTCTTTTGAAGGGTAAAGGTGTGAGTAAGTTGAAACAATGGTTCAGTAGATAGGATAGGTAAGAGACGGTATCAATCCATTGGGCTATGGAGTCATAAAAGTATTTAATTACACAACAAGTTTCAATAGTGGTCCATGGGGCAAGTCATCTATATCAAAGGATCCCTTTAGATCGATTTGTGATATGGAACATTAAAAGTGTTTTGAAAGAAGCAAAGCTAATAACCATTTAAGAAACTATTAACTTCACTAAACAAGAAAATCCTTTCAAAGTAACTGTTTGAAGTAGGCCAAAGGACAGGGCAAACCATAGACCTCTTCGGGAAAATTTTTACTAAAGCACATGTTTCAGACAATAATCCAACAATCTAACAAATTACCTTCAAAAAGAAGAAAACATATAAGATAAATAAAAGAATAGCCTAAGATCAAGTAAGAACTTTGAATCTATCCTGCTTTTGGGATACTCTCAAGGGAAACTTTCAAAACAGATGTTGAAGACTAAAAAAGGGACATGGCTAACCATAAAATTCCTTGATTAGGACTCTACTTAGCATGCAGTAAAAAGATCATTCGAGAACAACATCTCATGTTTTACTCAGCAAGACATGGGCTCACCAACGTTCCTTGACTAGTTATACTCTATTGAAATCATTCCCAAAGCAACAATTAGAAGAAAACATATAGATAAAGCTTATCAATGAGAAATAGGGTACTTTGCAGTAAATCCTAATCTATATTTCCTATTCTTTATCAAAGAAAGTGGACAGTATGAAAACATAAGAAAAAAAACAATTACAGTAAAAAAAAAATCGCCATTGACATAGAACAGGATCCCATAAATCAGCTTGTATATTTGATGTTCAAACTAGTTACAATCTTCAAGTCTAGTAGGTCTTTACATCTTCAAACTTCTCTTCTCGACCTATCTTTCTTCAATTACTAACAGAGCTTCAATAGACTCAACAATTATTTACATTCAATAAGTATTCAACCAACAACAAAAATTTCTTCTTGTGAAGTATTTATAGAAGAATGAGGAGGTGGAGTGAAAGAAAGGGTTATTTGTTCAATTAATACAGAGTAAATTCTTCTCAGCCTTTGGGAAGCCTTATGGAGAAGATTTCTAATGTCATAACTCTGTTAATTGATTTTTACATTAACTTTCATCTATTTCAGTTACTTTTGTTGACTTTTGAGACTTTTGGTAGGCTGGAAATTACTTTCTGAGCTGTCTCTGTAAAATATCTCTAACTATGCATTCAATTTGCATTATTTCGAGGTAAATAAGCTGGCAAGTGGAATTTCTAGCTTTTTGGGGATTAATTGCTTCAATGATATTGCATTTTCAAGTGGTATTTTGCTGATCTGTCTATCTTTGATACTTTAAACATTGATTTAGGCTTTAATTTGTGCTTTAAGGATGATTATGCCTTTTCGGATCATCTTTGGTCTTCGAAATGTGCTTTATCCTTTAATTGTGGATTAAGCTTTAAATATTCATACTTTGCGCTTTAATCCTTTAACTTTAATCTCTGATTCTCTTCTGATCTTCACTGCTTTTATTGTTCACTGACAGGTACTTTCTTTGAGCACCGAAAGGTTTTACTATGTAACCAATATTCGCGATATATTGATTTAAACGTGGAAGTTCTACCCTATTGGTCCCTTTTTTCTTTGACTGAGCCTCAGAGGATCATCACCCTCGGCTCTGAGCCACTGTAACCGGTTGTGGGAAGACTTTATATCATTTCTGCCATGAAAACCTGCACAACACATGAACTAATAATATAAAACCTGCGATGCTTGGGTTAAACTTCTTCAGAGGGCTTTGCAGGGGTGGAGGAGCATTTGTGGAGGAAGTGTATGCAGAAGAGGTGGAAAACCATGGCGGATAGGCATAAACAGGGTTCAAACATGGATTATGGTGTGAAGAAGCGTTGGTGGTTTTGGAAAACCACGAATTCTTTTCGCATAAGCAAAGGGTGGCAAGCGGTAATGGATTTATCGAGCACGATATGGTTCATTTCTCAACACGTGGCTTCAAAAAAACTGAGAGTTTCGCATTCAATATGCACGGTGGGGGGAGGGGGCATAACGGATGTGAAATGGTGTGACAACCGTTAGATCTTTGGGCTAGAGATCTAAGGTTGAGAATGAATGCGATGGGAGGGGAGATGCATGGCGAGAGAATGAGGTAGGGCTAAGCTGACGTAAGCTAATTTGTCACATAATGGGGAGGCTTGAGGTTGGGTAAAACAATGCGCACTGTTGAATTATAGTGATAAAGGGTTATAATCAAGGTAGGGGCAAATATATAAAGGGAAAAAGGTGGAAGTGGGCGCGCAATTAGTTTTGGGCCGTTGGATATGGGGCAGTCAGATCAATGGTGGAGAGGGAGCACGATGGCACAAATTTCTAAGTGGTGGGACCAGTGGATGATGTCATAACAGGGGGAGTGGGGGTACAGAGGAAAAATCTTGGGGGTGTGCCTCCGCAGTAAATCTTAGCCGTAGATTTGAGATCTTCCATAGTTAAAAGAGTCAACTGTGGGGGCACTAGGGAGTACGGGTGACTTTGGTCAGATGCCCTCGCAGTGAACCTGAGTTATTGATCTAGGAGGAATGGACAGTGAGGATTAACTCGATGGATTAGAAATTGATGGAGAAAAGGGTCTGGGAAGGAGGATTTTGAAATTGCGATGTGTCGATGGCCTTACCCTTAACCTTAACCTAACATTAACCTTAACCTTAACCTTACCATTGATCTTAAACTTAAAATTAACCTAACCTTGACCTTAACCCTAACCTTAACCTTGACCTTGACCTTGAACTTAACCTTAACCTTAACCTAACCCTAACCTGAACCTTACCGTAAACTTAACCTTAATCTTAACCATAACCTTAACCTTACCCTAACATCAATGTTACCCTAACCTTAACCTTAAAATTACCCCTAACCTTAACATTAACCTTACCCATAACCTAACCTTAACCTTTACCTTAACCTTAACTATAACCTAAATAAACCCTTATCCTTAACCTTGACCTTGACCTTAACCTAACCTTGACCTAACCTAGGTTAAGGTTAACATTAAGGTTAGGTCAGATTAGGGTTAAGGTTAAGGTTAAGTTTGGGGTAAGGTTAAGCTTAAGGTTAGGTTAGGTCAGGGTTAAGGCTTATGTTATACTGGATAGGGAGTGTTTTTTTTAAGGATTTTACTCGGTGTCCCACCGTGATCGCCATTATGTTGGCTGTGAGCGGTGGGATAAGTCCACAAGGGGTTATTTATCAAGTTAAGGGCCTAAATAGTTTTAAGAAGTGTTTTCAAGCCATTGTGTTCTCAGTAGGTCCCACCGTGATCGCCATTATGTTGGTGTCTCGTGTTTTGATAGTTTGGCAAATCAAAAGAAAAGGCAACATCAGAACCAATCTTTAGAGTTACAGGATCTAGTCCTCCTGCTCTCGGAGAGGGATCTCTTAAATTATTTGTTTTTTGCAAAGGTTTATCTTGTGTGCTTTGAATATTGGTTTTAGACTAGTTATAAATTCCAGATGTTTTTTTTTTGTTTGGTTGAAATTGACATAGCAGAACCTAAAAGGTCTAGGAAAGATAGATAGAAAGAGGAAATATCAGCTTCATTGGGCAATGGAGTTAAGAGATTATGAAAAACTAATAAATGGATATGGGATATCAAAGGGAAAATCTAACTTGGTTGCTGGATCCTTTGGTTTTGGAATGAGATGGACATCAATGATTTGGAAAGAGAATTTTAATTCTCAACAAAGGGAATTTGAAAGCACAACTTGAACAATAAAGAGCTATTTGATAGACAAGGCTAACCATGAATTCTAAAAATCACACTTCAAGCAAACAATGACTTCAAAACAACTTTTAAAATGAAATCTAAGATTCGGGGAAAATCCTATTTCCTCAAAGATTTTATTTCAAATTACTTAGAAAACATAAAAGATTCACTGATAATTACGGTCATAGAAGAGGGAGCACCTAAATACATCTATGATCACAACCATGAAGACCTTTAAGCCAATTGTTCAAGCAAGGACAAGGGGCATGATCAGAACAGACCTCCCTTGGCTCACTGTAAACAAAGATACTTCAAAGGGAGGCTTCAATAACAGCCTTTAAGTGGCAGCAGACAAGCAGGGAAAACCATAAATCATGTTGAAACCAACTATTTGAACTATTAGAGAAATAAACAAGCATGAAGACTAAAGAGAGAGATTAAAGACTCTAAAATACTTCAGCAGAAGAAAACATAAAACAATGAAGGATAAAAAGGTCTAAGGTGCTTCCAAGAGTCATTTCTTAGCCTAAAACTTTCATCCTATTGTAGTAAAAATTTATGGAACAAAATGAAAATAGGGGAAAACATTAAACAGTTCAGAATACTTCACCAACATCCAAGCTCATGGGTACAATGATAGAGCCTTCTCAAGAACAAGCATGCAACAACATCATCAGGGCTTCCAAGACTTCAATTTCTTCTTCAACTTCAACAGACTATGTATTATTCCAGAGAGTTTTAGTATTACAACTAGTAATCAAACAACCAACCAACAACGTTTTCAATGGATTCCTCAACAAGCTTTTATAGAGGAATGAGGAGGTTGAAAGAGAGAAAAGATCTTCTGAGTTCAATTAATATATTTAATGCTTCTCAACCTTTGAGGGGCTCAAGGGATAAGTTTATAGATATTTTCCTGTATTAATTGGTTTACATTAAGCAATTAAGCTTGCTGGAAGCTTACGTTGACTCTAAGGCTCTGTGTCATCTTTTGCAATAACTCTGCTGATAGTTTATATTAGCTTCTTTGATTCAAAATAACTATTCAACTGTAAGGGGAAGTTATGCTATTTTTTGGTCATTACTCGTCTTTTGTTTGAATGCTATAAAGTCACAGGTGGCAATCTGGTAGCTGAGAGGAATCAATTTTCCTCTGATGTGGTAGTGGAAGCATCCTATGTCTGATAAATATTCTTGATTTGCCTTTAACTATGTTTAATTCAATGGCTTAGGCTTTTGATAATTGACCTTAGCTGTAATCCATTTAAATTGTATAATCAATGTTTGATCCTTCATTTCTGCTATGTTTGGTTCTTCGACACTGATAATTTTCATTTCAATTTTAATTCTCTATGTCTTGTTGATGTGCAGGTATGTACAAGGTCCATATGGCATCGATGCCCACGAATCATCAATGAAACGTGAAATCGAACCCTATATATGGCTTTACTTTTGATAAATGAAAGTCTGGAGGATCATCATCCTCATCTTTCATTTTCTTTTAAAACATTTGAAAAAACCCTTTAAATCCTGCACAATACAAAAAAAATCAAGAAATCCTACATATTTGGTGAAAACTGATTTAGAGGTTTCGAGTAGGAGCATGGTCATTGGATGGAAGCATCCAATGGTGGAGATTTGTTGTAGAGGTGAAAGGAAAGTGGTGGGATATTTTTAAGATAGAACCGTTGATCTATGATTGACCAAGAAGATCAACGATGGATATTTAGCAGTGAATTAATAATGTGAAGGGGTCACACTATTGTGAAAATAGGAGAAAATGTGAATAAATAAGGTTAAAACCCTTTTCGTGGAGGAAAATGAAAAGGAATTGAACTTGGGGTTTTGGGATAATCGTGGGTCGTCGGGTGAGATTAGGCCACGAGATCAACGACAGAGATTGCACGTTGAAGAACCCTTTGGAGAGGCGGAGGGTGATATCATGAGGCCAGATTAAATCTGGGCTGTTGATATACAAAGATCAATGACGTAAAGCACGCACGATGTAATATAATAGAAAATCAGGAAAGTGGTTTCGGGAGGTAAAACCACAGGTTTCGCGCGGAGGAAAGGTGTGTAGGTGGTATTTCCTTATTGAACATGATATGCATCCCCGCCTGACATGTGGCATTTTAAAACAGCTTATATCGCATAAATTTTGGAGATTAGCTTTCACGCTTAAATTTACACGACATAGAACGAGGGTCGTTAGATCTGGGACCTCATATCTAACGGTGGGGAGGCAAGCGCGATATTGGATAGATGCGTGGGCAGCAACGGGAAGGGAGGTTTTAATCTGAGCCATTGGATCTAAGATGGATGGCTGAAATCAAATCTTGAAGAAGGTAGGACCCACAGGAGGCAGGCCTGTCGGGTTTAATATGAATTGTTAAATGGAACAAATCAACGGCTGGGATGTGATCTCTGGTATAAACGAAATTATTTAAAGGCAGAGAATGGGTTAATAAGGACAGTTGATCTACAGAGATCAACGGTTGTGATTGGCCAAAAAACATTATGAAGCGGGATGCATAAAATATAACCAAAGTGGGGAGATGAAATCTGGACACGTGGATGGCCCAGATGCAATCGGAGCTATCGGCATCGGTCGGGGAAAAGAACATGGAGGCACCGAAGCGATTGATTATGGGTCATCGATCTGCAGATTAGATCGATGGCAAAGAATGGATCGGGGGATTCCAATCGGGGGAGGAAATAAAATGCGCTCGATAAAAACTTGTGATGTGATTTTGTGTCGACCGTTGATCGGCTTTAGATCAATGGTGGGGATTGTCTCAAATATTTGAATGGAGGAAACCCTTTAAAACTTTATGAAAACCAAAAAATTAACAAAAAACTAAGGTTTTGGTTTCAGAGGCGGTTTATGTATACAGACTTGGCGCCTGTTTGCAGGGTCGTGGGTTTATATGAAGAGCCATAGGCCTGGATCTTTATATGTACAAGGGCCAATCGCATTGGAACTTCGGTGCTGGTCTTTCAATCTACCCATTTTAATTCTTCGATGTGATTACCACCTCAGGAATTTAACTCTTGGTCCTAGGCATAGGTTTACATAGAGAGGGGCGGAGGTTTATACAACGAGGCTCAATCGCATCGGAACTTTGATGCGAGGCTTTTCAATCTACCCATTTACATTAAAAAACATTGCTCCGGCGGGTTTAGACCGAAACTTAGGAAAGTGGGTTTATTGAATTTAAAAAAGGAAATATGCAATCGGGAATGGTTTATAACAATTTTTAGAGCCCGATTGTGGGCTCTGTGGTTATATGAAACAACAATAAGATCAGGGTTTATAAGACAAAGGGCTTATCACATCAGAGATTTTATCATAAGAAATAGACTTGTGCGCTCCAATTTATCTGATGCGATAAGCGCCTATTAGGCTAAGTGCTTGGTTCCAGCACCGAGGCATATGGTGGGGAAGTGGTTTAGGACTTAGCCCAAGGGGGCTTAAGCCTACAGCTTAAAAACTTTATTTTTTATGAATTTTTCAATGTTTTTTGATGGATTTGGGGGTTTCAACAAGGTTCAAAAGTGAGTTTTAAACCTCGTAAAAGGGATTTTCTGAAGGGGAAAGGGGAATAAACAAAAAATAGATGAATTCCATGGGAAATAAAGGGGTAAAAATGAAGGTTAGTTTTGAGTGAAGGAGGGGAAAAAGGGATTTTTCAGCAGTCTCTTCTTCATGAAAATAACAGATTTTTCAGAATTAAAAGGGAAACAGAAGTGACGATTAACCAAAGGATAGAATATATTCAGAAGACTTTAAGCATCAACAATTTTGGCAAAAAAAATGTTTCTTGAAGGTTGTCCAAAATGATTTAACCACCACTTGATACGACAAAATTTTATAGGTGGCTAACAGTTTCTATATATCAGAAAAGTATAGGTTGAGATATGATCATGGAAGCACCTCAAACATCCTGTTTGCTATAGTATTGATGTTTTCTTCTTTTATTCATCTTAAGGAATTCTTGATTTCTCCTTAGGCCCACTAAATTTTTTTTTTGTTTCATGAATGGTTAGTATGTTAGCTTATAAATATGATTCATGGTATTCCCTGTTTATTTAAAGTTTTTAAAACCCTATTGCGAAGCTTTTCTATGGAATACTGATTGATAAGGTTAAGACAGAGGCCTTGTTTTGATCTTTCCCTTTGCCCATGCTTACCAAATTGTTTCAGAGTTCCCGATAGTTTGATATATGTTGTTTAGAATTTCCCTCTCCATATATTGAGTTTTTTGTTTCTCTTATGTGTTTTCTCAAAAAGCTGAAGGTGAATTTATAAAGTTAGGAGTTCTAATGCTTCTATGTATCACCAGAATTTTCATCTTACATGTTTACCATTTTGAGTATTTTTCACAGAGATTAATGGTTTTACCTACCTCGTAAGTTATTTCTTTCAGACTATATATGTTTAATACCTCTTGGTTTTACCCAAACTTAATGTTCATTACACCTCATCATCACCTAAGGATCCATCAACCTTGTGAAATCGGCCTTGCAATACACTTTGTCTTTATCATTTAGGCACCCTCAACTTCATCTAACCTCATAGCCCTATTATAATCTCTCATTCCACCTATCCTACTTAGTCATCTTACCCCAACCCAAAACAAACAAAAAAATTACACTTAACAACTAGCCTAACATCAATCATCTGAAGCGAACAAGTTCACATCCTTCGCACAATAGAGAGAGCACTTTCTGAGTCTAGGAAGGCTAGGTCCTAGGACTCCAAAGACTGGTCTGATGTTATCGTGTCATTCGGTTTATCCAATATGCCTAAATCATGGGACCCTAACATAATGGTGATCACGGTGGGACCCTTTGAGTTCATAAAAATATAAATACCCCTTAGGAATCTAGAATCCCTTAACCAAATAGTATCCTATAATTTATAGCTACCTCATCACTATCACTAACACAATGGTGATCCTGATGCAACCTCTGATGTCAGTGAAAAACTAATTACCCCTTAAGACTTCAGAAACCTTCATCAAATCATAGAGAACTTAATCGATAGCCTAAGAGTAGAATCTAGCTTTTTCACCATCTTAGAAAATTGATGACTCAGCTATAGGACACACTTACATACCTTAAGGGCTTCATATAGAAAACTAAGAAAACCCCAAAACATTTGTAGATTGTTTTTTGTCACTATTGGTTGTGGACCATAGATAACATATCTTCAAAAAAACTAAAAGTATCCACCTAGCGACTCCACTAGCCTCTAGTAGGCCTTCTAAATTTTGCTAAGTATCTATAGACTCTTATAGGACTGCATCAAAACACCCTTAGGAAATATAGAACCTTAGTTACACACTATGAAAGTTTGATAGCACCTACAGAGGTCAGCCTTCTGAATGCAGTCATAAAATTTTAGCCTCTCTAAATTTTGAATTTGAAATCTGGCTCTGCAAAGAATCAATACCAAATCTCATCCGGACCCAAACCTTCCTACTATAGTTGATGACCCAGAAAATATTTTGTGGCAAACTTCTGAAACTAGAAAATTAGCTACTAAAATGACCATTCATAAATCAATCTATGTACCTGAACAACTTACAGCCTTACAAGTTCCCCAGTTTGACTTGCGCCATACCAAAAACCTTTTCAAAACCAAGTCACAAAGTAGAATCGACTATATCGATCTTGAGCCCATAGACTTGCAGCGGAGTCTTAGCAGAGAATATTCTCCTTCTACACCACCTAATCTACAAATTTTCCGTCATTTCGACTCTTTTCAGCCCAAGTATACTCAGAATCAGTTTACTATTCCAAGTACTTCTGCCACACCCATTCACACCGCCACTGTGCAAACCACTCCATATCATAGCACAAATCCTCCACTTGTAAATCCACCATTAGCTCCCACCATGGAAACATGGTACGCACCCCTTGTGTTACCACAACCATTGGTACCTTTGCCAAATGATTACCAATCTAGAATCCCACACTTCACCGAGGTTGAATCCACTACTGCCCAAAAACATGTAGATAGAGTGAATGATGCTTTTGACTACATGGAATTAGAAGAGGAAACCATGAAAATGAGAATGTTTGCCCAAAGCCTAGGAGGAGAATCTAAGAAATGGTTCAAAATCCTAACTCCCAATAGCATACATGATCTCCCTTCCCTTTACCAAAATTTCATAAAAAAATGGAAAATCAAGAAAAACCCTCTTCAAATCCTCTCAAAATATAGCAACCTCAAAATAAACACGGGGGAAAGTGTCCAAGACTATTGCACTAGGTTCAATAGTGTTTACAACACGTTACCGCTGAACATGAAACCCCCATTAGGCCTAGCCTTAGCTAAATTCCTGGAGGATTTTAACCCCAACATGGCCTATCAACTAAGATAAAGAGAGCCCCTAACTCTAGAAGACATGCAAAAAGGAGCTATAAGTTTAGAGGCCAACTTAATTGAAAAAAGAGCTAGGCTAAGATCGGAAAAGAGGGTAACATACAAAGATGACACCATGCCCTCCACCTCCTCATCTGATTCCAAGATGGACAACCTTCTTAGGACCATGGAAAGAATAAGAATAAATGAAAGAACACCCCCTAGGGACAACCAAACAAATCCCCAAAACAGAAACCAGAATCAAAACTTTATAAGAGACCTGCCCCAAAACAGACCAAGGGAAAATGTTCAACAAATCAGGCCACCCTTCCAAGATAACTATGTTGACGAAGGGGAAAGAGATATTGAACAACCAGATGAGAATCATATAAACTTAATAGGCTCTGATAGTGAGGGTGAGGTTTTTCTCACAGAAGAATAAAAAGGCTTTTTCTCCTCAAACCAAGACGAAACAAGCTATGAAGATTATGAAGACCACAAATTAGGATTAGAAAATTCCATAATGGATTTCCATAGGCAATCTAATCTTAGGAGTAAGAAAAACCAATACAACTCAAGAAAAAACAACTCAGGCACTGCTGTTAAGAAAACTCCCGAGAAAATTCTTAAAAGAACAACAAATAATAACTACACCATGGCTAAGAAAACTAATCCCAACAAGGATAAAACTAGCCAACCAGGAGTTGACACAAGCTGTCCTAGCACCTCTGCTAGTGGCCTTGAGAAAACTCCAATGACCAAAGCCTCGAACCAAAATCAACAAATCAAAAATGTGGAGAAATTTATGACTGATAAAACTAATGTAAATAAGTCTAAAATTCAAGTACCTTTCAGTTTTGAAGGAGAGATCGCTAAAATCAAAATAACCATCCCTCTCACTGAATTGGTAGCTCAGGATATGTACCGCTCCCAAGTATTGAAAGTCTTGAACATAGGATGGTACCAACACTCTGAATTTGACAGATGATAAAACAGAGTTGTGGTTTGGACCTGAAGTAGATGGAAAATATGAAGAAGGAGCCATTCCCAAATTCTATGTTAGCCTAAACATACACGAAAAAATCCTCCATAATGCCATGCTTGACTTTGGTGTCTCTCACAACCTCATGCCAAAGGTAGTGATGGAAAGATTGGGCCTAGAAATAACCAGGCCCTACAAAGATCTGTATTCCTTCAATTCAAGCAGAGTTAAATTCTTGGGCATGATCAAGGACTTATGTGTCAATCTAGCACAAATTCATGCTAAGAGCCTGGTCATGGATATAGTCGTGGCTGACATTCCCCCCAAATATGGCATGTTTTTGTCCTGATCTTGGGGAGATAAATTTCAAGGAAACCTCCAACTTGACATGTCTTATGCTACCATTCTGATTTTTAACCAAACTAAGAGACTCTACTGGGAATCTCATATGAAGTATATGGTAAGAAACCTAGATAGACCCAATAACACCCCTATCTATTCAATTCATTCATACTTGGACTCATTCATCTTGTATAATTAAAATGACCTTGATGAGCAAGTAAATGAAGATTGTGAAGATCTAGGCACATTACAACAATCAAATTACTTCCTCTATGATGAGTTCGACAATCAAAACTATCACGATCCAGAATTACCACAACATAATAAAACTGAAACTGATTTCCTACAAATTGAAAATGAAATATCAGAAACAAGAATCAATTTAGAAAAGGGAACATGTTGCTCAAAAGAAAAATAAATCACAAGAACACAACCTCTTACTTTTGCTAATCCAAAAAAAATGAAACACTCCCACAAAACACAAATCTTTTAGAATCTGGAACAAGACAGTATGATGTTTCTACCTTACCTAGATACTTCATCATCCAAAAAAATTTCCCTTTCAGAAAAATTATCAATTTTCACAAATATTGCTACAAATCCCAAAGATATTTTTGCTGAAGTTGATATAGAGGAAGATAGCATGGGTAAACTTAAGAAGCCTAAAATAATTAAGTTGTCTAAAATTTTATCACTACACATAAAACAAAGGAATTTCAGATTGTGCAAAAAAATTCAGAATACTTATGTGTGTAGGCAGGCTAGTCTAAAACCTTGTAACACGGCCATTGGTCTAAAAGGCCTTACTTTAAAAAAGAATCAAATTTTTTTTGAACAGTTGAGTTCACTTAGAAAGAAGGCAAAGAGACATAGGTTTTTTATCGATTTTAGGTACCAAGAGCAACCCTTAACTATAACCTTAACCTTAACCTTACCATAACCATAACCTTAACCTTGACTTTACCCTTAATCTAACCTTAACCTTAACCTTAACCTCACTAAACCTGTAACCTTAACCTTAACATAACCTTAACCTTGACCATAACTATAACCCAACCCTAACCTTACCCATAACTTTAGCCTTAAGGTTAGGGTTAAGGTGAAGGTTAGGTTAAGGTTAAGATAAGGATAAGGTTAAGGTTAAGGTTAGGTTATAGTTAAGGTGAAGATTAAGGTTATGACAAGGTTAAGGTTAAGGTGAAGATTAAGTTAAGGTTAAGGTTAAGGTTTCGTCAAGGTTAGCATTAGGTTTTGGGTAAGGTTAAGGTATTTTAAGGTTAATGTTATGGGTTTGGTCAAGGTTAGGGTTAGGTTAAGGTTAATGTTAAGGGTTTGGTCAAAGTTAGGGTTAGGTTAAGGTTAATGTTAAGGGTTTGGTCAAGGTTAGGGTTAGGTTATAGTTAAGGTCAAGGTTAAGGTTAAGGTTAAGGTTAAGATAAGGTTAAGGTTAAGGGTTTGGTCAAGGTTAGGGTTAGGTTGTAGTTAAGGTTAAGGTTAATGTTAGGTTAAGTTAAGGTTAAGGTCAATGTTAAGGGTAAGGTTAAGGTTAGGTTAAGGTTACGATTAGGTTAAGGGTAAATTTAAGGTTAAGGTTAGGTTAAGGGTAAAGTTAAGGTTAAGGTTAGGGTTAAGGTTATGGGAAGGTTAAGGTTAAAGTTAAGCTTAAGGTTAAGGGTTTGGTTAGGGTTAGGTTATAGTTAAGGGTAAGGTTAAGGTTACGGGTTTAGTCAGGTTAAGGTTAAGGTTAAGGTTAAGGTCAAGGTTAAGGTTATGTTAAGGGTAAATTCAAGGTTAAGGTTACAGTTAAGGTTAAGGTTGTGGTTAAGGTTAAGGTTAATGGTTACGTTAAGGTTAAGGTTAAGTTTAGGGTTAAAGTAAAGGTTAGGTTAAGGTTAGGTTAAGGTTAATGTCAAGGTAAGGTTAAGGTCAAGGTTAAGTTTAAGGTTAAAGTTAAGGTTATGTTAAGGTTAACGTTAAGGTTAAGGTCAAGGTCAAGGTTAACCTTAAATCTACCCTTAACTTTACCTTGACCTTGACCTTAACCTTAACTTTAACCTTTCTAAACCGGTACGCTTAACCTTATCTTAACATTAACTTAAAAATAACCTTAACCTTGACCTTAACTATAACCTAACCCAAACCTTGACCAAACCCTGAACCTTAACCTTAACCTTCCCAAACACTTAACCTTAACCTTAAACTTAACCTAACCTTAATCTTAACCTTAAACTTAAACTTACAATTAACCTTCACCTTAACCTTAACCTTAACCTGACCAAAACTTAACCTTAACCTTAACTTTACCCTTAACCTAACCTTAACTATAACCTAACCCTAACCTTGACGAAACCCTTACCCTTAACCTTAACCTTAACCTTCCCATAACCATAACCTTAACCTTAACCTTACCCTTGACCTTAATCTTAACCTTACCCTTAACCTTCACCTTAATCTAATCTTAACGATAACCTTAACCTTAACCTTAACCTTAACCTTCCCCTAACCTTAACCTTAACTTTACCCTTAACCTAACCTTAACCTTAACTTTAACCTTAACTTAACCTAACCATAAACTTAACCTTACCTTAACCTAACTTAACCTTAACCTTGACCTTTAACCTTAACCATAACCTTATATTTACCCTTAACCATAACCTTACCCTAACCATAACCTTAAATTTACCCTTAACCTAATCTTAACCTTAACCTAACCATAACCTTAAATTTACCCTTAACCTAATCTTAACCTTAACCTAACCCTAACCTTGACCAAACCCTTAACCTTAACCTTAACTATAACCTAACCCTAACCTTGACCAAACCCTTAACCTTAACCTTAACCTTAACGTTAACCTTACCCCCTTAACCTAACCCTAACCTTGACCAAACCCTTAACCTTAACCTTAACTTTAACTTTACCATAACCTTATCCTTAACCTTAACCTTAACTATAACTTAACCTTGACCTTGACCTTAACTATAACCTAACCCTAACCTTGACCAAACCTTAACCTTAACCTTAACCTTATCCCCTTAACCTAACACTAATCTTGACCAAACCCTTAACCTTAACCTAACCTTAACCTTAACTTTAACTTTACCCTAACATTAACCTAACCCTAACCTTAGCCTTAACTATAACCTATCCCTAACCTTGACGAAACCCTTAACCTTAACCTTCACCAAACCCATAACCTTAACCTTAACCTGACTAAATCTGTAACCTTAACCTTAACCTTAACCTTAACTATAACCTAACCCGAACCTTGACTAATCCCTTAACCTTAACCTTGATCTGAACCTTAACCTAACCTTAACCTTAACATTAACTATAACCTAACCCTAACCTTGACCAAATCCTTAACCTTGACTTTAAACACTGTTACCGATGAAATAGGTAACCGCACTGTTACCTACTTTTTTTTGGTAGCATAAAAAGCACCCGATTTTGAAAAGTGGTGATGCAGAATCACCCTTTTTATTTTTGTGCACATTTTTGACACTCTAATATTTTTATTTATGAATTATGTATATATTTTTTTAAATGTTAGTGATTTTCATGCTAATTTTGAAACGTATTGATGCAGCATCAACTTTTTTTTTTTAGAGCGGTGATTTTCATGCTAATTTTGAAACGTATTGATGCAACATCAACCTTTTTTTTTAGAGTGGTGATTTTCATGTTGGTAATAAAACACAAAACTTAGATAAAAAATATATATATAAAAACAATAAAAAAACCAATAAAAATGTTTAAAAAAAACAAAATTAACTCGTAAAAATAAAAAATTTAAACAAAAATAAATAAATAAAAACAAAAATATTCGAAAATTATATCAAAAGAAATGACAAAATTTGAAAAAAAAAACACATAATTTAAAGAAAAAAACAAAAATTAACCAAAAAAATAAAAATAAAAAAACATCAAAAACATTTTTTTCTAAGTTATTAAAAAAAACCATATATTAAAAAAAAAATTAAATTTAAATAGAAAATTTAAAAATAATTTAAATTACAAAATTAAAATTTAGATAAAAAAATAAAATACAAAAAAGAAAAAATTAAATTTAAAAATTTAAATTAAAAAAATAATAATAATAAGAAAAAAAATACAAATTTTAAAATTAACAAAAAAAAAAACAAAATTTAAAATTGAAAAAGAAAATTAAAATGAAAGAATTAAAATTAAAAAAAAATATCATTAAAAAACAAAAAAAATGAAAAAAACCACGTGCAAATAATTAAAAAACAAATATCCATAAATTTGTTGTTGTTTTTTTTTAAATGAAACAATTTATAAATTTTAAAAATGAAAAACTAAATAAACTAAAAATTTAAAAAAAAATTAAATTAAATTAAATTTTAATAAATTTAATAAATAAATTTTAAATTTTAAAAAATAATTAATCTAAAATATTAAATTCAAAAAAAAGAAAAAAAAGGGAAAAAAATTAAAACAAATTGAATTTAAAATAAAAAAATTGAAATAAAAAATAATAATTTTTAATTTTTTGAAATTAAAAAAATAAATTAAAAAATAAATAAAAAATTAAAAATATTAAAAAATTAAAAAGAAAAAAGAAAAAACTCAAATTAAAAAAAAAAAAGTTACGAATTAAAAAAATATTAAAAAAAAAAATTAAAAAAGAAAACTAAAAAAAAAACAAATTAAACAAAAAAATTATTAAAAATTAAATAAAAAAAAATTTAAAAAAGAATTTTTTGATCGTAGTGGCGCTGCCAATCGGCCTCCCGCCCAGGTGGCGATGAGGCGGCTCTTGGCGGAAGGAGGTTGTAGCCCCCCCCCCCACCGACGGAGAGGCCGGCCTCGCGCCTGGGCGGGAGGTTGATTCGAAGTCATGCCCACGGTGGGAGGCGGGTCAGGGAATTCAGCCCTCCCGCCATGAACCGGTCTTGCCACCTGGGTGGGAGGCCGATTGGCGACGCCGCCACGATCATTTTTTTTTATACATATATATTTTTTTAATTTGATTTTTTTTTTAAATTCAAAAAATTTGAAATTATTTTTTTTTAATTCAAATTTTTTATTTTAAATTTAATTTGTTTTAATTTTTTTTGTTTTTTTCAACTTTTATTTTTTCTTTTCTTTTAAATTTTATTGATTTTTTGTTTTTAAATTTTTTTTTCTAAATTTTGTTAATAATTTTTATTAAATTTTGTATATTTTTTTATTTAATTGATTTTTTTTTTTTTAAATTCATTATTTTTTTATTATTAAATTTTATGTTTAGTTTTTTTATTTAATTTTTTAAAATTTAGTAAATTTTTTATTATTTATTTATTTAAATTTAATATTTTTTTAAATTTTTTATTTTTTATTATTATTTTTTTAATTACATAAAATTTTTATATTTTTTTTATTTGAATTAAAATTGTGTATTTAAAATTAGATTTTTTTCAAGTTAAGCTTAATATTTTCAAATTAAATTGTTTTTTATTTTATTTTTTATTTAATATATTTTTTTTAATTTATTTTTTTCAATTTTTCAATTTTAATTGATTTTTAAACTTTTTAAACTTTTTATTTTAACAATGTTTTTTTTTCTTTATATTTAAAATTTAATTTTTATTTCAAAATTTATTTGTCTATTCATTTATTTATTAAAATTAAATTTTTTTTTTAAATTTAATTTGTTATTTTAATATTAACAATTTTTTTTTAAATTTAATAAAATCTAATACATATATTTTTAATTTAAGTTTATATATATATATATATATATATATATATATAATTTGAATTTAATTTATTTTTTAAAATTTATTTGTTTTTTTAATATATATTTTTTTAAATTTAATATTTTTATTGTATTTTATTTTTCATTTTTTATTTTTAATTAATTTTTCTTTTTTTTTACTTTTAATCTAAATAATGTTTTTTTTATAATTTTTGTTTTAAAGTTTTAAATTTATTAAAATTTAATATATTTCTTTAAATTTATTCTTTTATTTCATTTTTTTATTTTTTATTTAATTTTTTATTTTTTTTTAAATTTAATAAAGATTTTCTTTTTCTTTTTTAAATTTAATTTCTATATTTTAATTTTTATAATTTTTTTCCTTTTTTAACTTGTTTTTTTTTTTAATTTATTTAATTTTTTTATTTTTTATTTCTATAGATTTTTAAATTTTAATCTTTAATTTTATTTTTTATTTTTTATTTCTTCTTAAATTTTAGGTTTTTTTTTTTATGTTTGAATTAAAATTTTTATTTTATTTTTATTTTTATTTTTTTATTCCTATATATTTTTAAATTTTAAGCTTTAAAATGTTTTTATTTTTTAAATTTATTTTTTTCTTAAATTTTAGGTTTTTTTTTAATGTTTGAATTTTTAAAATTAAAAAATATTATTTCTATTTTTTAAAATGTCAAAAATTTGACACAATTTTTTTTTTTGTTATTCCAACATCAACTGGTTTTGTTTTGAGGGTGTTTTTTCAATCCTTTTTTCAAGAAACAATTTTATTTTTAGCATAATTTTATAAAATGTTGAAATTTGACCTTAAAAAAAACCAAGTGCATTCTGGAATACACTTTTTTTGTTTTTGGGGTGTTTTTTCATGTTTTTTGAGTCTTTTTGGGCTAGAGTTCCTATTTTGAGGTCAGGTTACCTATTTCATCGGTAACAATGTTTTTAACCTTAACCTAACTATAACCTAACCCTAACCTTGAACCTAACCTTAACCTTAACTATAACCTTGACCTTACCCTTAACCTTCACCTTGACCAAACTGTTAACCTTAACCTTACCCTGACTAAACCGATAACCTAAGGGTAAAGTTAAGGTTAAGGTTAGGGTTAAGGTTAAGGTTAAGGTTAGGTTAAGGTTAACCTTGGCCTTGACCCTAACCTTATCCTTAACCTTACCATTAACCTTTACCTAACCTTAACCTTAACCTAACCTTGACCTCAACTATAAACTAATCTTAACCTTAACCTAACCTTAACTTTAACCATAACCTTAACTATACCCTTAACCTAACCGTAACCTTAACCTTAACCTTGACCTTAAACTTAGAATTACCCTTAACCTTCACCCTTAACCTTAACCTAACCCTAACCTTGACCATACCCTTAACCTTAACCTTAACCTGACTAAACCCTTAACCTTGACATAACCGTAACCTTACCCTTACCTTAAGCTAAATTAACCTTGACCTTAACCTTAACCTTAACCATAACCTTAACCTTAACCTTAACCTTAGACTTACCTTAACAATAACTTTAACCTTAACCTTACCATAACCTTACCTTAACGATAACCTTAACTTTACCCGTAACGTAACCTTAACCTTGCCCTTAAAGTTAGGGTTAGGTTAAGGGTAAAGTTAAGGTTAAGGTTAAGGTAAGGTTAATGGCAAGGTTAAGGTTAAGGTTAGGTTAAGGTTCAGGTCAAGGTTAGGGTTAAGGGTGAAGGTTAAGGGTAATGTTAAGGTTAAGGTTAGGAGAAGGTTAAGGTTAAGGGTTTAGTTAAGGTTAAGGTTAGGTTAAGGTTAAGGTTACTGGTTTAGTCAGGTTAAGGTTAAGGCTTAACCCCTTAACCTTAACCGTAACCTTAACCTAACTATAACCTTACCTTAACCTAACTTAACCTTCACCTTGACTTTTAACTTAACCTTAACTTTAACATTACCCTAACCTTAAGGGTTTAATCAGGTTAGGGTTAGGTTAGGGTTAGGTTATAGTTAAGGCCAAGGTTAAGGTTAATGTTAAGGGTTTGGTGAAGGCTATGGTTAGGTTATAAATAAAGTTAAGGTTAAGGTCAAGGTTAAGGGTAAGGTTAAGGTTAGGATTAAGGGTTTGGTCAAGGTTAGGGTTAGGTTATAGTGAAGGTTAAGGTTAAGTTAAGGATAAAGTCACGGTTAAGGTTAAGGTTAAGTTAAGGTTAAGGTTAAGGTTTGGTCAAGGTTAGGGTTAGGTTATAGTTAAGGTTAAGATAAGGTTAAGGTTAGCATAAGGTTAAGGTTAGGTTAAGGGTAAATTTAAGGTTAAGGTTAGGGTAAGGTTAGGGCAAGGTTAAGGTTAAGGTTAGGTTAAGGTTAAGGTTAGGGTTAGTGTTAAGGTTAAGGGTAAGGGTAAGGTTAAGGTTAAGTGAAGGTTAAGGTTAAGGTTTATGTTAAGGGTTTGGTCAAGGTTAATGTTAAGGATATAGTTAGGTTAAGTAAAGGTTAAGGTTAAGGTTAGGTTTCGGGTAAAATCAAGGTTAAAGTTAAGGTTAGGGTTATGGGTCTTAACCTTAAGGGTAAAGTCAAGATTAAGGTTAAGGTTAGGGTTACGGGTCTTAACCCTAACCTTGACCAAACTCTTAACATTAACCTTAACCTTAACCTTATCTTACCCTTAACCTAACCTTAACCTTGACCTTAACTTTACCCTGAACTTCACCTTAACCTTAACCTTAACCTAACTTAACCTTAAGCTTGACATTACCCTTAACCTTAACCATAACCTAACCTTAACCTTACCCTTAACCTAACCCTTACCCTTAACCTAACCTTAACCTTGACTTTACCTGTAACCTATAGGCTCAATTAATACATTTCAATGCTTCTCGGCCTTTGAGGGTTTCAATGGAGAAGATTACAGATATTTCTCTGTATCAATTGGCTTACATTAAGTATTAAGCTCGCTGGGGAGATTTTGTTGACTTTAAGGCTCTGTGTCATCTTTGTAATAACTCTGCTGATATTTTTTGCAATAAGTCTCTCTGGCTTGGAATAACTATTCAGTTATATTTTAAGGCAGATATCCTCTATTCTGGTAATAACTATGCCATATTTTGAACACTTTGAGGCTATAGGTGGCTTTAGGTAGCTGAGAGGATTTAATTAGCCTCTGATGTGGAGGTGGAGGCTTCTCAGATTGTTTAATTGCTTTGTATTTCTTTAAAAACTGTTAATTTTCTTTAATTCTATGTGTTAGGCATAATTAGGCCTAAATTTTGTCTTCTGTTCCTTTAACTGTGTTTAATTTAGTGGATTAGGCTTTTAATTGTTGATTTTAGCCATAATCCACCCAAACTGTGTAAACCATCTTTAATTCTTCATCTCTGGTTTGATCTCAGGCTATTCAACTGATGCTCTTTGTTTGTTTAAGCTCTGTTGTGTCTTGTTGATGTGCAGGTGCGCAGAGGCTTCATAATGGTATCAGTGCTCATGAGACACTGATAAAACAGGGTGTTGAACCCTGTAGGCAGGTATTCTTTGATGAATGAAGGCCTAGAGGATCGTCACCCTCGGCTTTCATTTTCCTTTAAAATCATTTAAAAAACCTTTAAAACCTTCATAAACTAAGAAATATTAAGAAAATATTGCAGGATAAGGCAAGACTGCTTTGGAGGCTTAGGTTTAGAGCGTAGCCGTTGGATGAAAGCATCCAACGATGGAGATTTATCACAGAGTTTAAGAGGAGGCGGTTGGAACAAACAGTGGGAGATTAAGTCTGGGCCGTTGATCTGTGTTGAGCAATGGTCGAGATCAACCAAAAAATATCGTGTAGAAGGGCCAATTTATAGAAAAATAGAAGAAAATGCAAAGAAAATAGGTTAAAAAACTTTTGGCGGAGAAAAAATGTATTGAAAGGGAAATTGGGATTTCCAAATGATCTTAGGCCGTTGGATTAGTTTAGCCCACGAAGATCAACAGAGGAGGTTGATCTAAGAAGACCCTTGGAGGATGGGTAGAGGGTGATTAAGAAATGCGAGATTGAATGTTGGTCGTTGATCCACAGAGATCAAGGCAGAGAATAAACCCGATGGGATGTAAAGTAAATGGGGAATAGGCGGTTTTAGCTTTTTGAACACGATATGTGTCAGAGGCCGATACGTGGCTTTTCAAAACCGCCCATATCACTTAAATTTGGAGAATTAACGTTCGGGCTAAAAATCACGTGATATGGAGCGTCTGCCGTCAGATCATGGGTCTTAGATTGGATGACTTAGGGAAGAGCGTGATGGCGATGAGATGCTCAGGTGATAAGATGTGGGACAAGGTTTGAGCGGTTTTGATCTAGACCATTAGATCAAGGAATGAACGACAGAGATTAAATCTGGGATGGGTAGGACCCAAGAGAGTCAAGCCTATCGGATTTATTATGGACTGTTGGATTGAAACATATCAACAACGTAGTTTTAATCTCGGGTTAATATAATAAAATATGAGGCAGAGAAAGGATCAGTGTGGGCCGTTGATATGTAGAGATCAATGGTGAAGATTGGCTGAAAAAACATTATACAGTAGGGTTCATGAAATTTACCAAATGTTGTGGGCTTCAGTCTGGGCCGTCAGATCTTGATGCATGGATGACTCAGATGCAGTCGAAGGATTGCGATCGGCGGGGGCAAAAGATTAAAGAGCATCGACGCGATTAGACGTGGACCATTGATCTTAGAACCAGATCAATGGTGGAGAATGAGTCGGAGGAGGTCACAGGCAGAGGGAAAGGCTTAGGTATGGAGTGATAAGAGTCATCGAATCAGATCTGGTAGGGGGGAATCAATGGCTAAGAAGCCATCGAGAGTGTTAGCCACCTATAAAAATTTTCATATCAAATGGTGGCTAAATTTTTTTTTGAGCCTTCAAGAAACATATTTTATTGAAAAAAAAAATTGTTATCTCTTGAAGCCTCATGATGATATCTTATCCTCTAATTAATCTTCACTGTTGTTTCCCTTTCAAAATTATGAAAATAAGTTTTTTTCATGAAGAAAAGATTGCTGCAAAATCCCCATTTTTCCCTCATTTTACCCCTCTTTTCACTTCAAAATTAACCTCCTTTTATTCCCCTTTTTCCTATAAAATTCCTCCATTTTTCATTTATTCCCTTTTCCCCTTCATGAAAATCCCTTTATAAGGTTTAAAACTCGTTTTTAAAAACCTAACCGAAACCCCCAATTCCAGCAATAAAACCTTTATATTTCATAAAAAATAAGTTTTTTAACTATGGGTTTAAGCCCCTTTGGGCTAAGTCCTAAACCACTTCCCCACATATGCCCACACCCTAAAACCAGGCACAAAACCCATCGGGCGCTTATCGCATCGCGCAAGTCTTTTGGCTTTTATGAAACCTCCGATGCGATTGGCCCTTTTTACATAACCCTCGATCCCTTTTCCGCTTCACAAAACCAAAGGCCCGCAATCGGGCACTTAAAACTTGTGAATAAACCTTTCTCGATCGTATTCTTCCTTTGTAAATTCATAAAACCCACTTTTCCTACGTTTTTGTCTAAACCCGTCAGTGCAATGTTTCTTACGAAAAGGACTGTCGATCTAAAAAGTCGATCGACAATCCACAAGATCTCACATCAGGGATTTCCTAAAGGGTAGATTGAAAAGGCCCACACCATTTTTCCGGTGCGATTGGCCCTTTATATGTTTGAACCCCGGTCCCTTTATTTTTTCATACATCTGAAGGCCCTGTAATCGGGTGCTAAGAATTCAATTAAACCCTCCCGATGTGTGTTTTCCCTTTGTATTTCATTTAAAATATGATTTTTGTGTTTTATAAAGAAACCCATCGTTCATTGGTCGGGGCCCTTCTCCATCGTTAATCTTGAGCCAATAAATGGCCAGCGCAATCTTGCATCGGGAGATTTCATTGGGCGCACTTAATATTTTATTCACAACCTCCGATTGGCGGTCCCTTGATTCATTTCCCACCGCTAATTTGATCCACAGATCGACGGTTCATAGCCAATTGCATCGACGCTCCCCTGTCCATTGCCCCCACTGATCGCAAAGCTTCGATTACATCCGGGCCATCCATGTGTCCAGATCCGACGGCCCAGATTTAAGCCCGCAACCTTGGTTAAAATTCATACACCC
Source organism: Pinus albicaulis (assembly GCA_034641835.2). Classification (NCBI taxonomy): domain Eukaryota; kingdom Viridiplantae; phylum Streptophyta; class Pinopsida; order Pinales; family Pinaceae; genus Pinus; species Pinus albicaulis. Next base: position 824,365,154 of record CM076579.1, on the reverse strand, counting down.
CACTTTGTAATGTTTTTCAGCCAATCCCAACCGTTGATCTCTATAGATCAACAGCCCATATTAACCCTTTCTCTACCTCATTTATTTTTCCATTTAACCCCAATTTCGATCTCCACCATTGATCCGTTTGATCCAACGGCCCAGATTTACCTCGACGAGCCCAACCCCTGTGGGTCCTGCCTTCCTCCAGATTTGATCTTAGTCGTCCATCCTTGATCCAATGGCTCAGATTGAAACCACCCCACCTGCTACCACCCATGCATCTTATTGATATCACGCTTTTCCCTTAGCCGTCCGATCTAAGACCTTAGATCTAACGGCCAGCGAGCATTTTCATGTAGCTTTTAGCATGTCTATTAATCCTTCAAAATCATGTGATGTAAGTGGTTTTCTAATGCCACGTGTCGAGAGGGAATGCATATCGCATTCGAAAAGTTAAAACCGCCTACCCACCTATTCATTGCATGATACTTCTGGTTTCTTAACCAAAAACTGCTTTCCCTATTTTCATTGTGTTTCATTGCGTGCAGCCTTCGTCATTGATCTCTGCAGATCAACGGTCCCAATTTGATTTCCCGTTGTTCTATTGCCCTTCGCATTTTCCAAAGGGCCTTCATCGATCAATCCTGACCATTGATCTCCCTAGGCCAAACTAATCCGATGGCCCAGATCCTTTTCGGAAACCCCAAATTTCCTCTTAACCTTTATCACTACTGATTAAGGTTTTAACCCCTTTTCTATGTATTTTTCGACCATTTCTCTATAAAGCGACCCCTTTTTCTTTATTTTCTCCCGAATCATCTTGGCCGTTGATCTCTGCAAGATCAACGACCCAGACTTAAAATTTTGCATCATCCATCCAACCGCTCCTCTTTTAATCTATGCACGCGATCTCCACCGTTGGATGTTTTCATCCAACGAAAGCATTCTAATTCCCAACCTCTGAAGTAGTCTTACCCAAAATAGGCAGTATTTCTTAACATTTTCTTGGTTTATGCAGGTTTTTAAAAAAAATTCAAATAATTTTAAAAGAAAATAAAAGCCGAGGATGACGATCCTCCAGGATTTTGTTTATCAAAGAGATTGTTCCACAGGGTTGCAACACCGCGTTTGTCGGTGTCTCATGAATGCTGGCAGCTCTATAAAGCCCCTGTCGCACCTGCACATCAACAAGACACGACAATGCATAATTAAAATAGAAAGTATCAGTGTTGAAGAAATAACCACAGCAGAACTGAAGATTGAATATTGTTTTAATAGTTTTGGTTGATTATGGCTAAGATCGAAAATCAAAAGCCTAATCCACTAAATTAAACATAGTTAAAGAATAGAAAGATCTAATTAGGCCAAATCAAGCCTAATACACTGAATCAAAACAAATTAACAGTGTTTAAATAAAAATAAAAAATATCTGTCAGACAAAAAAAGCCTCCACTGCCACATCAAAGGCTAATTGATTCCTCTCAGCTACCAGAATGCCACCTATAGCCTCAAAGCTTTCAACAGGGGCCGATTTATTACCAGAATAGAGGATATTTTCCTCAATACAACCGAGCAGTTATTCCAAGCCAAACAGAGTTATTGCAAAGATGACACAGAGCCTTAAAGTCAACAAAAGCTTCCAGCAAGCTTAATACTTAATGTAAAACAATTAATATGGAGGAAATATCTGTAAACTTCTCCATTGAGCCCCTCAAAGGCCAAGAAGCATTAACTGTATTAATTGAACTCAGAAGATCTTTTCTCTCTTTCGACCTCCTTATTCTCCTATAAAATCTCATTGAGGAGCTCATTGTAAAGGGTTGGTTGTAGAACTTTGAAATATACTTGTGCTCGAAACTTCTACATGTAAATAGTGTTCAAAGGCTCTTGAATCTCTTTTTGTGATTAAATAAGTTATGCTGAGAAGTGAAGATGATTGTTGAACTAAAACATTGGACTTGAAGATTGTAACTGCATTGACATCAATATACAAGTTGATTCTTGGGATCCTGGTCTATATCACTGGTGAAGTGCTTCTTTCTTTGTTATTATTTTTCCTTTCATGTATGCCATATTGTCCATTAATTATCTGATAAATAATAGCAAGCATAGAGTTAGGATTTACTATTTACAGTACCCTTATCTGGCTGATAATATTTATCTCAATGTTTTCCTCTAAATTGTTTATTTAAGAATGATTCAATACAGTTTAAATAGTTAGGAATGTTGGCATTCCCTTGTCCTACTGTTTGCTTTAAACATTGTTCTTGAATGTGATTCTCATTATTTTCTTAGTAAATTTAGACTAGAAGAGTGATGGTGTGCCTTGTTTTCTAGCTTCTTTCTCCAAAGGTAAATTCTGAAAGTTTCCCTAAGTGTATGTTGAAAGCAGTCTAGATTTAAAAGTATCTTAACTGATCTTAGGTTGCGCTTTGTTCTTCTTATTTGTTTTCATCCTTTCTGAAGGTAATTATGTGGATTACTAGATTTTTTTTCTCTTGAGTTATCTTTAATACGAGCTTTTCCAAAGAGGTTTATGGTGAGCCCTACCCTTTGGTTTGTTTTAAACAGTTACTTAAAGGATTTTCTTGTTTGGATAGACTATTAAATCCTAGTTGAAATTAGTGTCTGTTTCCACCCCTCCAACACTTTTATTGTTCCATTCCATATTTTTTTATCTTAGAGATATTGTGATATAGATGACTTGCCCCTTGGACCACTCTCGAAATTGTTGCACAATTAAATCCCTATTATGACTCCATAGCCCAATGGACTAAAAACCAGCATTATATCTATCTTTTAGCCAAAGCTTGTTCTGATTGCTTACAGCTTCACACCTTTGAAACTCTTTCCATTTAGGACTTTCCACTCAACTAATAGTCATGCTCAACCATCGAAAACAAACAAGAAACCCTCGGTCTTCATAACTAGCCTAATATCACTACCCAAAAGCTTTAAATATAAATCAATCTTTGCACTTTATTGGAGAGATCCCTCTCCAGATTTAGGAGGGCTAGATCCTAGAATCCCAAAGTGGTTCAAGTGTCCTCTCCACATTTTTGGTCTCACCAATTTGTCAAACTATGGGGAGTTAACATTTCTGGCGACTTCACTAGGGACTGAGTCAAATTTTGTCTTAGGTACCCTTAAGATCTTCATAGAAACCCCATGAGTAAAATTAGCCCTTTCAAGCACTACTAAGAAAATACTAATCATGATAAAACTTGTTTGAATTAGTGACAAAATAAGGAAACCTTAGGATTCTCATAAGAGCTTATCAAACCTTAAAGGATCAGCTAGCTTAGCCATAAGAGCAGAATGTATTTGTCTCATCACCATAGCTAAGTGTTGAAACAAATTTAGGATACTCTTAGAACCCATAAGATTGAAAAATAACTCAGAAAACCCAAAAACATTTCATATTGGTATTCAATAAACATGGTGGTGGACCATAAAACCTTTTACCTCCAAAAGAGTTAAAAAGCTCCACTTGGTGACTCCACAATCCTAAAATAGACCTTAATACTCCACTGAGAAGAACCATTATCATTATAACATCATTTAAACTTAGTTATAGGACTTTAGGATTGAAGTTTTCTTATAAAAGATCAGTTAGCCACTTAAAGATTGTCATATTCGGTTAAACTTTTATTATTTACTTGGGTATAAAAAATACAGCATAGTGGCTCCTAGAAAGATTCATACTAGAGCTTACCCTGACCCAAACCCACCTAAGATAGTTGATAACCTTGAAAGTATCCTTAGGAAGTCTCCTAAGATTAAATTTTCAACTATTTTTAGATCACCCTTGAGAGCTAATTCAGTTCCTGAAAATATTGCAGCTCTACAACAATCACAAGTTAACTTAAGAAATCCATTTAGAACTAGGTCGCTTGATGATTTAGATCAGCTAGATTCAGAGTCTTCACTTTCATCCCAGGAAACAAGTGAACATCCTGGTAGTAGAGAAACAACACCACCTAATTTACATTTCCTTCACAATTTAGGTGTCTCTCATCCAAGATCAACTCAACAATATATTGTTGGTACATCCACCTCTGTCCCTCATACATCCACTATCCAAACCACTCCATTCCGGCCTACTTTCCCTCTTGTTAATCCACCTCTTGTAAATCCACCTCCACCTCCTATCATGGCAGCATGGTATGCGCCGTTGGTCCTTCTTATGCCCTTAGTCAATCTTCCATAGGACTATCAGTCCAAAATACCATTGTATGATGCCAGTAATGCTACAACTACATCACAACATGTGGATACGATGAATGACTACTTTTACAGAAATGAAATTGGTGATGAATATTTCAAAATTAGACTATTTTCTCAGAGTTTAGGGGGATAAGTAAGAAAATGGTTCAAAGGCTTAGCCCCCCACAGTATAAATGATCTTAAGGGCTTCCATTAGACATTCTTAAAAAAATGGGAAATAAGGAAAAACCCTCTTTAAAGACTTTCCGATTACAAAAACCTCCAAAGAAACGTCGGGGAAAGTGTACAAGCTTACTACACTAGATTTAATAGTGTATGCAACGCCCTTCCCCCAGACCTAAAACCTCCACAAAGCTCAGCTTTAAAAATTTTTCCTGAAGGATTTTATCCTGAGATGGCCTATCAGCTGACAGAAAGAGACCCTTTAACCCTTGAAGATATGCAAAAAGGGGCTCTTGCTGTGCAAGTTAACTTAATGGAGAAAAGAGCAAGATTGAAAAATGAGAAGAGAGTGTCCTTTAGAGAAGAATATACACCTTCCACTTCCAGCTCAAAGATGGAAAGAATGATGGATGAGATGAAGAAGAAAATGATCATACTTGAGAAAGCTCAAGCTAGTAAAAAACAAACAGCTCTTCAAAATAGAAATCAGAACCAAAATCAGAATTTTAGGAGAAACTAGACCAAGGGAAGATGATCAATAGATCACTCCTCCCTTTCATCAAAACTATGTAAGTGAGGTTGAAGACACAATAGAGAAAACAGAGGATGATGATATCAATATGTTGGGAGTAGATAATGATGACTTTGAAGTTCATTATGATAGAAAACAAGGTCTGTATGCACCCTATCATGATAAAAGAGATGATGATGAAAGTTATTATCAAGACATGGAAAATGTCATCATAGAAACCACAAAGGAATATGACCTTAGAAGCAAGAAGAATCTAGAAACCCCCAACAACAAAACCTCTGAAAAATATTCACAAAACAACACTGTAAATAAACCCAAAATTGCAAAACAAAAGGACAAGACAGTGGCTATAAATTCTAATAAAAACAAAGAGAAAGACACTCAAAACAATGAAAAATAGAGTGTAGACCTTAGTAGTACTGGTACCTCAGCTAGTACTCTTGTTAAAACAATTTTGTCTAATGTAAATAGAGCAAATCAGAAAATTGATCTTGCTGATAGAGTGGCAGTTAATAACACTGAAACAAGCACTTCAAAGAATCAGATGCCTTTTAGTTTGGAGCAGGAAATTTCCAAAATTAAAATCTCTGTTCCTTTCTCTGAACAAGCTGCCCAGAATGTATATAGAACCCAAATTTTCAAGGCTTTAAACATAGAGGAGAATAATGACACAGTAAATCTTAATGATGACCAACCAGAGCTAATATTTGGTCCCAAGATTGAAGGCAGCTATCAAGAGGGACCTGTTCCTCCCTTTTATGTAAGTTTAAATGTTCATGACAAGATTTTTCACAACGCTATGCATGATTCTGGGGCCTCTCACAATTTAATGCCCAAAGCTATAATGGAGAGCCTGGGTCTCGAAATCACCAGACCTTACAAGAATCTTTACTCCTTTGACTCAAGCAGAGTAAAATGTTTAGGCTTAATCAAAGACCTCTGTGTTAACTTAGCACAAATCCAAGCCAAATGCTTAGTAATGGATACTGTTGTGGCTGATGTACCCCCAAAGTATGGCATGTTGTTATCAAGGTCTTGGGAAGCTAAGTTACAAGGAACTATGCAGATGGACATGACATATGTGACCATCCCTATTTTCAATCAGACAATAATACTTTACAAGGAGTCCCATATGCAGTACATGGTTACTAGCCAACACAGACCGCAAAACTCTCCTATGTAGTCTGTAAATACATGCCTTGATTATTTTATCCTTTTCAACAATGAAACATTCAGTGAACAAGTCACTTTAACTGAATTAATGGCTGATAGAGGGGAGGAGGTAGACACCACATGACTTTCAAAATAGTTTTCTGAACCCGTGGATAACAGCAAACAACACACAGGTCTTGAGCTACAAATCATGCACTCATTGCTTTTAAACCTTGACAACCAAGAAAATAGTCCTCAACACAATGAAAAACCTAAGGAATTTAAACAGATTCAACAGAGTGATAACATTCAAGAACAATATGAAAGCACGTTAGTTGAAGAGGACAGTAACCAAACTATTTAAGTTGAAACTAGTCCTCTATGGGGTATGAACTTTGATGGGTCCCGCACTAGGAGTAACGCTGGTGCAGGTGTCTGGATACGCAACACTGAGAACAACCACACAGAAATCCTTTCCTGTAGATTAAACTTTTAGTGTTCAAATAACATATCAGAGTATGAATCCCTTCTTTTAGGCTTACATTTGTTGAATAAATTAGGAGCCAAGAGAATTAAAGTGCATGGGGATTCAGAATTAATCATTAGGCAAGTCAATGGGGAATACAATGCTAATCACCCTAGACTTAGAGCCTGTTATCACCCTAGTAATTATCAGGTTGTGGGATGGGGATCTTTGTAGTTAAGAACACCAGGGGTAACTAATAAATGCTTTGGGAATTCAGGATCTAGCCTTCCTGAGCTCCGGAGCGGGATCTCTCCTAAAGATTTAGCTTTGTTTTGGTAAAGGGTTTTAGGCTAGATATGAGTGAGAAATAGGACTGATTTTAGATGTGTGGTAGGAATAAAAATTATTTCAAGGTAAACTAGAGGGATCTACCAGAACATTGGGCAATGAAGTCAACTCTCTAGGCAAGCAGAGCTAGGAAATAAGACTTAAAGATGAAAATGTACTAAGGGTAGGATAGATGACCTTCTAAGGCTTTGAATAGGTTTTGAGGATGGAATGGGTGAAATCTGAACAAAAGGGAACTTAAGAATCCTTAAGTTACAAAAAAGAGGATTGAAGGAGGGGATCAAACTTGGACCTAGAACCATTAAGAATTCTATGGTCCAGTTATCAAGCAAAAAACATAAAAATGGCAACTAGTTTAAAACAGAGAGATTATTATCACTAATTCTATTTAATTTCTCCTTAGTTGATCATTACAAAATAGAAACACATCAAATGAATGTTTGTAAACTTTAAAGAATGACACTAAAAACATGAAAAATACAAGACTTATCTTGTCACCACGAGAATCCTTAGTTATGATGTCTCTAAACTTGTTTCCAGACTGCTGCTTTGCTAATTGACTCACACCAACTTCAATATGTCCAGCAAAATGACTATATTAGTCTTGAGAAATTTTATTCCACACTAAATAATTCGAAGTATGAAGTCATTATACACAAAAATTTGTTTGCAAAATATCTCATAAATTGAGATAATGTTTTAAGGAAAAATAGGAAAGAGAACATAAGAAGAGGGACAGCAGCAAAACAATTTGCAAGTTGTCCTCTTTTACAAAGAAAAATAGAACTGATTTATCTTATCTAAACTGATTTTTGATGTGTTGTGAGCATTTCTGGCATTAGGTACATCTTCTCGTGGATGGTGACTTGCAGAATACTCTTCCTTTTTATCTTGTGCTCTAATACTTTTTATCTCTGCTTTTCACTGTTTTACTGCTGTAATTGAAAAATGACCAGCAGTAACAATTTGATTTTACCAATACACTTTGACCCTGATACACTTCGACACTGATTTTTTCACCATAAGGTAAAAGTAAAATATGATTTTTCATGTGATTTTCCTGTCCTTTACCTGTCAAATTCACATCAGATATGTGAATTATTGCCACTGTTCAGCAATGGAGATATTCATATTCTTCAATTTCCTGTAACTTTCATCAGCCTCTATATTTTTGGCAAAGTTTGGCTTTACTGTGAACATATGCTTGATTTCATTTTCCAAAAAGAATAGATTTTCAAAATATTGAAGAAGTACTTTGCCACTTGGAGATCCTTGTGGCAAAGGCTGTTTAGCTTGCTCCTTAGCATGAGGTCTGATTTTCTGATCATAATCTTTTTGTGGCATTAATTTGTCATTTAATGCATGAATGTCTGGTAAACTTGCTTCTTAGAATACTTTGTATTTGGCCCAAAATCTTGAGATGTCCAAGTTCATATCTTTACACCTGTCTTCCAAATTATTCATTATGTTTCTCTTATTCAAGACTTTCTTAATTTGAATGATGGCCTCTATTCTATTAGAAATTTTCATCTCTTCTAATTCTTCCCTGTTCTTGTTGTTCAAAAATGCTATGAGTTGAACTTCTTGTGGTGGCTTATTTTCAATTTATTTCTTGGTTTTATAAATTTCTGCATTTGCAGCCTGTAGCAACTCTTTTTCTCATAAAATATATGAATAGAAGGCCATTGAGAGTGAATGCCTTCAGTGATTTTTTTCCATAAATGATTTTTTATGTATGCAACCTGGTCTATAAGATTCACCTGTTGCTGAAGAATTTTTACTTGTTCTTGTAATCTATCAGCCCTCTGTTTATGCCCTTTGGAAGTAATCAAGGCATCTCTTTTGGAAGTTTCCATATTTTTAATAGTGCCTTTCAAACTAAGTATTTCTTTATCTTTAATTGGCATATCTTCCATGGCTCTGATTATGGCAACTTTTTTTTCTAATGTGTTTACCTATGAGGTTGACGAAGAAGAGGCAGAGATGTCATGAGAAGTAATTAGCACTGCAGTTTTTAGTACTCTTGTGGTGCCAAGTGTTCTGTCAATGTAGATAGAACATCTATGCTTACAGTTGGGATCACTGTAGGAATGAAAACCTGTTGACCTTTCTTCAGTTTTTCATTCTCTTGCATGAAAGCTTATATTTGGCTTTCCATTTCTTTTATCTAGATCTATCATTTTAAGAACAAGTTGTTTCAATTCATCATTCTCTATTTTCTACTGAAGGATTTATTTTTCCTGAGGATTTTCACTTTGAGGCAATTTTAGCTGTTTTCTGAGGGCAGATATTAAAGCCTTTGCAACTTCAATGTTAGCTGGATCAACTCCTGCTTCAATCACAAAGTCTTCTAATGCTTTGATCTTAAAATTATTGGCATATAATAAGGCTTTATCCAATTTCATTTGAGTTTGGAGGTTTATCAATGTTTTCTCAAGCCTGATAGAATTCATAGTCTTATTGACTATATTAGAATATAGCATCTCTATGTTGCTCCTATGAAATTCTATTTGGTCCAATTCATGGACAGCATCTGCATCAACTTCAAGATCTGTTTTTGAATAATCTGCAATAGATTTTGGATCAGCCACTATAGGCTTGAGAAATGACATCACCAATTTATTAGAGGAATAATCAAAAGTTGAACGGAGTCTATCCTTATTCCCAGGCTTTTATTTAAGGAATTTGGAATATGCTTCACTTTTGATTTCTTCATTCTTTTCTTTGATTTGTCTGAACCTGATTTGAATATCTGACTCTGTATTGTCAAGTTATTTAGAAGAAGATTGCATGTCACTTTTTGTTTGTATATCCACCATGATTGTATCTTTTTTTTGGGATCCAAGTTGGACATTTTGAAGCTCTTTGAGAGTTTCAGTTACTATCCTTGCTGCTTCATCATCAGTTTCATGACCATTTTTATCTTCAATATTGATAGCTTTATCCCTTTCTTCATCTGTCAATTTACTTTTCTTATTGTAGGTAATTATGAATCTTTTATCTTGAATAGTTTCAGCAATGAAATTATCTTCCTTTCTGCTTCTTTTATGAAGAATTTCAGATTCTTTGTTCACTATAACCACCTGTGTTTGATCAACCTACTTATCTTTTCCACTGTTTCCTTGCATGCTTTTTGAGTCATCATTAAATAAAGTGTTTGGTTCCCATTCAAGTTTATTGGAATATTTTTCAATTTGGGGCTTGGGATCATGCAAGAAGACAGATAACTTGCATTTCACTCTCATCATGCTTAAAATACCTTGAGGATAATAGTTCCACATAAAAATATATGGGAATTTATACATTTTCAACTTGACATTAATTTCATTTGCTGCTTCTCTGTTATTCACAATAAATGGCCCAATTTGATTTTTCAGTTTGAACAAAATCTTTTTCCTAGAAGCTATGAAATTGATTTCATCTACATTCAACAACTGCCTCAAATATTCTAAAACAAATATTCTTGTTGTAACAAATCTTGGCAGTTTATACGGGGCCAAGAGTGCACCATATACTATGATCTCTGTGTAACTTTTGTATAAGTACCAATCCCTTGTTTTACAGCTCTCAGATAGTTGTAGGATTCTCTTTGTCTCTTCATTGATTCTAGGGGTTTGTTCTTTATTCAATAAATTCATATCAGGCATTAAAAACAAGTCATTGAAATCTGAAAAGTTGTCTTCCCTGTTCCATTTTCTCAGAATTGATGACCAAAACAAAACTGAAAGAAGATTTCCTTCTGGATCTACATTCTGAAATTCAATAGGAAATTTGTCTACTTGATAATAAAAAAAGAGGTGAAGTAGATATGAGGTATATCTAAAGACTCCTTCTTCTGACAATCTGGATAATTGATAGTACATGTTTTCTGCAATGAACTTGGAAAAATTGTACACAATGGATGGGGAATGGCCAGGATTCAGAGTAGACAGAAAACCTAAGATAGCCACATCAGTGAATTCATCACTGGTGTATGACAGTATGAATGATAGCATGGAGACAATCTTTCTGGTTTCATTTGGAAAATCAAAAGTATCAAATCGAGGATTAAGCTTAGGGATATCAACTTGCTTGGGACAAAAAGTCTGGAAGACTTTGAACTTAGAAGCAAAATCAAGTTCTAGGTAATTATGAGTTAAATGCTCTATTGGCAATGAAGTAGCATTGGGGTCAGGGTTCAGTTGTAGCATATATTTTATAGATTCTGCATTGATGTAAAATAAGACCTCTCTATCTTTATTCACAATGCACCTTTGGTCTGGAAGATAATAGGACTGACACAATCTGACAAAATCTAGGGCTGAATGAGTAAGAGGGACACTATATTTTGGCAGATTGGAATCCCAGACTGGTATATCTTTGTCATATTTCTCTACTGATTTACCAAAACACCAGTTATATACATCAAGCAAATTGAACTCTACTGAAGGGTCCAGTATCCTGTAGTCAAGGTCAACCAGAGGACTATTTTCTTGTGAAATAACTAGAGGTTGAACATGCCTGACAACTTTTGTGGAATCAGCAGTGAGTACAGGGGTTGGTTTATCAATTTTAGAAGATTCAGGCTATGGAATTTTAGCAAAGGCTTTCTTTTGAGGCTTTGGACCTCCTGATTTTGGGGTTACTTGTTTCTTTGTCATTTTTAATTGAACAGAGCAAGCTTAGACTATTTGTTGAGTTCTTCTGTTGGAAACAAGGGATTTTTGGAGGATATCTTTGGTAAAATAGGATTTTGGGTAGGGTTTTGGATTGAAAAAGGGTTTTAATGCTCAAAATGTAGGTTATGATCAATTCCAACAGTGAAAATGATCACGATATGGATAAAAGTTGCAAAAAATGGAACTGAGGGATTCTTGGGAAAATTTGACAGAGTTTCCCCTGTATTATGGATGTTTTTTTGCAATTTTCTCTATGGTAATTTGAGATAATTACAGGTAATGACTGAAAATTGATACTTTTTCTTTTGAAAATTGAAGCATTTTTTGGTTAAGTTCAATGAAAAATACCTTTAAAAAGTATAATTGAGGTCGAAGACGTTTCACGGTTGTGCGTAGTCTTCAATTCTGCTAAATTGGCCTATCAGAGGGTACTTTGGCTCTTCATGTTTGAATTGCAAGAAAACTGGTTTGAAAATGGCGCTCATAGATTTGAAAATGGTGAAAAGGGTCCTGCACAGGCTCTCAAAGATTAAATGGTACAAAATGGTGAAAATTCGATGAAAATAGGCTTAGCAGAGGTTTCACAAGTTCAACGCATGAATAAGTGAAAATTCATTGAAAATTATGAGTTTTTATGCATTAACCATAGTTTAAACCATAGTCAGATCATATTAAATCATAGTTTGGGTGGAAGTGGTTTCAGAATACCACTGGGTGGTATTCGCGCAACTCCAAGGTGGTAAGCGATAAAACACTTTTCGAACGAGATCCAATTATTTGAGGACACGTCGACACATGGTGGTTTTGGAAAACAACCTATATCGTGCAGCTTTTTCCAAAATTTGGTCGATTACTTTTTGGGCGTGATATGAGATATTGGTCATCAGATCTTGCTTTGGAAAGTGAACAGTCATGATCAAAAGGTAAGGTGCGGGGAAAGGTAAGTCATCAGATTCATTCTGAGCCATAGGATCTTGGAAATAAGTAAAAGATCAATGTTTATAATTCAACGCGATGGGGGAGGGATGGAGTTGCATTAATCTGTCACATTGATTTTTAGTCGTTAGATCAACTAGATAGATGGGATGGGAGGGCTGACATTAATCCTGATGGAGAAAGCGATAAGGTTATTTTATATACAAAAAAAAAATGTTTTTTCAATGGAAAAGGTGATCGGGAGGGATATTCAGGAGTTCAACCAAGGTTAAGATTGTGGTAATGAAATATATATTGCGGGGAAATGGTTAGGTTATATATTTAACCTCAGGTTTAGGGATTCGAGGGAAAATATACAAGGAAATGGGCTTAGAAGTTTAGTTTAAATTAAACTTCAATAATTTTTCTTAAAACACATATAAAACATGTTTTAAAAGATTTTTTGAATATTTTTATTATATGGTTAATTAAACCAGGTTGATTTAACTACCATAGGGGTGGGATTATATATAAAGGTATATTTCAGCCAAAGGGGGTTATAATGTGGGTTTTATTAAACACGTGGGAATTATAAACTTCAGCTAAAATTATAATAAGTGGGTTTTTGGGTTTATTATATAAAAATGAGTTATATATAATAGGAGAATGTCATTTTTATAAGGAGTTAATATATAAATTAGAATTAATATGAAAATAGGAGATGGTATACTCAAAACACATAAACATAACACGTAAAGTGAATTATGTCAAACTAGGAGGTAACTCTGCAAATCAGAATGTTTATTGAATGAAGAATGAACATGTATTTATACATGGAGGTGAGGCTATTGGGATTCATCTCCTAATGAATCTTTGCCTTCCTTATTTCCTAATATTATTTATTATACAATATTACATATCCACACCCAACCCATAGGATTAGGTGTCAACATTCCCCCCTTTAATCTGAAGGGATGTTGGTGAGCCCAAGCATCGATCTGAACTTTTCAAACTTTTCTCTTCTAAGTGCTTTGGTGAAGATATCAGCATTTTTCTCATTTGTGGAACAATGATGTAGATGGATGGTTTTGGCCTGAACATGATGTTGAATTAGATGGTATTTTTTATTGATGTGCTTTGTTCGATCATGGAACTTTGGGTTCTTGGCCAACTTTATTGCAGAAGTGTTGTCGATCATGAGTGGTGTGGAATACATTTGTTTCATCTGCAAATCTTCCAGGATTTTCCGGAGCCACACAATTTCTTTTGTTGCTTCAACTGCTACCACATATTCTGCCTCGGTCGTGGAATCTGCTGGAACTGACTGTTTGCGTGATCTCCATGAGACAGCTGTTGATCCAAGACTCATGGTGTAACCTGTAGTAGACACCCCTGTTTCTTTTTCGCCATCAAAGTCTAAATCAGAGTATCCAATCAAGCTGAAGTCGCCTACCTGTGTGTATTTTATTCCAAATTCTTGAGTCCCCTTCAAGTACGTTAACACTCTTTTTGCAGCAGACCAATGTCCTTCACAAGGTTTTTGCATGAACCTTGAGAGGATTCCAACAACAAATTAAATCTCAGGTCTGGTGGTAGTCAGGTAGATAAGACTTCCTATAAGCTGTCTATACTTAGTTGCATCCTCGAATTCCTTCCCTTCAATAGATGTGAGCTACAAGTTTTGTTCCATTGGAGTGGTTAAGGGATTGAATTCATCCATGCCAAACTTGTTCAGAAGATCTCTAATGTACTTATTTTGAGAAAGAAATATATATTTAGGATGTTGAATTACTTCAATACCCAGATAGTAATGAACATGACCCAAATCAGTCATTTCAAAACATTTCTTCAGTTCTTTCTTCATGGATGCAATATAGCTCTCATTGTTCCCTATTATCAAAATATCATATACATACACCACAAGATATACAACTATTTTTCCAACTTTCTTAACAAACAAAGTTGCATCATCAAGATCAAAATGTTTGAAGTCAAGTTTCAGAAGATGCTCGGTTAATTTCTCATACCAAGCTCGTGGTGCTTGCTTGAGGCCATACAAAGATTTTATAAGCTTGCAAACTTTGTGTTCTTGACCCTTTACAACAAATCCTTCTGGTTGGGACTTATAAACTTTCTCCTTTAGATCTCCATTCAAAAAATTTGTTTTTACATCCATCTGATGGACTTTCCATCCATTCTGAGCTGCTAGGGAAAAGAGAGTTTGGATGGTGGTCCATTTTTCTGTGGGAGAAATTTTTTCTTCATAATCGATTCCTTCTTTTTGTGCAAAACCTTTTGCCACAAGCCTGGCCTTGTGCTTTTCAAGTGAGCCATCTGCTTTATACTTGTTCTTGTAGACCCACTTACAGCCAATTGGTTTTGTTCCCAAAGGCATATCAACCAGCTTCCAAGTGCAATTCTTTATCAAGGCATCATACTCCTTTTGCATCGCTTCTTTCTATTCATCATGAGAAGCAACTTCTTTGAAGGAAGTTGGTTCATGATCTGTAGACAAACTCAATTCACAGTTATAATAAATATCCACATCAACAGGAGAATCAGAATTATCTACATCACCTTCGATTTGTTGAGTGGAACTTCTCGTTCCTGTTTTTCCAACCTCATCAGGATGAACACTCTCCAGTGTCTTTGTCAGCCATTTGGGAGGACCTTTCTGAGATGGCCCAGGCTGGTCATTTGACTGAGTTGGGATTGATTCAAGATTCAATCTCCCAATTTTGTCAATCACATCATTCAATGTGTCATCCATGGTTGTTTATTCATGTGGGGGAGAGAGTGCTTCAGGACATGATTACACAGTTTGATTCAATATCGGAATCCCCCCTTCAAGATGTGGAATCTCATTATCAAATTATTGGAAAGAATTTGCATGTGTGAATCTATCCAGGCAATCAAGTTGCCGCTCAACAACCTTGTCACTCTTGGAAGATTCAAGGAATATGACATCTCTTGCTATTACAAACTTCTTATTTTCTTCATCATAGAGATGATATCCTTTGGAGGTATTGGAGTACCCCAAGAAGATACATTTTCTACTTCTAGCACCAAGTTTGTTCCTTTGACCCTTGGGTATCAAGGCATAACAAGTGGACCCAAAGACCCTGAAATGCTTTACCGAAGGAATGTGGCCATGCCACATTTCAAAAGGAGTTTTGTTTCTAATTGAACTTGAAGGACACCTATTCTTTATGTAAACAACACATAGATCTGCATCAGCCCAAAACATCAATTTTACATTCTTGAAAAATAACATGGAGCGGACCATATTTAAAATAGTTTTGTTCATTCTTTCAGCTACACCGTTCTATTGGGGATTATATGGCACAGCTGTTTGATGTTTGATTCCATGTTGACGAAGATAATTTTCAAATTTGTTTGAAGTGTATTCTTTTCCATTATCAGTACGTAGAGAGCCAATATGAGTTTGTGCATCATTTTCAATCCATTCATGAAAATTCTTGAATGTTTGAAAAGCATCAGACTTGTTCTTCAATAAGTAAATCCAACACATTCTGGTGTAGTCATCAATAAATGTCATCATGTATTTATTTCCAGTTGCAGAAGCAATAGGCATAGGGCCACATAAATCTGAATGAGCAAGCTCAATTTTTCTATGTGCTCTAGAGTGTGAATCATGAAATGGTTGTTTGCTATGCTTTCCTAGAGTACAAGCATCACATTCCTTAGGTTTTCTAGGAATTGTAGGCAGTCCATTAACACCATTTTTCTTCAACAAATGAAGGCTTTCATAGTTTAAGTGTCCAAATCTAGCATGCCATAAAAGACTTGATGGGAATGTACCTTCATCATGATGTGAACTGAATGCAAAGTTTTGAGCATGAGCAGATGAACCTTTTAGCTTCAATAGTCTCCCTTCTTCTATTCCCTCCATGACAAGTGAGTGATCTGATGCTTTTCTAACCTTTGCCTTGCCATCAAACAAGTGAATGGAGTGTCCTTGATGGCGAATTTGGACCAGGGACAACAAGTTTCTCCTCAACTCAGGGAGGTATAGAACCTCATGTAGAATATGATCTGGAAGACCAGGCAACTTAAGCCTGACTGTTCCAAGCCCTGATGGCTTGAGTTTGGATTTATCTGCGAAATATACTGCTCCATCAACTTTGTTAGTGAATTCTTCAAAAAAATATTTCTAAATGTCATGTGACATGTTGCTCCTGAATCTAGCAACCAATCATCTCTCCATGAAGTAAATGAAACATCAAACAAGTCTTCAGTTACTCCATTGTTACAATGTGCTAGAACATAATGAGCGGATTCAGGTGCTTTAACTTTGTCTTTGTCATTAGTTTTACCTTTGTATTGATTTCTTTGCTGCTCAATTTTCTCCCAAGGTGTTCTGCATTTGGATGCATCATGTCCATCTTTATTGCAACGTGTGCAATGAAGATTGGATTTGTCAGATTGTCTGCCCCCCCTTTTTGTGAAGTTTCTTCTTCCTCTTCCTCTTCTACCACCTCTTCCTCTGGATGAATATGGAGCATGACTCTTTTCTCTATGTGCCAAGCATGCAACCTCTTCAGAAGACAAATGGATTTTCATCTTCCCAAAATCTTTCTCTCTTTCTGCAAACTTTTTCTCAAGTGTATCAAAGGTGATATGCTCAAGGTTTCCACTTGCTTGCAATGACTCAATATAATGTGAGTAAGTTGGATATAATGCCTTAACATATGCTATGAGAGATATGTCCATTTTTACACCAGTGCTTTCAATGTCATGCATTATAGATCTTACTTCTGAAGCTAAAGCAAGGGGATCATCATTCTTCATTTCAATACTGAACATCTTAATCATCAATTGAACATTTTCTAATTCTGAATGTGAGTCATAGAGTTTTTTTATCTTGCTCAAGGCATCATAGGCATTTGAGAATGATGAAATATGGTGACTCACCTCTTCATTTACGGAAGCTGCAATCAAGGCATAGGCCTTGCAGTTCTTGTTTTCCCAAATGGCGAGCTCCTTGTCTGAAGTGGGCTTTGCTGGTGGATTTCCTTCTTGTCCTTTACATATTCCTTTCCAAAACTCATTAAAAATGAGAGTGTGTTTGATCGTGAGTAAGATCTGTCTTGCTCAGAAGTTCTCTTGCCGTAGAGAACCAATTCTCATTGTAGATATGAGAGAATGTGCATTATTCCCGAAGGGAAAAATAATTACTTACGGGAAAAAATTCTTTTGAAGAGGAAAAATTTTGCTAGAAAATCGTCAATTCTGGAAATTTACTCAATTAAAGGGGACAAAAACTCTTGCTGAAAATACTGAATTCTGCACCAAAAAAAAAAAAAAAAATATATATATATATATATATATATATATATATATATATATATATATATATATATTTTTTTTTTTTTGTTTGGAGAAAAAAAAATTGTATGGGTACTATATTATATGATTGGGGAGGAGATGGAGTATAATATAGTGGGGGGGGGGGGTATAATATATGGTGGAGTGGTATTAAAAGATGGGAGGGGGCGGAATTAAAAGGTGGAGTGGTATTCAAAGTAGAGTGGAAGGGTATTAAAATATGGGAGGGGGCGGTATTAAAAGGTGGATTGTAAATAATATATTACAGAGCGACTATATTATTGACAGAATACCACGCTGTATTATTGACCGAACGTTGTATTATTGACAGAGAAAAGAGAAACTATGGGACGGAATGTATTACATATGGTGCATTGTAAGGTGTGCATAGACAACGTGTAGACAGCAAGGCCATGCTCGAGGATGTTCGACGGGCTGGAGGGGGGCGTAATGTAATGCGTTACAGTTTCAGAGGAGCTGATGACAATGTATTACAATATATAATGGTATTATGAATGGTGGGCGGTGTGGCTATTATAACAGAGAAAACGTATGAATGAACAATATTTACAACTGTGACAGCGTATAAGTGAAGATTCAAGTGCAGAGAATGTATTACAATGGCGCCACGGGCCACGAGGGTTGACAGGACATGGAAAGGGACGAGGGCATAAATATATCAGTTATATGCAGCGTGGAGGAGCGTTACCAGTTATATGCAGCGTGGAGGAGTCATACCGTTATGGTAAGGCGTGGATGGATAGGGGGTTGTAAGGCCGGATGAGTTGCATGTGAGGTATGGAGAGGGGAGCGTTGATAGGGGAAGGTGGGTAGAGGAGAGGAGAGGGGACGAGATTGATGTGGGAGATGAGTGGTGTAAAGGGGCTGGGTTGCATGTGAGGTATGGAGGGCGATGGAGAGGCCAAGAGGCCGTTTTAAAAAATTTGGAATCAGATATTTGCAGGACTGCAAAATTGCAAAGTGGTAGGTATCTGCTGGAACTGCAAATTGCAGAATTTCAGGGACTGCAAATTGCAGAATCTTCAGGAGCTGCAGATGTCAGAGATGTGCATAAGTTGCAGAGAAAAAAAATGCAGAATTACAGTATATAGCATCAATTTAATGGAGCAGCAAAAATATACAGAAAAACTGACTGAGCAAAGGAATGAGGGAGTTACACCATAGGCAAAAATGCCAATAGTGGGACTGGCTCTGATACCATGTCAAACCAGGAGGTAACTCCGCAAATCAGAATGTTTATTGAATGAAGAATGAACATGTATTTATACATGGAGGTGAGGCTATTGGGATTCATCTCCCAATGAATCTTGGCCTTCCTTATTTCCTATTATTTATTATACAATATTACATATCCACACACAACCCATAGGATTAGGTGTCAACAAATTAAAAAGGATAATTTGCATTGATCTTATCACTTAACTTATGTTATAATGTTATTTTGAGGATTTAATGTTTTCAAATGATGTAGGAAGTTAATCAAATGGAAATTACAATGTCTTTAAGTAAAATTGGAGTTTTACTTAGGATTATTTAGGGGAATGAATCTATGAATGGTAAATGATGTGATTTAAGGGATTAATATAGACATTTACACTTTCAACTGATCAGTCATAGAG
Source organism: Pinus albicaulis (assembly GCA_034641835.2). Lineage (NCBI taxonomy): Eukaryota > Viridiplantae > Streptophyta > Pinopsida > Pinales > Pinaceae > Pinus > Pinus albicaulis. The sequence continues at coordinate 824,345,723 of CM076579.1, read as the reverse complement.
CCTTGGGTCTGGTACCAAAAAAATTCATGGAAATGCCTTGAGCCTTTCTGACTGATATTTTAGAATGCATCATGACTATGGGAAGGGGAAGTTAGTTATTTTGCAACCCATGATGAATGATATTTACATTGAGACTTTTCACCTTCTTCTACCTACCCAACTTACCATGCTAACATTTTTTCTTCTTTTGTAGTAAGGTGCATTTAAGCTAGCAACCTTCACAGCATTTATTCTTTCTGAAAGCAAGTAAAACTATCTAATTCTACACATATTTCATCCATGAATCCATATTAAACTGTTGGATTCACTTTATTTCTCTACCTAACTACTGAATTGTCATGATTAAACTATATGCCAACTCATTATTCTCTATCTATAACAAGTGAAATTGAAACAATGACAAGTTAAGATTAAACTATTTAACTCATCATGGACTATGGCATTTATTGACACTTTGCCATAGTCAAAAAGTAAAAAGTAGTGGCATTTATTCTTGTAAACTTTCATGTTTTATTCATTTTTCTTTTGGGGTATTTTATTTTTTCTAAGTCCTTTGATTATTCTTTTAGGACTTTTTACCCTCTTTTTAATTTTTTATTTTTTTTATTTTTTTACAAAATATGTGAATACAACTTGTAGAAGGTGTTAGCCCCCCTATGAAATTTTTGACAAGCAAATAGGGGGCTAAATTGTTTTTGAGCCTTCAAGGAATGCATTTCCTCTGAAAACACAGTCTCCTTGAAGCCTCCATGTACCTTTTATCCTTTGATCAAATCCCCTCTGCTGATTCCCCTTATAAAGCCTCTCTGCTATGTGAAGAAATGCCCAAAGGCCCCTTTTTTTCCTCTTATTTCATCCCCCAAAGCCTTTGTTTTCTCTCCCCTTTATTCCCCCTCCTTCCCCATTTACCCCTCAAATCCTCCAAAAATCCCCTTTAATTTCTTCCCCTACCCTTTGTTTTCCCTTCTTCCCCCTTTATTTCTCTATCGTTCCCCTTCCCCAGCCCTAAAATCCATTAAAATGGGCTAGAAAACCCTCTTCCGACCTTATTATAGGGCTTAGCCCCTTACTGCAAATCCCTTAACCACTTCCCCACATGTGCCTAGGTGCCAGGACCAAGTGCTTAAGTCCCTGGCGCTTATCGCAATCGGAGCATCGGGCGGGTGTAAATCCTTTGTAACAGCAGAAAGCCCCGATGCGATCGTTTATAACATTAAGTCCCCGATCTGTTCGACACCGTCGATCTATCACCAGATCAACAGCTGAGCGCTAATCGCAAGCTCCCTCCCGATCGCAATTGCAACCCCCATGGGTGCCGCCCCGATTGAGATCCCCCGATTGCATCTTGACCATCCATTCTACCCGCGATCCGAAGGTCCTCCGCCAATCGCAGATCCCCTCCGATTGTGTTCTCCACCGTTGATTCTTCCCGTAGATCAACAGCCAGCGCTTAATCGCTCCTCCATTTCTAATCGCAATCGGAGGTTTGTCGTGTGCCGCCCCGATTGAGATCTCCCGATTACATCATAGCCACCCATTACCTTCCAAATCCGACGGCCATCGCACTCCCATTTCCTCCGATCGCAGTCCTTCCATCTCCCTCCCGATTGAATCCTGACCGTTCATCCTTCCGCAGATCAACGGCTATCGCACAATCGCAAGTCCCCGCCCGATCGCTGATCACAAGCCCTTTCCATCGTGCTCCGATTGAATCCTGACCGTCTGTTTCCTCCCAGATCGATGGTCAGCGCTCAATCGCAGACCCTTCCCGATCACAATCGCAAGTCCCTCCTTCCGTCTCCCGATTAAATCCTAGTCGTCCATCCCCTTTCTGATATGACGGCCATCGCTCTTCCCTTTTCCTCCGATTGCGGTCCTTTCCTCTGTCTCTCGATTTGATCGCGGCCATCCATTTTCCAGCCGATCGGACGGCCTGGCGCTAATCACATCCCCTTCCCTCCATCTCCCGATTCAATCCCGTCCGTCCGTTTCTCCCCTAGATCGACGACCATCACTCAATCGCTTCTCCATGCTCAATCACAATCGAAACTTTCAAGAGGTGTGTCGCGATTGACACCCGCTCCGACCTCCGATTGCGATGGTGCGATTGGATCGTGACCATTTGTTTCCTCCAAGATCGGACGGTTCTGGTTGATTCGCCCTCCGCCTCCGCCAGGTCCCACCTCCACCGCTTCACTCCATTGTTTTTCCATGTTGTCCTATGTAAATCGCTCCAGTGGTGGCATTTGAGTTTCACGCAATATTAATCATTTCTCCACCGCTTTGTGTTCTTTTCACCATTCTGCCACCATTCCGCCAGCATTCCTCCGCCTCTGCAACATTTCTCCACCGCCACTGCCCGGGCTTGTAACAGTTCATTTCATTATGCAGGTAGTACAGAGATGGCCAGTTCAGCATTGCCAGCGACCAGCAGAAGGAATTCAAAGGGGGTTGGTGCCTGTTATTAATGAAATCAAACGTTAACCCCGCATTCAAAGGATTAAGGTTCAGTTTGAAGACTAAGGAGCGCACCAGCAACACCATAACTATGCCACCTAATAGTAGGACGTTTTCTCCAGAATTACACCTTCCTACAACGTCCTCCATGCTTCTCGAGCCCAGGAAAGTCAAGAACACTGACAGAGCTTCTTAAAAGATTGTCAGGCCGCAGTAATGAAGCATGGATGGACAGATGGACCTTTGAACCAGTTCATTTATTCCAGAATGGCAGCACAAAGCTCCAAGCACCAGAAAGGATCCCAAAGAAACATCCGAGGTCGATTTCGGCCTGACAGAGATCTCCAAAGCAGTCTATAGAGTACACACAGCGTTGCATTTTTCCATTAAGCGGTATGGGCGTGAACACTTTCGCCGATTCTGTCTTAATGAGATCAATTCAATGTTCCTCTACCTCTTTTTTCTCTCCTCTCCTATAAAAGATCCCCGAGAACATAATGTAAAGGTTGTTGTTCCCTTGCTGGGCATCTGCTGTTAGAGGGATTCAGTTTGACTGTTAGAACAACCTTGGGAGGAAGTTGCAGAGTAGTTTGTATGTAATAGGATGGGAGGAGAAGTTGGGACTATATTAGCCATTGAGCCATATTGTACATGACTGGTTTTGCATCAATTAATCAAAGCATATTTCACAGGATCCTGGTCTATTACTATTGGTGATGTTTTTCTTAACTCTGTTATTTACATTTTCATATTGTTTCATGTTCTGCTGGTAGGCATCAGAATAATGGTATAGGATTCACCCGTGTTAGGTGCCCTATGCTGTCTTCTCTCCCTACATTTATGTTTTCTACTTCATGTGTATCTAAGAGTAAATTCATGGAGTTTAACCAGTGCAGTGGATGTTATTGCCTGCTGGCTGATGTATGAACTTGGGGGTTTGCTTCTTAGATGTTTCTTTGTAATCTTATCTCTGTTTTTCCCTTGGAGCTTCTAAAGCAGACCTGGAGTTAAATGACCTCTGGTCTGATCTATAAGCAGCCCCTTTGTCTCTTTGAGAGCTACCTTTGAGTATGTCCAAGCAGGTCTGGAGTTAAATGACCTCTGACCTGATCTATAGACAAGAATTCGGTTGCTTTCCTTCTTTCACTTTCCTCCTTAATGTTCCATCCCATCATCTATCTAAAAGATCCTTTAGTGTAGATGACTTGCCCTTTGGAAGCCTTGGCTAGTTGTTGCAAGTAATTCCCTTTCATGACTCCATAGCCCAATGGATGGCACTGTCTTGGCCCTTTCTCCTTGCTGAAACATCCTGCTGCTTTGTTCCTTTTCTCCCATTGCTTTCTCGGCCTATGATCTCCTAACCAACCCAAAAACCCTTCAACCAAATCACTTTAGACCCCCCTTTGTGCTTCATAACTAGCCTAACATCTCAATTCTAGCTTTAAAGACATATCATTCTTTGCTCTACTGGAGAGATCCCTCTCCGGGTCCAGGAGGGCTAGATCCTAGGGCCCCAAAGTGGTTCTGATGTCGTCTCATCTTTTGGTCTTGCCAATCTGGTCAAAAAATGGGAACACCAACATAATGGCGACTCCACTGGGGACGAATCTGAGAGTCAAGAACCGTTGATATTTGGTCTATTTCCCATTGTCGTCACCAACATAATGGCGACTCCACTGGGGAAGGGACCGCGTTGCATCTAGATTGGCTTCTAATTGCTGATGGTGGACAACAGCCTGCCCCAAACAGTCAAATTCATCCAACTGGCAACTCCACACTCCATAATCCTAGAATACTCCACTGGAGGAAGAACCTGAAAGATGGCCAGACCTCATGGAAGGGTAGAACATACTAGTTGGATTTGGTTTAAAGGATTCATTGTTTTTGTCTATCACTATGTTATGTCCTACTTTAAGCCTAATAAAGTGTACAAAGATGAAACCCATGATGAGTATGGGAAAGATCTCAAGCCTCAGTCTTCACACCGTGAGCAGACCTATACTCCTGTGAAAAACCTGGTGGAACAAGAAGCTCATGTTGTATCTCCCACTCTTCAAGAAGCTTCAAGCAGCCATGAGCCTATTGTTACATCACCCACACCTACAAAGGTCATAGGAAGATATAAGCCTCTGGTTTTACCTCTCTTCTTCCAACCCCTGCCTACAGAATTAATAAACCAGCTGCCTCATTTTGATGGGGAAAATAAAGGGTCCTCTGTTGAAGAACATGTTCAAAATCTGGAGGATTTACTTGAGCTGTATGAGATAGAAGAAGACGATGTGTGCATTAGAATGTTTGCCCTGTCATTGCAAGGAAATGTCAAGAATTGGCTCAAAGGCCTTCCAGTGGCAAGCATATTCAGCTTTCATCAGTTTTCTCAAGTTTTCCTAGATAGGTGGGCGACCCCGAAGAATGCTCTCCTCATCCTAAAAGAATATCAAAATTTGAGAAGGCAGCCAGGAGAGACAGTGCAAGAGTTTTTAGCCAGGTTCAATAAGGTATATGATGCAATGCCTTCTGATCTAAAACCACCTTTGGGATGGGCTTTATTGCATTATCCAAGTTCTTTTGACCCCGAGGTGGAATTCCATATAAGGCAAAAAGAGCCTTTGAGCCTAGAGGAAATGCAGGATATAGAAATCACTGTCGAATACAACATACAGTGCAGGGAAGAGAGATTAAAAGCAGCAAGGAAGGACCGAACAGAGAAAATAATGCAGATCTCTTTAGAGAACAAGCTGGAAAGACTGATAGAGACTGCCTACTCCTTGCTAAATGTAAAAGAGCCAAAATATGAGGCTGAAACTAGAGGGGGTGATTGGGAAAGACCTGCCCCTCATCCTTGAGAAAGACAAATCAGATCTCTGCAAGACAGAAGTCGCATGCCAAGCATGTATGATGAACCAGAGCTTGAATCAGAAAATGAACTTGCAGAGTATTTTGAAGAAAGAATTGCTGAGAGTCCTGAAGATTTGATGGGTGACAATACTTACAATTATGATTTCTTTGATGTGGATATGTCTGACGATGAGTTTTTCCAAAGGGAAACCGAGCTTGCATGGCCATCATCAGAGGTCTCATGGGAGGAAGACTACGACCATCAACTTCAAGAAAATAATGAGCTAATGCCGGCCATCTATGATACTGATGGAGAAAGTGTTGAAAGCATGATAGCAGACGAAGATTCATTGAATCTTCTATCTGCTTTGTATCCGAACATCAGTTATACTTTCCAAGCGGACAGAGGCCAGTGGCTCTTCAGCGCAGAGGATGAGGAGAAAAGAGATGAGGGAAGTCTTGAGTGGAACGAATATCCAGAGCCTTCTCCCAAAGGGATTAAGGTAATCAAAGAAGCCCCCGCTCAAGAATATGTTGATTTTTTCATAGAGTTTAGCCCGTTGTAGCAGAACCGACCTGTGGTACTAGAGGACAGCACTGTTGAATATAATGAGCCCTCTAGCTCAAGCTGCATTGAAGATGAGCGAGATCTCTTTCCCCGCAGGCGTCTCGACCTTGATCCAGAGGAAGAGGAGGTATTCCTGGTTGATGCCCATATGCCAAATACTCCCAACCAGGAAGAGGAGGAGTGTGATTACAAAGGCCTCACTATAGATGCAGTGATTGAAGCTGCCCAGGATGCAGACTGCCTATCAGTCATGGTAGGCTTTAAAGGAAAAAGTTTACATCATGAGTTTTTTGACCCTGTGGCAGACTACATGGAGGCCCTGATTGGCTCAGCTCCACAAGCATCAATATTTTGCAAGAGCCAAATACATCATAATTGGTCACCACTGATGGTGACTTCATTTTTGAAGGACCACATGCAGAGCACCTTGTGGTTATCTCTGACAGGAAGTCAGTACTCATATCCTTTTTTGCTATTACTTAACTGGCTGCATTGGCATTACTGCATCACCTAAACCATCAGAGTTTTTCAGTTAGGGTAGTGTAGGTAGGAAAAGCTCAATAAAGCTCAGCCTATGAGCAAGTAGGTTAGTTGTTTCATTTTCTGTCTTAGAATGTAGAGAAGAAACCTGCTAGACAGTCTAATCCTAGCAGGTAGTAGTGTAGGTAGAGAAACATATGAGACCAACAGTCTAATCTAGTCTCATGGAGCAATAAGGGTAGAAGTAGAATAGGTTTATTTTTTCCTGTTTGTAAAAATTAATGATGTAAAGGGTCTGCAAGTCCAAATGCACCCAAGAAGAAAAAAAGTTAGGGCTATAGTGTGGGTAGGTAGTTGTTTGGAAGAATTTCACTGCTGATATGTTGTCTTCATAGCTTGTGGCAACAGATCAAGGAAAGAAAAGGATGGTTCAAGTAGCAGGCATCTAGCCTACACCAAGAGATCAATTTCTGAATTCTTGACTCCTTCAAGAAGAAGCCATCCCCATGTGGAGCCACTGTTAGCCCCCCTATGAAATTTTTGACAAGCAAATAGGGGGCTAAACTATTGTTGAGTCTTCAAGGAATGCTTTTCCCCTGAAAACACAGTCTCCTTGAAGCCTCTATGTGCCTTTTATCCTTTGATCAAATCCCCTCTGCTGATTTCCCTTATAAGGCCTCTCTGTTATGTGAAGAAATGCCCAAGGGCCCCCTTTTTCCTTCTTATTTCTCCCCCAATTGGCCCCTTTTCAACCCCCTTGTTTCCCCCTTCTATTTCCCTTCTTACCCTTAAAATCCCCCCAAAATCCCCTTTAATTTCTTCCCCTACCCTTTGTTTTCCCTTCTTCCCCCTTTATTTCTCTATCGTTCCCCTTCCCCAGCCCTAAAATCCATTAAAATGGGCTAGAAAACCCTCTTCCGACCTTATTATAGGGCTTAGCCCCTTACTGCAAATCCCTTAACCACTTCCCCACATGTGCCCAGGCGCCAGGACCAAGTGCTTAAGTCCCCGACGCTTATCGCAATTGGAGCATCGGGCGGGTGTAAATACTTTGTAACAGCAGAAAGCCCCGATGTGATCATTTATAACGTTAAGTCCCCGATCTGTTCGGCACCGTCGATCTATCACCAGAACAACGGCTGAGCGCTAATCGCAAGCTCCCTCCCGATTGCAATCGCAACCCCCATGGGTGCCGCCCCAATTGAGATCCCTCGATTGCATCTTGACCATCCATTCTACCCGTGATCCGACAGTCCTCCGCCAATCACAGATCCCCTCCGATTGTGTTTTCCACCGTTGATTCTTCCCGCAAATCAATGCCCAGCGCTTAATCGCTCCTCCATTTCCAATCGCAATCGGAGGTTTTTCGTGTGCCACCCTGATTGAGATCTCCCGATTACATCGCAGCCACCCATTCCCTTCCAAATCCGACGGCCATAGCACTCCCATTTCCTCCGATCGCAGTCCTTCCATCTCCCTCCCGATTGAATCCTGACCGTTCATCCTTCCGCAGATCAACGGCTATCGCACAATCGCAAGTCCCCGCCCGATCGCTGATCGCAAGCCCTTTCCATCGTGCTCTGATTGAATCCTGACCGTCTGTTTCCTCCCAGATCGATGGTCAGCACTCAATCGCAGACCCTTCCCGATCGCAATCGCAAGTCCCTCCTTCCGTCTCCCAATTAAATCCTGGCCGTCCATCCCCTTTCTGATCTGACGGCCATCGCTCCTCCCTTTTCCTCCGATCGCGGTCCTTTCCTCTGTCTCCTGATTTGATCGCGGCCGTCCATTTTCCAGCCGATCAGACAGCCTGGCGCTAATCGCATCCCCTTCCCTCCATCTCCCGATTCAATCCTGTCCGTCCGTTTCTCCCCCAGATCGATGGCCATCGCTCAATCGCTTCTCCATGCTCAATCGCAATCGAAACTTTCAAGAGGTGTGTCGCGATTGATACCCGCTCCGACCTCCAATTGCAATGGTGCGATTGGATCGTGACCGTTCGTTTCCTCCAAGATCGGACGGTTCTGGTTGATTTTCCCTCCGCCTCCGTCGGGTCCCACCTCCACCGCTTCACTCCATTGTTTTTCCATGTTTTCCTATGTAAATCTCTCCAGTGGTGGCATTTGAGTTTCACACAATATTAATCATTGCTCCACCACTCTGTCTTCTTTCCACCATTCCCCACTGCTTCGCCACCTCTTTCCGTCGTTTCTCCGCTCTTCCGCCACCACTCCTCCGCCTCCACAGCATTTCTCTGCCGCCACTGCCCGGGTTTTAAACAGAGTTATTTCAGTATGCAGATAGTACAAAGATGGCCAGTTTAGCATTGCCAGCGACTAGCAGAAGGAATTCAAAGGGGGTTGGTGCCTGTTATTAATGAAATCAAATGTTAACCCCGCATTCAAAGGATTAAGGTTCAGTTTTAAGACTAAGGAGTGCACCAGCAACGCCATAACTCCGCCACCTAACAGCAGGACGTTTCCTCCAGAAGTACACCTTCCCACAGCATCCTCCATGCTTCTCGAGCCCAGGAAAGTCAAGAACACTGACAGAGCTTCTTAAAAGATTGTCAGGCCGCAGTAATGAAGCATGGATGGACAGACAGACCTTTGAACCAGTTCATTTATTCCAGAATGGCAGCACAGAGCTCCAAGCACCAGAAAGGATCCCAAAGAAACATCTGAGGTCGATTTCGGCCTGACAGAGATCTTCAAAGCAGTCTACAGAGTACACACAGCGTTGCATTTTGCCATTAAGCGGTATGGGCGTGAACACTTCCACCGATTCTGTCTTAATGAGATCAATTCAATGTTCCTCTACCTCTGTTTTCTCTCCTCTCCTATAAAAAATCCCCGAGAACATAATGTAAAGGTTTTTGTTGCCTTGCTGGGCATCTGTTGTTAGAGGGATTCAGTTTGACTGTTAGAACAGCCTTGGGAGGAAGTTGCAGAGTAGTTTGTATGTAATAGGATGGGAGGAGAAGTTGGGACTGTATTAGCCATTGAGCCATATTGTACATGACTGGTTTTGCATCAATTAATCAAAGCATATTTCACAGGATCCTGTCTATTACTATTGGTGATGTTTTTCTTAACTCTGTTATTTACATTTTCATACTGTTTCATGTTCTGCTGGTAGGCATCATAATAATGGTATAGGATTCACCCGTGTTAGGTGCCCTATGCTGTCTGCTCTCCCTACCTTTATGTTTTCTGCTTCATGTGTATCTAAGAGTAAATTCGTGGAGTTTAACCAGTGCAGTAGATGTTATTGCCTGCTGGCTGATGTATGAACTTGGGGGTTTGCTTCTTAGATGTTTCTTTGTAATCTTATATCTGTTTTTCCCTTGGAGCTGCTAAAGCAGACCTGGAGTTAAATGACCTCTGGTCTGATCTATAAGCAGCCCCTTTGTCTCTTTGAGAGCTGCCTTTGAGTATGTCCAAGCAAGTCTGGAGTTAAATGACCTCTGACCTGATCTATAGACAGAAATTTGGTTGCTTTCCTTCTTTCAATTTCCTCCTTAATGTTCCATCCCATCATCTATCTAAAAGATCCTTTAGTGTAGATGACTTGCCCTTTGGAAGCCTTGGCTAGTTGTTGCAAGTAATTCCCTTTCATGACTCCATAGCCCAATGGATGGCACTGTCTTGGCCCTTTCTCCTTGCTGAAACATCCTGCTGCTTTGTTCCTTTTCTCCCATTGCTTTCTCGGCCTATGATCTCCTAACCAACCCAGCAACCCTTCAACCAAATCACTTTAGACCCCCCTTTGTGCTTCATAACTAGCCTAACATCTCAATTCGAGCTTTAAAGACATATCATTCTTTGCTCTATTGGAGAGATCCCTCTCCGGGTCCAGGAGGGCTAGATCCTAGGGCCCCAAAGTGGTTCTGATGTTGTCTCATCTTTTGGTCTTGCCAATCTAGCCAAAACATGGGAACACCAACAGAAGGAAAAGTATGTACAGATTTACAAGATTATCAATAATCAAGTCAAAATTATGACCCCTATATTATAGGTTTCTAACATCGGCTTAACTTGGGGATGGCTTTTCCTTGTGGAATGCCAAGAAATCTGAGATCAGTAGCCTTATCCATTGACCTGGGTGATCCTGTAAATGTCTTCTATTTTTTGCAACAATCATATTTATGATATCTTATACTGCAAAGCTCAGGGCCTTCTCTTCGGGCTTCAACTTTGTATATAATATATCCAATCAAATATACACTCTGAATATGAATATTTACAATGATGAAGTAAATAGATCTAACTGTTAAGTGACTTGTGAGGAATAGTAATGTTTCAACATCATTCCATTTACTGGTCCTTCTTGAAGCTTTGTACCATCCAAATTCTTGATAAAAAAGGAATTATTGCCTCTGTAACCATATATTACATAGGGTCCCTGCCATAGAAAGTCAAAATTCCCATGTTTACCTTTATCCTCTCTTCTTGCATCCCATCTTAAAACTTGATCTCCTATGAAAAAGTCATCTTCCTTAACTCTTTTATCAAAAATATTTTTGATCTTGTCCTGTAAAACTTGTGACTTTTCATAAACTTCATCTATGGTTTTTTGAAGGTGTATGGTTTCATAGATTCTTCTTTGAATGTCATTAGTTTCTACCTATGATTCCTGGATAATTTTCATGACTGGGACATCCAAGGAAGAAGGAAAAACTACATCTGTACCATAAACAATCTGGTATGGTGAAGTTCCTATGGAATTTTTTGTAGTAATTCTATCAGCCCAAAGGGCATAGACCAGCTTCTTATTCCATGTCTTTTTATTGTCCTGCAGTAGTTTTTTGATGATGTTGACTAAAATTTTATTTGAGGATTCGGCCAGACCATTACCTTGGGGGTAGTATGCTGTGGAATGAACTAAGATAATATGGTATTTATGGTAGAAAGAAATCATCTTCTTAGATTTGAAAGCAACAACATTGTCTGTAATAATTTTGTGTGGGCAACCAAATCTAGACAAAATATTACTTTCTATGAATGAGATAATAACTGAGTCTGTAGCTTGCCTAGTGATAATTGCTTCAATCCACTTATTAAAGTAATCAGTAGAAGTTAGAATCCATTTGTGTTGACCTGAATATGGAGGATGAATTTCACCTATGAAGTCTAACCCCCATAGTTGAAATGGTTTTTCAGTGGATATTGGTTTCAGAGGTAATGGTAACATTTTATTTTTACCTTCAAAGATCTGGCATTGATGGCAAGAGGTAACAAACCTTTTAACATCTGAAAATAAAGATGGCCAGTAAAAACCAGCTCTGAGTATTTTATCAGTCGTGCTCTTCCACTATAGATGGCCTCCACAGTGACCTGCATGAAATTCCTCAAGGATCTTGTCAGCCTCAGATTTCAACAAACAATTAAGTAAAATTCCAATACTTTCTCTCCAATATAGTGAATTATTTAAGATACAAAATCTCATTTCTTTTTGCTTAATAAATTTTGCCTTGGTTTTTGTCAGTCTAGGAGGAGCTTGTAAGTTTGTTAGTACAAATATTATATCAGAGTACCAGGGTGAGTCATGATAGGCTTCACTGATCGATGGAGTCGCCATCTCCTCCTGTTCATCTACTTGTGTAATGAAATTAATATCTAAGGCATTGCAATTTGATTTAGCCATCAGTCTGGCTAAACCCTGTCCTTTAATGAGTTTAGTTGGTTTAATTTCCAGATCATATTCAAGGATTGTGGCTATCCACTTTCCCCTCCTACTGTCTGGTCCATCTTGAGTCAAAATGTCTTTAACTATTGCATTAGGGACATATGCAATGATGTGTGAATGAAGTATATATACTCTGAAATATTTTATAGCTTTAAACAAAGCCAAAGCCTGTTTTTCTATTATGTTGCATTTCAGTGGTGCATCTCTCAGAGCTTTACTAAAAAAATGAAATGGGCTGTTCAAAGACGTGATCATTTTTCTTCAGAAGAACTACAGCTATGGTGTGTTTGGATGAAAAGGAAAAGATTATAAAATCTTTTGTGTAATCTGGACTGATAAGGACTGGTGCTTTAGTTAAGGCCTATTTGATAGATTCAAAATATTATTTGGCCTTTATAGTCCATTTAATTGAGGAATCCTTTTTAAGCATGTTATTAAGATCTTTTATAATCTCAGCCAAATTTGATATGAATCTTCTTAGAAAATTGATCTTTTCTAAGAATGCTTGGAGTTATTTAATGTTCCTTGGTGGTTGAATGTTTAGAATTGCTTCAATTCTTGCAGGGTCTAATCTAATGCCTTCTTTTGAAATGCTATGACCTAGCAATTTTCCTTCTTCTAGCCCAAAAATAGACTTTTTAAGGTTAAGAGATATACCATATTTTCTGCATTTAATAAAAACTTGTCTCAAATGATCCAAGTGATCATCATTTGTTTTAGAAAAAATAGTAATATCATGCAAATAAATGACTAAGAACTCATGGATTTCCTTGGCAAAGGCAATATCCATGGCCCTTTGAAATGTAGCTCCGGCATTTTTTAACCCAAAAGGAATTTTCACATACATGAAAGTGCCCCATGGAGTGGTAAAAGTAGTTTTGGTTTGGTCATCTTTGTGAACTAGAATCTGATTGTAACCAAAGAACCCATCTAATAAAGAGATTCTAGAAGAACCTACTACCCTCTATAAAATATGGTCCATTTTTGGCAAGGGGTAGTTATCCTCCAAGGATTCTTTATTAAGATTCCTAAAGTATATGCATAGTCTAATTTCTCCTGTCTTTTTTCTTGTTGGCACTAAATTAGATATCCAGTCAGAAAATCTGACTGGTGCAATTATCTGTGCATCAAACATTCTTTTGACTTCTTTTTCGATTAAGGGTAACAAAACTGGATTAATCCTTCTGAGCTTCTGTTGAAAAGGTTTTTTATTTTATTTTAAAGGAATTTTATGTTGGATAATGTCTGTGTTGTAAGTTTTTAAGTCTTCATATCTCCATGCAAAGACATCTTGAAATTCTTTTAAAATTTCAATGTATTTAGCCCTTTCATCTGATGATAAGGATTTGGATAGTTTGATTATTCTTGGTTTTTCATCTATCCCTAAGTTATACTCTTCTATGTCAGATTTAACTGGCTCCATTTTTGCCCTTATGGGCACATCATTAGAGTCAAAATAAATCTTCTAGAGGATTTAAACCTCTCGGTAAAATGTTATTCTTTAAATCAATCAAATCTATTTCATCTTCAATCAATTCCTCTATTTCTATTTTTTCCATTTCATCAATGTCACTTTGAGTAAAAATAGTAGGCTTTTCAAACTCATGTACATCTAAATTATATAAATCATCTATTTGACAGATATTTAAATTTATATCATAAGGTGAATCTATGTTACAGTTGTTATCGATTTGAAAATTTTGAAATTCATGCTCATTATTCAAAAAATGATAAATTTGCTAATCTTTTGAAAAAAATTTCCAATATTTCACATTATCAGGAACAATAGGCCTATGTTTAATCTCAGTAGTGTATTTTTGCAATGGTGAAAAAGGAATTTTACAACTGCTGGCAAAAGTTGCTAAGAAATGGGCCTGTATGTTCTAATCTCGAGGGATGATAGCAAAATTACCTTCTAACAATTCTTCAAGAAGTTTCAATACTGTTTTTCTGTATCTTGCAAGTCTGGGGTTATGAACTGAATACTCTACGTTTATTTTCTTTATAACTAGTTCAGAATCACCCAAAACCATTATTATTTTTCCTCCCTTTTTTCTAATAATTTGCAGGCCTAAGATTAAAGCTTCGTATTCAGACATGTTATTAGTGCATTTGAATTTTAATCTAAAAGCATGCCCTTCAGAATGACTTGTTTCAATGTTTGTAATCCAAACACCAGCTCCAACTCCAAATTTATTAACACATCCATCAAAATCTAGATGCCACAAAGCTGCATGACCAATATAATCATCCATGATTTTAAGTTTTTTATCAGTAAGTTCAATTGGATTTTCATTCTGGTCAAAGTTACTAAGAATAAAAGAATCAAGATCAGTGGGAGTAGCATAAATTGGATAATTTTTAGGTGTTGTGGAGGTAAATCCCCTCTGCAGACAGAGGCGATCCCTACTAGCCCAGACCGGGTCTAGCAACAATCGTTCACGCTATAGTGCAGGTTCCTAATTGCAAATAAACCAACTAGCGATGAAGGCTTACCTGGAATCCAACGCTATTGCTTATAGAAGAGGTAGCGCTCCCGTTCCTTAGCTCAGGTAGATCACGATCCCCACGATCTCTGTGATAGACACCTGCACACGCAAGAAACAAAACAAATGCAAGTGTAAAATCTAGTATATGCAATTATATGTCAGTCAGAAATGACATAACTCATCATCATAAACAACAGCAAGAGTGGAACCATAACCAATAGTCGTTTATTATTAATCAATCAAAGGAAAATTACAACCAAGTTCTGACGTTGAATTCTCCTTCGGAGGGTCGTCAGCAGAACACGTCTCGAAAAGCCTGTCAAGGATGGGACAAACCTCTCTCTTCGGATCTTGACAATAGTCTCCTTGCTTGAATTTGGCCTTAGGGGAATAATCAAGGCTCTTGGGAATTTGGGAACTTGAAGACTAGCTTGCAAAGGAGATGAGCAAGCTTTTATAGATGGAGGAAGGGGAGTTGGGATCCCTATAATCATGGGATTGGCCCTATCATCAAGGAAGCTTCCATGAGAGGTGGAAAACCACTTCCTCTCTATGGAAATCCGTAGCCAAACTGCCCAACTCAAGATAGATATCAATTCCTGTATCAGTTAGGATGAAACTTCCGCCATTTATTTTTAAAAAACACTCCTTAAATTGGCTGGTGCGATTACGACTCTGGGACAGAGTACCAATTGACGCGACCTCTCCAAAGGATTTTCCCCATTGGCGCGGGTGCTGAACTGGCTGCCCACGCCAATGCAAAAAGGGGTGTTTTTAGGGTTTTTCAGCAGGAGATGTCTTCAGGGGGATGAAAGTACATGTTTAGGGGAATGCCATGAAAGTATTTTCAAGTTATATCACTGCTCACAGGCCAAAAAATAAGCCCTCCAATGTGCGATATGAGGAATGGTAGGGACGATGACAAATTTTTGTGTAACAGATGCCCCTAAAGTATGAGGCCTGAACAAGAGAGAGGGGTGAAATGCTTTATGAGAACCTGTCCAACTGAGAACTCCATCACCAGAAAACCTGCGTGAATAAGTACAACTGATGTCTCAAATACATGATATATGTGTGGTATGGATGCAGCCATCCATAACAGAGTATACAAAAATCCAGATCCAACACATGGACGCAGCCATCCAGTGAGGATCGATAAACAGACTCAGGTATGGTTGCAGTCATCCAGTAAGTGAGTCGTGTAAATAATAATAATAATCCATAAAATGCAGCCTGGATTACAAAAAACATAATCTAGGGTCTTGCGCTCCATCTCAACCAGAACACAGTACAATTTCAAGCATGCGAATAGGTGAGCTGAAGTCAAGCATGCAAGAAAATCGTCTGATTACCAGCCAATGTTGAAAGCTGTTAACAGACGCAAGAGGTACCACCAATAATGACAATGGCCCTCAAGGTACTACAGGTACAATCTACGGCATGTGAATCAATGATTTGGCGTCGAACACCCATAGAATCACTCGATCAGAGGCCAATGATGAAAACCTCACGTCAAATGCGAAGAACCTGCCATTGAGGCATGCAGGCCCCAAGGCACCAGAAGGGAGTCTCTAGATCAGCTTCCTGGATAATGAGCTGAAGTCGATAGGAAGTGACCTTGATCGAAGGTGGGCCATAGTGTTTCCCACATCATGAAATGATACAGAGGAATATAATTTCTTTTGCGAACCATGATCAGATGAGAATCAGAGGAAGGTTGGTAGTTGCAGAGGTCAACTTCTCTTGAACATATGAACAACAGTACAGTGGATTTGGCAGTATTTGACATCAAAAGATCAGAGGCCATGGTGATGAGGCAAAGAGCTGATGAGACGTCAAAAGGGATTACCCAAACCCATGGAGGCAAGTGAAAACGAGATGAGATGTCCCCAACTCGACACGAATGCAGACAAGTGCCATGTTCAAGAGCGACACACTGCCGACACGACAATGATTTTGGTTCCATTTTTTCCCCACCATTTATGGTGAGTACCCCAATTATTTTTGATAACAAGCTTGAAGGGGATAGCATATGCTTGTAATATAAGTTCATCCTTCAGACGAATCCATCCTAGTACATTTAACGAGCCCTAGGAAGGAGCGACTCAAATAGTGTCATCACGACTGAATCCGATGTCATCAGGTTTTAACGAGTCTGAAAAAGGAAGAACTTGGCATATTTTCATATTTAGAGAGTTTGAAAAGACGGCTAAAAAGTAAAGTCCAACAGTCCCTTTTTGTAAATAGTTCCTCAGATCCGAAAATGTAGAAAACTATGTCTGAGAAAACCTCCTAGTCGCGATAGGCTAGGGTATTCATTTTTCGTAAATAATCTTTCCCAGCCCGAAAAAAGGGTAAACATATACTGGGTACATGTCGTTTCATGGCCACTTTAACAAGATCGAAATGACAAGGGCCTCGACAATATTTTCATGTTTAGAGAGTCAGAAAAGAGCTGAAAGATGGCTCCAAAATGACTTTTTCGTGTTTTTACCGAGTCCGAAAAAGTATAAAAGACAACTCGTTTCACCGTTTAAGTCGTGTAAAAAACCTATTGCTGCACATAGAGGCAAGTGTAAAATCCATTTTCCGACAACAAATCAAAATATCCACGAAAATTCCTTCTAAAACCTATTCTAGATTTCAAAAAGTTATAAATAGTCTCAAATGGTAAAAATAAAATTACTTTTACTATTTACCTCATTTGGAAAGAAGCAGTGGTCCATTTTGTGCAAACCTTCTGACAGTGATTTTGACTGATCCGGGCTACCATTCAGATTCCCGTTCGTTCCAGGTAAGAGGTGCTTCCCTGTACTCCATTTTAATCCATTTTTTTATAGTTTTCCATTGCTCATTAGATTTATGTGGAAGATTTTTTAAATTTTAGGGCTCCGCCCATTGGCGCAGGTATCGAGCACGGACCTGCGCCAATGGCCTTTTTCGTACAAAGGGCCTGCGCCAACTGGCGCGACTATTAAGGAAACAACCGCGCCAGTGGTGCAGCGCGGTTTTCTGTTTCAAAACTCCAAATATCTAGTGATTTAAATATTTTTCAAGCATAGAAGATATCTAATCAAGGGTTTTTGACCATGTTGATGCAGGCAACTGAGTACAATGGTGATCAAATGGAAAGAGAGGGAGCATGGGAAAGAGGACGAACTAGCCATGGAGAAAAAAAATTATATGAATGCTCTCAAGAACTGTGGACTTAAAAAATTATTCCTGCCATCTTGCTTACGAGCTCAACCTGAGCTCCTACAATACCTGATCAGTATTTGGGATGAAAATGAACAAGTGTTCAAGCTGCGAGATCAAGTATTAGAATTGGAGGTTTCTGACATATACTTTATAACGAGACTGTCGCGCAGAGGTCCAGTGCCCATATTGACAGGGAACAGACCATCTGGTGAAAATATGGAGCAGGTAATGGCGAGGGTGTGCCCAAGGGCACGAACCGGATTAGGAAGCGAAAAGGTAGACATTCACACCGTTGAGGATCTAGCACTCAGAGTAGTGCTACACACCATTACACAAGCTACAGGATCGCAAGCTCCACATGAGGTGACCAAGGCCCAACTCATACTAGCCTTAGAGTGTATGAGTCCTACATTGTTTGACTGGGCTATAGCGGTGACAATCAACATGAAGAGGAAGCTCACGAAGTGAAAGCAAGCCAAACTGAAGCAGTTTGGCTACGGTTCTATCCTGGTATCGTTCATTCTGGAACGACTACCAATATTCTAGGGCCAAGGGGCCATAGTAGCTGAGCTGGTACCACGAGAGTCGAGAATGGCTCGCTAGGCAGCACTGATGCCCAGAGCAGGAGGGGGCCAACAGATGTCCTGGAGGCCAGAGTTTTTTGGGTGGCTACGGCGTGAGTTGATCATAGTCGAAGACTGGCCATATGGAGGGACCGACTTCACTGGTGATCCAGATCTTCCACTCCCGGAGGGAGATGACTGGGACGAGGAGTTGGGTAAGATAGTCTTTTTGATTTTTATGTTTTATGATTTTTTTTGTTAATACATGTCCTTTCTGACAGCAGTTATATGCATATGCAGATGTCGGCCTGGAGAGACCAGCCGGTATGTCTCCCATTTCACAGAGAACTCATCCCACAGTTGACCCTCAGGTGGAGGGTGCCAAGGGAGGAGAGTTGGTCCAGAACCTCAAGGGGATCGCCCGGGGGATTCCAGACTACGCCCAACTGGTAGATGTTCCACTAGCATACCAGAGACATACGGTGGGAGTTCCTAGTCGCCTCCACCATCTTCTGAGATGCTTAGTGTGTGCGGTGGCTTGTTATCATGAGCACCATGCAGATTAGACACCTAGGGCTTATTTCATGCATATTTTTGAGAGACATGTCGTCTCCGGATGTATTAAGATGAACATGTATATTTTTTGAATTTATGCGACGCACACTATGTAAAAATTTCGATATCTATATATATACATATCTATTCCTGGAGGGATCTTTATTTTTACATGTGATGTTGTTTTACAAATTGCGCAAATGTCTATCTAGAACTATATTAGCTACTGCATATGTTAATGTATTCATATGTCTGGGTATATTTTGATATGTAATATAGTCAAAATTTCTTTCCAGTAAACGAATACGCAGATACAGTCGTAAAATAGATATATTTCTGACTGAATAATTCCTGTTGAGCTGTAATACTACAAGTTGTGAGTCTAGATACAAAAGTAATTCACAGATACCAAGGTTTACAGCCTCGGTTAATAATTCTAACACAGCACTATATTCTGAGATGTTATTTTTAGTACGTCCTAGACACACACCTTGCAGGTTGACCAACTCACCAGCAAGATCGTAGATTACCCAGGCTGTCGAAGACAGATTCCTGGTAGTGCGGGAGGCACCATCCGTGAAACCAACAAACGGATTGATGGACATCTGCACAATTAGGAAGACCCGATCAGCAAAAAGATGTTTACATCGCACACCACACCACACATGCACACAAATGAAATAACACACCTATGTACACACACCACACCAAAAATCACTTTAAGCGTAGTATTTTTTGAGGTACAACCCATTTTTGGGCTGCGGTAACAGAACTCCTTCATAATCAATGAGCTTATAAGCCCCATTTTTCAAAACGCGTTTTACTATGTAGGGCCCATGCCACATGGGTTCGAACTTACCAGCCCCAAGCTTGTTGTGTGCTTGATCATACAGGAGGACGAGGTCCCCTTCGACAAAGGAACATGGAGAAACAGATTGATCGAAGTGTGCTTTGCCCGATTTTTCTGTGCTTCAATGACTAAAGCAACTAAGTGGCAAGTTTCATCTAACCGTTCCAGATACAAAATATTCTCTTCCTCAGCAGAAGTGTCAGGTATAAGTTCCACAGCTAATTTCAAAGAAGGAATCTCGCATTCAACCGGAAGAGTTGCTTCCAGACCATACACCAATTGAAATGGTGTGAATCTAGTTGCACTCTTTGCAGACGTCCGGTAGGCCCATAGAGCTAAGAAAAGTTGGAGGTGCCGATTGGATTTATGAATACCAACTATTCATTGAAGCATAGTGACCAGAACCTTGTTCATAGCCTCAACCTGGCCATTTTCCTGAGGGTAATATGGCGTCAAGCTATCGTGGCGTAATCCCAATCTTGAAGTCAGCTCGGCCATCATATAATCTTGAAAATGAGTAGCATGGTCGGTAACGATGGCCTGAGGGACCCCAAAATGTGCAATGATGTGGTTGAAGATGAATTGGGCGGCTGTCTTACCATCGGCAGCTAGTGTAGGCATTGCTTCGGCCCACTTCGTAAAGTAGTCTATGGCGACGATTATATATGCATGCCCCCTGGCCGAACGAGGGTTACATGTCATAAAATCTACACCCCATTTCACAAAATGGCCGATGGTAATAACAGGATGCAAAGGGAGGGGCGACGTGCGCATCTTGCACTGAAAGACCTGGCATGCATGACATTTACGGACTGCGACGATACAATCTTTGAATATTGACGACCAGAAGTAACCTGCTCGCAGAATTTTCTGGGCAGTGGCATATCCAGACATATGCCCACCACAGGCACCACTGTGGTAGTCATTTAGGACCCTTTCAGCCTCTTCCAAGGTTAGGCACCGACGGAGCACCGAATCTACTCCAACGCGGTATAAGGTATCTCCTACGATGCGGTAGGGTTGAGACTGATGCCGAATCCAACGTCGGGAATCTTTAGTCAACTCAGACAGAAATGTGGAGGTCTGAAGATACACAATTATGTCTCTGTACCAAGGGTCGCGAGTACTGATAAGGAAAAGAGTTTCATCCGGGATATGATCCTCGGAGTGTGAAGGAGTGGAGTCTATTGGGAGTGAGCATATAAGATCCACCAAAACTAGTGATTTGGTTGACTTAGCAGTAGTGAACTCTAAGTCAAACTCCTATAGGATAATGATCCATTTGGATTATTTCCCCCCCAGTAATTGTCGAGAGAGAATATATGTCATGGGGTTGCAATCTGAAACCACTGTTATCGTACACAATATGATGTGGTGGCGAAAACACTGTACAACATGTACTGCGGCTAACGCCAGCTTCTCAACATGAGAATAACGTGTTTCTAGGTCGAGAAGGTTCCGTGATAGAAAATAAACAACATTTTCATTACCATCATCGTCATCCTACACCAAAACCATAGCGATGGTGCTAAACGCGGTGGCTAGATACAAAGTGAAATCATGGTGGTAGTCCGAAGGATGAAGCAAAGGAGCATTAACGAGTAACGTCTTAAGCTTCTCAAAGGATTGTTGAGCGATTTCGTCCCAACGAAAGGGAATGTTCTGATTTAATAGGCGCATGAATCCTTTGGCCACCTCTGCGTAGTTCGAGATGAAGCATCGAAGGAAGTTTTCTTTTCCCTACATACTCTGCAAATGATATAACAAGGAGGGTGATGGGAGATTGATGATAGCCTAGACTTTTGAAGGATCAAGGCGAATTCCATCTTTGGAGACTACGAATCCCAAAAGACGGCCAGAATCCATGCAAAAGATGCATTTATGAGGATTAAGCCTAATATTGTAGCGCCTACAGTGAAGGAAAATCTAGCGGAGGTGTTCAGGGTGGTCCTCTCGCCTAGCTGAGTGAGCTGGCAAGTCGTCCAGATAAGGCTAGATGATATGGCATATGTTGTGGAAAGTGTAGGACATCGCACGCTGGAAAGTGGATCCAGCATTCTTCAAGCCGAACAGGAACTTTTTATAAGCGAAAGTACCCCACGGATAGATGAATGCAGTCTTGTGCTGATCAGTAGGTAGAATGTTTATCTGATTGTACCCAGAAAAGCCGTCCATCATGGAATAGATCTCAATCCCAGCACATTCATCAATGATTTGATCTATGAAGGGAGTAGGATAGTTTTCCTTAGGACAGGCTTGATTAATATCTCAGTAATCAACACAAAATCTGATAGTACCCTGCTTTTTATCGACAGGGACAATGTTTGAAACCCATTCTGTGAGGGGGATGGGATAAATAAAGCCCGCGTTCAGAAGTTTTTCAACTTCTACCTTAATTGCAGTGGCTTTGCGAGGATGCACCGGGCGTAAGCGTTGGCGCACGGGCTTCACACCAGGGTAGGTTGGAATCTCATGCACTATGATACTGGATCAATCCCAGGCATTTCCTTGTAGGACCAGACGGACACATCTCTGAATTCTTTAAAAAGATCAGTATAGACTTGTATCTCATTAGGAGAACAAGTCACTCCCACGTGTATGTTCTCAACGATCCCCGGTTTAATGGAGATGTTGATCAGGATGGTTTGAGTGATATTACTCAGGTTTCCTTTCGAAAGAACCTCGTGCGTCAAAATGGGCATTTGGAGAGGTGGAGTGGGAACCAGAGATGCAAAACGCTCTAGCAAATCTGACATTGCCCCCAAGCCAGGCATAAAGGAGGAACGATGATGTCCATCGCTCCAAGGCAACTCCTCAAGAGACATGGTTTCAATAATGGCTTCATCGAAAGGAAAAATCTCTTTAAGAGGATCTGGCGAGTCGGCCTTGCCGAGCCAAGGGGATTGAGAATAGATGTCTAAATCCATGCTCAAAGGAGCATGCTGAGGTGGGGGAGGATCAGATGCGGTGATGATTTCATAGTAGCTAATTTCTACTGGAGTTAAGGGCATCGATTCTCCAAACTCAGTCACCTGCTCAGGCGTAGGGATGAGCCATGGGTCGTCAAACCTAGAGATCATGTTAACTTGAGCGGTGTGCGGTGGTGGTGCGGGAAAAATACCCATGAGGATGGGGTCTTTGAAGAGACTGGGCCCTACACTTTCAGGGGGATTTGGGATCTGATCCACATACATAACGTTGTTCTCGGAGGTGGAGGTGAAGAAAGACAACTGATCCACCGTAATGATTTTTCCCTCGTGGGGGAACTTAATAAGTCGAAAGAGGGTGGATGGCATGCATAACATGGCATGAGTCCAGCTACAGCCGAGAAGTATATTGTAGTTAAGTTTTGCGTCAACCACTTCTACTTCTACGTTGACTGTTTTCCCCTGTAAGATAATCGCTAAACTCTCGAGAACACCTAGGGGTTTGGATTCTCGACCATCGAATGCCTCCAGGGCATTGGGAGATGATGAAAGGGTCGGAGAGTGAATGGCCTTCCAGCAAGCGGATGACATGACACAGGTAGAATCACCTTCATCCACAACGGCCCTATGGATGTTAAGACCGTTGATCCTGACTTGAATAACAAGGGCGATCTGATGTAGAAGTCGGGGGGTGAAATTTTCTAAGTCAAAGGTGAGAAGACTAGAATCGGCGAGATTGATTCCATCGATTGAAGATAATAAAGCTTTCCATTGCGAAGGATAACTTTGAAGAACTTCCAATGCAGACATAGCATAAGGTGTCGGATTTGGATTTAACTTTGCCCTTCTTCTTTCCTTTGGAGGTATTTTCCATAGGATTGGCCTGAACAACATTGACCTCCGCAGTTTTTCCAGAATCGGTAGGGGTGGGAGGAGAAGAATTATTGGATGAGTTAGGCTTCTACTTCCCATTCGAAGATTTCTTCGAATTCTGAGACACGGAACCAATAACACCATCCACCGCCGGGGTAGGTGGAGCTTTAGAGGTTCCAGATCATGGAGCATCAGGAAAGATATCATAAAGTGTGCCGAACTAAGAGTATACCAGATCCAGATATTGGGCACGCGCTATGGCTTGTTCTTTAGTCACACACGCTCCCATAGAAATATCTTGGGCGATTTTTTTAACGAAGGAGGTGGTGAACCAATGAGTTAGTATCTCATCAGGTATATAAAACTTGATCAGCCTATGACGACGTCGCCACTCATGAATGTGATCAGAAATGTGGGTGGCTTTGTCCTGCTTTAAAGAAGTCAGGAGATGCGTCCCAACTTCGTAGCGAACCAGTAACTGAAAATGAGTCAAAAAATCCATGGCTAACGAATTGAAATCTTGAAAGATGCCACGGGATAATTCAATATACCACTTAGCAGCAGCACCTGTCAAAGTGCGCTGGAAGAGGCGCAGACGAATGGAATCATCAACCCAAGAGTTGGACGAACACCAAAGATGGTAAGTCATCAAATGAGCTTGGGGGTCCTCCCCAGCTTTACCCTCAAACTTGGGGCAATCACCGGGTATCTTGGTAGGAACCAGAGGCCAATAAGGATTATGCAAAATCGGATCATTGGTTAATTTCGAAACATCCGGTAATTCCAAGGTAGCCAAGAACGGAAATGGCGGATTGGACGGCATCCCTGACCCTTGATAAGGACTAGTACCTGTAATCCATGCTGGTTGAGAATATCCTTTCCCCTAGGGGTTCTGTCCCGTAGGATTCTGACTGTAGGGGGTATAGGTCATGTAACCAGCCTGATTTGGTTGCTGGTAACCAACGTGTGGGGCTTAATAACTAGAGTATGGACCCTGATTACGAGTCGGCCCTGTGTAGTAGCTGCCTTAAGGTCGAATCGGCTGCTGATAGGTGGGACCCTGCTGAGCCTAATAATTAGGGTGCAGTGGTTGATTTGGCTGCGGCATCGAATAAGTCGGCTACTGGGCAAGGTTGATAAGATGTGCAGGCTGGCCTGATTGAGCAGGCTGACCTGGCTGGGCGGGCTACCCTGGGTTAACAGGTTGACCCGGATGGACATGTTGTGTAGGTTGACCTGGCTGTCGAGAAGCACTAGGTTGTACCGGATGGGCCGGTTGTCTCGGTGGAGGAATAGAGCTAGGTGGTGGCTGGTAACCGGTCTGAGCTGGAACAGGACCATAAGATGGTCCTGGCTGATGTGCAACATGAGGAGCAACTGGATACTACGGTTGCATAGGTTGGGAAGGTTGGACTTGCCCCCCAGGACCATATACCGGCCCTGGTTGGTACCCCGGCTAAGGCTGCAGAGTTTGACCGAAAGGGTTGTAATACTGTCCTTGCGGACCGTACGATGGCCCTTGCTGGCCTGCAGGATAGCCTTGGATGGGCTGGCCCTGCGGGTCATAAGGATAGCCAGGCTAGCCCGAAGGTTGGCCTTGGAAAGTTTGACCTTGCGGGTTGTAAGGCTGCCCAGCATGGCCATACAATAAACCTTGAGCATGAAGGTGAGCCTCAAGAGCGGGTAAACGTAAAATGTCCCCGTGCTCATCATACTGATTTGGAAAAGCATACACGGGTGTACCATCCTGTGCATAATGCGTCAAATACGAGTGGTTGGGGTCCTGAGAGGATTGTCTAACCTCGGGGTTTAGCTGTTGTAGGGGCAACCGATACTCCTCTGGAGAGATGTTCTCCGGCATAGTAGTTGCTATATAGACGTCTTCAGGAGGCAACAGAGCCCTCGCGGAGTGTGCCATGACAGCGGGTGCAGACGCGGCCACACAGACAGTGGGCCGAACAGGTACAGAGGTAACGGGAGTCTGAGGAGACATCCCCAATGAAGGAACCACTAGCCTCGTAGAAGGAGCTGATACCCCCATAGAGGCTGCGGCAGTGATAATCTGACCCAAGGATCTATACCCTGCTGGTAATGAGGGACTAGGTGATGACATAACAGCTGGTTCAGGGTTGTCTCCTGGAAATAATCTCTGAGGAAATAACTGGTAATCCTCACCATACATGGGTATTTCCTCGCTGGATTCACTCATGATTGAGCCTACCGCTAGATCTCGTAATAGACGGCGAGGACTAGGAGGAAAAAAAGCAGCTATAAAAGGCGAACTCGATGTAAGAGAAAGGAAATCTGCCCCTACTCTTAACTCATACCAAGGGTCAGAAAAGGACCAATTGAACTCAACTGGTCCCTCAAAGGGTTGCTCAGCAAGAACTGGTCCCCCGTCAGGAAACTCGGAAACAATGGGCTGCTGAGGTTCAACAGAGGATTCAGAAGCCTCTGATGAATCATTCGTATAAGGACTACCAGTAGACGAAACAAAGGGTTCCGCAACTGTGGTAGTAATGACAAGAGAAAAAGATCAAACACACACACGGGCTGAAAAAGAGTCAAGACACACAATCAAATGGCCAACAAGCAAAATCTAACAGGGCATGTGATCGCGGGTGTTTTGTTTTACCACATTGAAACTTTAGAAACTTCACCGTTTCATATTTTAAGAGTCGAGAAACGGTTGTAAAGGTGACTCTATCTCTTTCATTTTTGAAGCAAGCGTGAAAGGACAAGCGCTTGGTGATCCTTTCAAATTTAAAGAGTCAGAAAATATCAAATGACTACTCAAGATACTAGGAAAAGGGTGTACCAAATAACCGTGAACTGCAATATACACCTTGGTTTCAAAATGAAAGAGAAATCAACCAAGGACTTTCCGTACGTGCAGGCAATCTCCCCGAATGCTGTGTCCTGTGTATCATGGGTATAGGGCGGCAGACTCGGCTTCCTATGGATAAAGGATTGAAACCTAGTGGGGTCTCCCTTTATATACACGATGGTACGGGGAGCACAAGTCCGTACTAGTGCTGTCTAAAGCCAAGAGGCGAACGACAGCTACTAGGTTTTAGGATGCCGGAACACGTCTCTAGCCTAGACCTCTAAATGTGTTTCGTTAGATTTCAATGCTGCCTTAGTGTAAATTGAGTAAATTTTAATGTTTATCTTCAATTACATTTCAGTTTTCAGGCCCTAGCGAATGTAATGTCTCAAAATCTCCTAAATGCACTCTATATGCCACAATATATCATTTCATTCGATGAAAGCTATTTATGAGAGAGTTGAGAGATTTTCACACAATAACGAAATGAACAGAAAACAACCAATGATACCTATAATGCAGCTAATGAAAACTAAAAAGATTTTCGTTCAAGGTTACTAATCACTAATAACACCGAAAAGATCTAATTCACATTAACTAATGAAAAGCAAAAGAGATTTTTTTTATATTTTCAATGTTTATGAGAAAAATGCACTAAACAAAATGAAAACTAATGGGAAGAAATTTGAGAAATGGTGATAAGAGAGCAAAAACAAGCACATTTCACTCAATAACAAGCACAATCAGATCTCAAATCGACCTACAGTCCTTCAAAACCAAGAAAAATCCCAAAGACACAAATGAGTCGTGTAATCTAGGCCCAAAACGGGACAAAGAGGAATTCGAATGAAGGAGGATTCAATCACTCAAATAGCGCAATAAAATGATAAAAAAATGTCAAACGAATGTAGGGAAGCAATCACGAAGTTGACTCAACTGATAAAAACCAAAAAACTCCCAAGGGAGGCTCGACACACCAAAGCACCTAGATGCCCTAGGGCTAGAATGTAAAATCGATGGAAATGGGCAAACAACCAAAGGATGGAGGTCACGGTCAGTCAAGCAAGGCTCCAGGACACTCAAACAGTCGAAAAAATGAGACCAAAATCAGAGATCAGGCTCAAAAAGCTCAAAATCAAGCAAACCCTAGCAGTCCCCAGCACTGGCGCGACTGTCAGGCTGAAACTAGCGCCATATCAGGATTGGCGCGGGTAATACATTAACAACTAGCACCAATTAGCGCGACTTCCACCCTAAAAAACACACCAGTCAAATTTTATATGCCAAAGTAAAAAATAAGCAATCCAAGATCAGACTAGTGATGTTTGGAGCTATCAAAAACCCAAATTCACAGAAAGAACCAGCCCAAAAGAGCTGATCAAGAAAGCAGAATCGAGAATCAACCAAAAATATAAGACGGTGCTCCAAATGTTCAGTTTACAAACTAAACCGGAGATTGAATGAAGCAACTTTGGTCTACTTTGCAATTGTAGAGCAAAAGCATTTCAAAGGATATCTGGCTAACTTCAGGTTCTGTCTATAGCTCATCAAAAAAACAAAAACAAGCTAGACGATCCCCAGTGGAGTCGCCAATTTTTTGTGGAGGTAAATCCCCTCTATGGACAGAGGCGATCCCTACTAGCCCAGACCGGGTCTAGCAACAATCGTTCACGCTATAGTGCAGGTTCCTAATTGCAAATAAACCAACTAGCGATGAAGGCTTACCTGGAATCCAACGTTGTTGCTTGTAGAAGAGGTAGCGCTCCCGTTCCTTAGCTCAAGAAGATCACAATCCCCATGATCTCCATGATGGACACCTGCATACGCAAGAAACAAAACAAATGCAAGCGTAAAATCTAGTATATGCAACTATATGTCAGTCAGAAAGGACATAACTCATCATCATAAACAACAACAAGAGTGGAACCATAACCAATAGTCGTTTATTATTAATCAATAAAAAGAAAATTACAACCAAGTTCTGATGCTGAATTCTCCTTCGGAGGGTCGCCAGCATAACACGTCTCAAAATGCCTGTCAAGGATGGGACAAACCTCTCTCTTCGGATCTTGACAATAGTCTCCTTGCTTGAATTTGGCATTAGGGGAATAATCAAGGCTCTTACAGGATAAGGCTCTTGGGAATTTGGGAACTTGAAGACTAGCTTGCAAAGGAGATGAGCAAGCTTTTATAGATGGAGTAAGGGGAGTTGGGATCCCTATAATCATGGGATTGGCCCTATCATCAAGGAAGCTTCCATGAGAGGTGGAAAACCACTTCCTCTCTATGGAAATCCGTAGCCAAACCTCCCAACTCAATATAGATATTAGTTCCTGGATCAGTTAGGACGAAACTTCCGCCATTTATTTTTAAAAAACACTCCTTAAATTGGCTGGCGTGAGTGTGACTCTGGGACAGAGCGCCAATTGGCGCGACCTCTCTAAATTATTTTCCCCATTGGCACGGGTGCTGAACTAGCTCCCCGCGCCAATGCAAAAAGGGGTGTTTTTAGGGTTTTTCAGCAGGAGATGTCTTCAGGGGGATGAAAGTACATGTTCAAGGGAATTCCATGAAAGTATTTTCAAGTTATATCACTGCTCACAGGTCACAAAATAATCCCTCCAATGTGAGAGATGGGGAATGGTAGGGACGGTGACAAATTGTTGTGTAACAGTAGGTCTGTTTGCATTATTGATCATTTACTTCATCAAGGTTTCTCTATAAATATTTTTAGGTTGTCCAAATATCGAGATAGTAGCATAACTCATATCCAGTTGTATAGATCCCTGAAACTTTGCTCCTCATGTGCGAGAAAGAATCATGCCATACTTTGGCGAGATGTCATCTACTACAACGTCCATGATCATACTCTTACCAGGATACTGGACTAGGTTAACACACAGATCTTTAATCAAGCCAATACATTGGACTATGGATGAATCAAATGAGAATAGGTCCTTATAGGGTCTGGTTATTTCTAGATTAAGAGTTTCCATTATAGCTTTAGGCATTAAATTGTGGGAAGCTCCAGTATCTAGCATAGTATTGTGTAATATTTGGTCATGTACAATAATACTTAAATAAAATGGGGGTACCGACCCATCTGAATTCTTTCCATCTACATTGGGACCAAAAATCAATTCAGGCCTATCTTCATTCATGTTAATTGTATCTTCATTCTCATTCACATTCAATGCATCAAAAATCATAGATCTATACAAATCATTTTTAGCTAGTTCTACCAAGGGAACAACTATTTTTAATTTGGATATTTTAGACTGCATATTAAATGTTGGCTGAGATCTAATGGTTTGAATCACTTCTTCTTTGGGAACTGTGGTTTGTGTTGAATTTTATTTATTTTCTACTATTTTTCCTTTGTTTTTAGCTCTTCTCTTATCTTATGTCTAAGTTTCTTGGTTTCTGCTATCCTTAACTATTTTTTCAGGAATATTTTGGGGATTAGCAAAAGCATTATCAGTTTTAGGATTTTCAACAGAAGGTTTAGGATCTGATATTTTAAATTCAGTAGGATTATTTCTTGGCTCAATGACTATTGTTGAATTGGTGGCTTTTGGAGGATTAGCTTTTGAAACATCATTGGAAGATTGTGCCACCTCGTCAGTAATATCTACAATCTTTGGCCTTGCTGCTTTTTAGGACTGGTTGGATTTGAACTCTGTTTGCTATCTCTAGGAAGAATTTGCAAGAATTTTGATTTGCAAGTATCAATCTTCTTTTTGTTTTGTTCTTGTTGGTTTGGAGCATTACTCTTTATAGCGGGTTTGTTGGTTTTCTTTCTCCTAAGGTTGTATTGACTGTGAATTTCTTTTATTGCAAAATCATAACCTTGTTTATAATCATAGGATTCTCTAGATTCTACTTTTAACTGTTGAAGTTAAAAGAGTTCCTGGTCCTCCTGGGTGAGGAAAATGGTATTGTTTTCATCAATCCCCATAACAATGTTTATGTCTTCCTCCTCATCAACACTATTTTGTGAAATTTCTGCAATTTTATCTTGGAATGGGGTTCTTATATTTTGATCAAGGGAAGGTTCCTTACCTTTCCCAGGGTTGCTATTTTTTTTGTAATTGGGATTCTAGATCTAGGATTGATTGTCCCATTGTGGTTTTACTTCAATTTGATCCAGTCTATCAACTACTTTTTCTAGTGCTTTAGTAATGAAATCAAACTTACTATCTAAGTGAGATTCTTCTTCTTTAATAGTAACCCTTCTTTCGTTTCTAATTTTGGCCTTCTTTGCAAGTATGTTGATTTCTACACCTACAACATTTTTTTGCATTTGTTCTAGAGTATTTGCATCCCTTTCCATAAGTTGGTAAGCCATGTCTACGTCAAAGCAATCAGGGAATTTGAGTAGCACGGAGTATGGGGTAGGTTTAAGGTCTGCAGGAATGGCATTGTAAACACTATTATATCTTGTGTAGAAGTCTTGGACAGACTCATTTGGGGCTCTTTTGACAGCATCAAACTCAGATAGTATTTTCATAGGGTTCTTATTTTTCTCCCATTTATTTAGGAAGGCTCTATGGAATGCAGCTAGTTCTGCTATGCTACCAACTCCTAAACCTTTAAACCAGGTTTTTACTTCTCCAATTAAGCTCTCAGCAAATAGCCTCATTTTAACATCAGATTCATTTATCTCATAGAATTCTGAGAAATCATTCATTCTAGTAATATGTTGCTATGCAGTAATCTGTGAAAGATTATCAAACAGTGGAATATATTTTTGGTAGTTCTGGGGCATGTCATGGAGATTCTGAGGTAAGACCAAGGGAGCATATCGGGCTTCCATGGCTTGAATTTTAGCTAAACTGGGAGGTACAGTTGTAGTAGTAGGGATAGTGCTGGTTACTGAAATGGATGTACTTGAAGAGCTTGGTAATGGGGATGAAAAAGAAGTAGTATGGCTAATGGTAGTTGTAATGGGTTGGGTAAATGATGGATATACTGCTTTGGGCTACAAAGGTAGCTTAGGGATGAATGGACCAGTTGATGTACTAGCAGTGGATTATGGATAGGATGAGTATATGATTCTATGGGGTAGAGGAAAATCAGGGCTTATGGGCTCTTGAGGGGAACTAAAAGTAGAATCAGTAAATGATGTGGTAGCATACAGAGTAGAATCTGATGCTAGAAAGACTATTGTATATAGCTCAGAAACTGGGGGTTTAAATTTAGACAAAAAATTTGCTAACTTAATAGCTTCTTCAATGTCTTTAATTTTTGTGACACTTACCCTTTTTACTAGGATTTTACTTTCAATTTGATATGAATTAGTAGGAACATAAATAATTTTTTTTTTCACTCACATAAGAAGTAAAAACTGGATCTAAAACAATTTATTTTAAATCCAATTCAGATTTTGTTCTAAATAAAGATGTCTCAAAATTTAAGTCAAAATCAATGTCTGATAAGCTTACCTATTCTTTGGGTAAAGAATCAGCTCTTCTTAGAGGTATCTCAGTTTCAAAACTATCAATTTGTTTTTTTATATTTTTTCCTATCTGGTCCAGATTATCTACTATCTCTGGAGGATTAGGATTAGGGTTGGATCTAGTGTAGTAGATTTTCTTGGGAGCCAGAATGTTTATTGGGTAAAATACCCACAACCTTTAAACTCAATCTTAAAGTAGAAAAGATATAATTAAATATCTTCCTTCAAGATTAAACTTAAAACTGGAGAGTGGTTAGTTCCCCAATATAGTCGCCAGTATGTTATCACCCTAGTAATTCTCAGGTTGTGGGATGGGGATTTTTGTATTTAAGAACACCAAGGGTAGCCAAGAACCTCTTTGGGAATTCAGGATCTAGCCTTCCTGAGCTCCGGAGAGGGATCTCTCCTAAAGATTTAGCTTTGTTTTGGTAAAGGGTTTTAGGCTAGCAATGAGTGAGAAATAGGACTGATTTTAGAAGTGTGGTAGGAATAAAAAGTATTTCAAGGTAAACTAGAGGGATCTACTAGAACATTGGGAAATGGAGTCAACTCTCTAGGCAAGCAGAGTTAGGAAATAAGACTTAAAGATGCAAATGTACTAAGTGCAGGATAGATGACCTTCTAAGGCTTTGAATAGGTTTTGAGGATGGAATGGGTGAAATATGAACAAAAGGGCACTTAAGAATCCTTAAGTTACATAAAAGATGATTGAAGGAGGGGATCAAACTGGGACCTAGAGCAATTAAGAATTCTATGGTCCGGTTATCAAGCAGAAAACATAAAAATGCCAACTAGTTTAAAACAGAGAGCTTATTATCACTAATTCTGTTTAATTTCTCCTTAGTTGATCATTACAGAATAGAAATACATCAAATGAATGTTTGTAAACTTTAAATAATAACACTGAAAACAGGAAAAATACGAGACTTATCTTGACACCATGAGAATCCTTAGTTATGATGTCTCTAAACTTGTTTCCAGACTGCTGCTTCACTAATTGACTCACACCAACTTCAATATGTCCAGCAAAATGACTATAGTAGTCTTGAGAAATTTTATTCCACACTGAATACTTTGAATTATGAAGTATTTATACCAAAAAAATTGTTTACAAAATATCTCAAAAATTGAGATAATGTTTTAAGGAAAAATAGGAAAGAGAACATAAGAAGAGGGACAACAGCAAAATAGTTTGCAAGTTGTCCTCTTTTACAAAGAAAAATAGAACTGAATTATCTTATCTAAACTGATTTTTGATGTGCTGTGAGCATTGCTGGCATTAGGTACATCTTCTCGTGGATGGTGACTTGTAGAATACTCTTCATTTTTATCTTCTACTATGATACTCTTTATCTCTGATTTTCACTATTTTACTGTTGTATTTGAAAAATGACCAGCAGTAACAATTTGATTTTACTGATACACTTTAACCCTGATACACTTTGAAAGTAATTTTTTCACCATAAGGTAAAAGAAAAATATGATTTTTCATGTGATTTTCCTATCCTTTATCTGTCAAATTCACATCAGATCTATGAATTCTTGCCATTGTTCAGCAGTGGGGATCTTCATATTCTTCAATTTCCTATAACTTTCATCAACCTCTGTATATTTGGCAAAGTTTGGCTTTACTATGAACATATGCTTGATTTCATTTTCTAAAAAGAATAGATTTTCAAAATATTGAAGAAGTACTTTTCCACTTGGAGATCCTTCTGGCAAAGGTTGTTTAGCTTGCTCCTTAGCATGAGCTATGATTTTCTGATCATAATCTTTTTGTGGCATTAATTTGTCATTTAATGCATGAATGCCTGGTAAAACTGCTTCTGATAATACTTTTTATTTGGCTCAAAATATTGAGATGGCCAAGTTCATATCTTTACACCTGTCTTCCAAATTATTCAACATTTTTCTCTTATTCAAGAATTTCTTAATTTGAAGGATGGCCTCTGTTCTGTCAACAATTTTCAACTCTTCTAATTCTTCCCTATGCCTGTTGTTCAAAAATTCTATGAGTTGAACTGCTTGTGGTGGCTTATTTTCAATTTCTTTCTTGGTTTTAACAATTTCTGCATTTGCAGTCCGTAGTAAATCATTTTTCTCATAAATTATCTGAATAGAAGGTCATTGAGAGTGAATGCCTTTAATGATTTTTGTCCATAAATGATTTTTTATGTATGCAACTTGATATGTAAGATTCACTTGTTGTTGAAGAATTTTTACTTGTTATTGTAATCTATCAGCCCTCTGTTCATGCCCTTTGGAAGTAATCAAGGCATCTCTTTTGGAAGTTTCAAAATTTTTAATAATGCCTTTCAAATTAAGTATTTCTTTATCTTTAATTGACATATCTTCCATGGCTCTGATTATGGCAGCTTTGCCTTCTAATGTGTTTACCTGTGAGGTTGACGAAGAAGAGGCAGAGATGTCATGAGAAGTAATTGGCACTGCAGTTGCGAGTACTCCTTGTGGTGCCAAGTGTTCTGCCAATGTAGATGGAACAACTGTGCTTACAGTTGGGATCACTGTAGGAATGACAACTTATTGAGATTTCTTCAGTTTTTCATTCTCTTGCATGAAATCTTCTATTTGGCTTTCCATTTCTTTTATCTGATTTGTCATTTTAAGAACAAGTTGTTTCAATTCATCATTCTCTATTTTCTGCTGAAGGATTTATTTTGCCTGAGGATTTTCACTTTGAGGCAATTTTAGTTGTTTTCTGAGGGCATATATTAAAGCCTTTGCAACTTCAATGTTAGCTGGATCAACTCCTACTTCAATCACCAAGTCTTCTAATGCTTTGATCTTCAAATTATTGGCATATAATGAGGCTTTATCCAATTTCATTTGAGTTTGGAGGTTTATCAATGTTTTCTCAAGCCTAATAGAATTCATAGTCTTATTGACTATATTATAATATAGCATCTCCGTGTTGCTCCTATGAAATTCTATTTGGTCCAATTCATGGACAGCATCTGCATCAACTTCAAGATCTATTTTTGAATAATCTACAATAGATTTTAAATCAGCCACTGTAGGCTTGAGAAATGACATCACCAATTTATTAGAGGAATAATCAAAAGCTAAAAGGAGTCTATCCTTATTCCCAGGCTTTTATTTAAGGAATTTGGAATATGCTTCACTTTTGATTTCTTCATTCTTTTCTTTGATTTATCTGAACCTGATTTGAATATTTGACTTTGTACTGTCAGTTTTTTTAGAAGAAGATGGCATATCACTTTTTTTTTTGTATATCCACCATGAATGTATCTTTTTGTTGGGCTCCAAGTTGGACATTTTGAAGCTCTTTGAGAGTTTCAGTTACTATCCTTGTTGCTTCATCATCAATTTCATGACCATTTTTATCTTCAATATTGATAGCTTTATCCCTTTCTTCATTAGTCAATTTAATTTTCTTATTGTAGGGAATTCTAAATCTTTTATCTTGAATAGTTTCAGCTGTGAAACTATCTTCCTTTCTACTTCTTTTACGAATAATTTCAGATTCTTTGTTCACTGTAACCACCTGTGTTTGATCAACCTGCTTATCTTTTCCACTATTTCCCTGCATGCTTTGTGAGTCATCATCAAATAAAGTATTTGGCTCCCACTCAAGTTTATTGGCATATTTTTCAATTTGGGGCTTGGGATCATGCAAGAAGACAAACAACTTGCATTTCACTCTCATCGTGCTTAAAATACCTTGAGGATCATAATTCCACATAAAACTATATGGGAATTTATACTCTTTCAACTTGACATTAATTTCATTTGCTACTTCTCTGTTATTCACAATAAATGGCCCAATTTGATTTTTCAGTTCGAACTGAGTCTTTTTCCTAGAATCTATGAAATTGATTTCATCTGCATTCAACAACTGCCTCAAATATTCTAAAGCAAATATTCTTCTTGTAAAAAATCTTGGCAGTTTATACGGGGCCAAGAGTGCGCCATATACTCTGATCTCCGTGTAACTTTTGTATAAGTACCAATCCCATGTTTTACAGCTCTCAGATAGCTGTAGGATTCTCTTTGTCTCTTCATTGATTCTAGGGGTATGTTCTTTATTCAATAAATTCATAGCAGGCACTAAAAAAAAGTCATTGAAATCTACAAAGTTGTATTCCCTATTCCATTTTCTCAGAATTGATGGCCAAAACACAACTAAAAGAAAATTTTCTTCTAGATATACCTTTTGAAATTCAATAGGAAATTTTTCTGCTTGATAATACAAAAAGAGGTGAAGTAGATATGAGGTATATCTAAAGACTCCTTCTTCTGACAATCTGGATAATTGATAGTGCACATTTTCTGTAATGAACTTGGAAAAATTGTACACAATGGATGGGGACTGGCCATGATTCAAAGTAGAAAGAAAACCTAAGATAGCCACATCAGTGAATTCATCACTGGTGTGTCCCAGTATGAATGATAGCATGGAGACAATCTGTCTGGTTTCATTTGGAAAATCAAAAGTATCAAATGGAGGATTAAGCTTAGGGATATCAACTTGCTTGGGACAAAAAGTATGGAAGACTTTGAACTTAGAAGAAAAATCAAGTTCTAGGTAATTCTGAGTTAAATCCTCTATTGAAAATGAAGAAGCATTGGGCTCAGGGTTCAGTTGCAGCATAGAGTTTATAGATTATGCATTGATGTAAAATAAGACCTCTCTGTATTTATTCATAATGCACCTTTGGTCTGGAAGATAATAGGACTGACACAATCTGACAAAATCTAGGGCTGAATGAGTAAGAGGGACAATATATTTTGGCAGATTGGAATCCCCGACTGGTATATCTTTGTCATCTTTCTCTACTAATTTACCAAAACACCAGTTATATACATCAAGCAAATTGAAATCTACTGAAGGGTCCAGTATTTTGTAGTCAAGGTAAACCGGAGGACTATTTTCTTGTGAAATAACTGGAGGTTGAACAGGGCTGACAACTTTTGTGGAATTAGCAGTGAGTACAGGGGTTGGTTTATCAATTTTAGAATATTCAGGCTGAGGAATTTTAGCAGAGGCTTTCTTTTGAGGCTTTGGACCTCCTGATTTTGGCGTTACTTGTTTATTTGTCATTTTTAATTGAACAGAGCAATCTTATACTGTTTGCTAAGTTCTTCTATTGGAAACAAGAGATTTTTGGAGGATATATTTGGTAAAATAGGATTTTGGGCAGGGTTTTGGATTGAAAGAGGGTTTTAATGCTCAAAAGGTAGGTTATGGTCAATTCCGGTAGTGAAAATGATCAGGGTATGGATAAAAGTTGCAAAAAGCGGAATTGAGGGATTCTTGGAAAATTTGACAGAGTTTCCCCTGTATTATGGTTGTTTTTTGCAATTTTTTGTATGGTAATTTGAGATAATTACAGGTAATGACAGAAAATTGATACTTTTTTTTTTCAAAAATTGAAGCTTTTTTTGGTTAAGTTCGATGAAAAATACCTTTAAAAGGTATAATTGAGGTCGAAGACGTTTCACGGTTGCGCGCAATCTTCAATTCTGCTGAATTGGTCTATCAGAGGGTGCTTTGGCTCTTCGTGTTTGAATTGCAAGAAAAATGGTTTGAAAATGGTGATGGTAGGTTTGAAAATGTTGAAAAGGGCTCTGCACAAGCTCTCAAAGCTTAAATGGCGCAAAATGGTGAAAATTCGATGAAAATAGGCTTAGCATAGGTTTCACAGGTTTAACGCGTGAATAAGTGAAAATTCATTGAGAATTATGAGTTTTTATGCATTAAACATAGTTTAAACCATAGTCAAATCATATTAAATCATAGTTTTGGCGGAAGTGGTTTCGGAATACCACTGGGTGTTATTCGCGTAGCTCCAAGGAGGTAAGTGGTAAATCACTTTTCGAACACGATCCAATTATTTGAGGACACGTCGACACATGGTGGTTTCAGAAAACAACCTATATTGCACGGCTTTTTCCAAACTTTGGTCGATTAATTTTTGGGTGTGATATGAGATATCAGCCATCAGATCTTTCTTTGGAAATCGAACGGTCACGATCAAAAATTAAGGTGCGGGGAAAGGTAAGTCATTGGGTTCATTCTGAGCCACAAGATCTTGGAAATAAATAAAAGATCAACGGTTATAATTCAACGCGATGGGGGAGGGATGGATTTGTATTAATCTGTCATGTTGATTTTTAGTCATCAGATCAACTAGATATATGGGATCAGAGGGCTGACATTAATCCCAATGGAGAAAGGGATAAGGTTATTTTGTATACAAAAAAAAAATGATTTTTTCAACGGAAAAGGTGATCGGGAGGGATATTCAAGAGTTTAACCAAGGTTAGGACTGTGGTAATGAAATATATATTGCAAGGAAATGGTTAGGTTATAGATTTAACCTCAGGTTTAAGGAGTCGGGGGAAAATATACAAGGAAATGGGCTTAGAAGTTTATTTTAAATTAAAATTCGATATTTTTGCTTAAAACACATATAAAACATGTTTTAAAAGATTTTTCGAATATTTTTATTATACGGTTAATTAAATCAGGTTGATTTAACTACCATAGGGGCATGATTATATATAAAGGTATATTTTAGCCAAAGGGGGTTATAATGTGGGTTTTATTAAACATGTGGAATTATAATAAGTGGGTTTTTGGGTTTATTATATACAAAGGAGTTATATATAATAGGAGAAGGTCATTTCTATAAGGAGTTAATATATAAATTAGAGTTAATATGAAAATAGGAGATGGTATACTCAAAACACATAAACATAACAAGTAAAATGAATTACAAAAGATAATTTGCATTGATCTTATCACTTAACTTATGATATAATGTTATTTTGAGGGCTTAATGTTTTCAAATGATGTAGGAAGTTAATAAAATGGAAATTATAATGTCTTTAAGTAAAAATGGAGTTTTACTTAGGATTATTTAGGGGAATGAATGTATGAATGGTAAATGATGTGATTTAAGGGATTAATATAGACATTTACACTTTAAACTGATCATTCATAGAGCCCTAGGTCCGGTCCCAACAAAATTCAAGGAAATGCCTTGAGCCTTTCTGACTGATGGTTTAGAATTTTTCATGACTATGGGAAGGGGAAGTTAGTTATTTTTCAACCCATGATGAATGATATTTACATTGAGACTTTTCACCTTATTCTACCTACCCAGCTTACCATGCTAACATTTTTTCTTCTTTTGTAGTAAGGTGCATTTAAGCTAGCAACCTTCATAGCATTTATTATTTCTAAAAGAAAGTAAAACTATCTACTTATACACTTATTTCATCCATGAATCCAGATTAAACTGTTGGATTCACTTTATTTCTCTACCTAACTATTGAATTGTCATGATTAACTGTATGACAACTCATTATTATCTATCTATAACAAGTGAAATTGAAACAATGACAAGTTAAGATTAAACTGTTTAACTCATCATGGACTATGGCATTTATTGACACTATGCCACAGTCAAAAACTAAAAAGTAGTGGCATTTATGCTTGCACACTTTCATGTTTTATTCATTTTTCTTTTGGGGTCTTTTATTTTTTCTAAGTCCTTTGATTATTCTTTTAGGACTTTTTACCCTCTTTTTGATTTTTTGTTTTTTTGATTTTTTTACAAAATATGTGAATACAACTTGTAGAAGGAAAAGTATGTATAGATTTACAAGATTATAAATAGTCAAGTAAAAATTATGACCCCTATATTATAGGTTGCTAACAGAGCCTACTGAAATTATGTCGTGGATTTATTAAAAAAATTTGGGGAATCACAATTGATTTTTTTCCCAAGAAGAAAGAATAACATGGCCCACAATTTGGCATTTGCTGCTAGAACATGTTTAACACCATATGAAACCAAAGAATGTACAACTCAAATTAAATTTAGAATAGTTGTCCTTGATAATGAGAAGTATTGGCAAGTGTTTGATGGAGATAAACAAATAGAATACTTCATGCAATTCAGAAATGAATTCGAACTACCCAGCTCGGATTCAGACTATGAAACAGACTGCCCTAATGAAGAAATTTTTCTTGATGAAGAAGAAAAGCCTCCTGAGGTTGCCAATATAAATCTACTGTCTAGAAAATGACAAAATAAAATAGAAGTGATTGTAGAGTCAGAGACAGAGGACTTAGAAACTCTACATTCAAAGGATCATAGTTTGCCAAAGGGTCTGGCCCCTTTAGAAGAGTTGTTTGATTTCAACGATGTGGCCAAGAAGCCGAAATTGGAGCCTGTAGAGACTGAAGTTGAAGAGTGTAATATAGGCAGTGAAATAAAACCAATGATGATCAAACGGTCTAAGACTTTACCAGCTCACATTAAAATCAAATACATAGAGTTGTTTAAAGAATTTTCTGGTGTTTTTGTGTGGAGTTATGAGGATCTGAAATCCTATGACACCGAAATAATTCAGCACAAAATCCCTCTCAAGGAAAACCAAAAGCCATTTAAACAAAAATTGCGTAGAATGAACCCTGTTCAGTTACCGTTGGTTGAGAAGGAGATAAAGAAAATGTATGAAGCTGGTATTATCGTCCCTATTAGATATTCTAAGTGGGTGTCTAATCTGGTGTCAGTTAGGAAGAAAACAGGAGAGATTAGGCTTTGTATAGACTTCAGAGACTTGAAAAAAGCTTCATTAAAGGAAAACTACCCTTTACCCAAGATGGATCATATTTTACAAAGGGTAGTTGGTTCTAAAATATTTTCTTTGCTTGATGGCTACTCAGGATATAATCAAATTTTAGTTCATCCTGATGATCAATTAAAGACAGCCTTTACTACACCTTGGGGCACTTTCATGTATGTGAAAATGCCCTTTGGTCTAATGAATGCTGGTGCTACTTTCCAAATAGCCATGGACATTGCATTCTCGGAAGAGTTAGGCTACTTCATCATTATCTACCTTGATGATGTCACTGTGTTTTCCAAGATAGATGAAGAGCACTTAGAACATTTAAGAAAAGTATTCGAGAAATGCAAAAAGTCTGGGATATATTTAAACCCTAAGAAAACACTACTCGGTCTCCAAGAAGGTAAACTTCTTGGGCACATCATTTTGGAAGAGGGAATAAAGATAGACCCAAAGAGAATTGAGACCATATTGCAAATCTCTCATCCTTGAAACATCAATGAACTATAATCTTTCATTGAAAAGATTAATTTCTTGAGAAGGTTCATACCCAACTTAGCTGAGCTTATTAGGAACATAAAAAAGATGTTGAAAAAGGAGCAAGGGGTTAAATTTACCTTGGAGGAAAAGAAGTCCTTTGAACTAGTCAAACAAGCATTAACCAAAACACCGATTCTAATAAGTCCTGATTTTGCAAAAGATTTTTATATTGTTTCATTTGCATCAGAACATACAATAGCTATTGTCCTTTTACAGAAAAATCCACAAGGACAAGAGAAACATATTTCATTCTTTAGCAAGGCATTGAGGGATGCTCCTTTGAAGTATAACATCATGTAAAAGCAAGATTTTGCTCTAGTCAAAGCTTTAAAATACTTCAGAGTTTACATCCTTCACTCACACATCATTGCCTTTGTCCCGAATTCAGTTGCGAAAGACATTCTAACACAGGACCGAGATGGTAAGAGAGGTAAGTGGATAGCTATAATACTTGAATATGATTTAGAGATCAAGCCCACTAAACTCATCAAAGGCCAAGGTCTAGCTAGATTAATGGAAAAATCCAATTTTGAAGTTCTTGATATAAATATGATAAATGCTTTAGATGAACAAGAGGAATTATCAACTCCCATTGTTGAAGACCATTTTATGAATTCCTCTTGGTATGCTGATATTTTATATGTTTTTCTTAATTTGAATACACCTCCCGGTCTATCAAAAAAAAGGCAAGGTTTTTAAAGTTAAAAGCTATAAACTACCGCATTATAGATAAATGTCTTTATTGGAAAAATGCAAGTGGAATATTTCTTAAATGTTTGCCTAAGAATGATGCAGAGAAGGTTAAGCATGAGTTCCATGAAGGAGAATATGGAGGCCACCTCTACTAGAAGACAACAGTCAAAAAAATCCTTAGAGCTAGTTACTATTGGCCCACCCTCTTTCTAGATGTGCACAAGATGATAATTGCCTGTCATAAATGCCAAATTTTTGAAGGCAAAAGAAATTTGTTGCCCTTACCTCTGCATTCGATCACTTTTGAAGCTCCATTTCAACAGTGGGGACTTGAATTCATAGAAGAAATCCATCCACCCTCATCTCCCCAACATAAATGGATTCTCACTCAACAGACTACACCAAATGGATAGAAGCCATCCCTTCTAGGAAATACAATGACTCTATCATCATTAAGTTTATTGAGACTCATATCCTCTCTAGATTTGGTTGTCCTAGGAAAATCATCACTGATAATGCTACAACATTTGGATCCAAGAAGATGGTTGAATTCTGTCACAAATATCAGATTACATTGGGCCATTCTACTGCTTATTACCCTCAAGGTAATGGGCTAGCAGAATTCTCAAACAAGAGTTTGGTGAACATAATCAAGAAGTTGTTGGAGGATAACAAGAAGTCTTGGCACACAAAGCTAGTTCATGCATTATGGGCTGACAAATTGACATTGAAGAAATCTATTAGGATGTCACCCTACCAGCTTGTGTATGGTACTGATGCAATTTTTCCAACCAGCCTTGGTGTACCAGTTATGAAGTTCATTCAAGACGTGAAGTATGAAGATAATGACATGATCAGAAGAATAAATCAGACCATTCATCTTCAGCAAACCAGAAAGGAGGCTTATAACAAAGTATTACAGAAGCAAAACAATATCAAAAAGCTTTTTGATAGAAGAATAAAGGCCAAAAATTTCAATGTTGGGGACAAAGTGTTAAAGTGGGATTCAAGAAGAGAAGACAAGGGCAAGCATGGGAAATTTGATAACTTATGGCTTGGCCCTTATCTCATTCATTCCGCTGCTGGTAACAATTCCTTTTTATTACAAAAGTTGAATGAAGCTGAACTGTTTGGGGTTCCTGTCAATGGCAGGATGCTCAAACATTACTTCTCTTGATCCTATCATGTGTTGAAGCCTTTTTATCTTTTTTCTAATTATAAATATTTCATCCATCATTGCATTCAAAGTTAGAAAAATCAAAAATACAAAAACAGTAGAAGAACGAAAAGAGGGCAGATTGTAAAAACAAGAAAGGTATAGCCCCATGCCAAAAAAAGAGAAACAAAATCTGAAAGTGTGCAAGCTCAAATGTCACTTCTGAAAAACAAACTTCTAATTAGTCATATAGCTTAATCATGGCTATTTAGTTTTAAATTCACTGTTGATAGGTTAGTGAATTCAATTTGCTAAAACAACTTAAATCTTGGCTTATCAGTTAGGTAGATTATGATAGAAATTAAAGGTTAAAACAAGCTCAAAATCCAAACCTAAGTGTCCAAAAGAAGAATGACTCCTATATATTTTAATTTTGAGTAAAAAACAGAGGTAAAATAGTTCTAATTATCTCAAAATATGAACCAGATAACAAGCAAAAACAACTTGAATAAACTCAAAAAACGGAGCTGAAGAAAAGAGAAGGTCGTGCTTAGAACTTTCAGATCCTAAGCCTTCCATTTTGATTTAATTTTCTGTAAAAAAAATCTATGTGCAGCTTGTTGTTTATGCCATAGATCAGAAACAAGTTGGAATGTTCAATCCTGACTTGTATGCTTTTAAATTTCTATTTTAGAGGTTAGAGAATAAAAATCTGTTAGACTATTTAATCCTAACAGGTAAGTAGACTAGGTAGAGAAGCATATGAAATCAATTGTTTAATCTGAGTTCATGGAGAAATAATAAGTAGACTTAGATTAGTTTCTCGCTTTCAAAAGAATAAATTTTGTAAGAGAGTTTGCCAATCCAAGTGCACTCTAAAGAAGAAAAAATGTTGGATTAGTAGGATTGGGTAGGTAGAAAGCTTGTGTTTATGAGGTTCCATTATTCTTTCATGGCTACTAATATTTTCAGAGAAAAAGAAGATCCTCCAAGTAAAGAAAGTTGCAACCCAATGGATAAGGCACTGATCAGCCCCCAAAGAACGTAACTCTGAAGTTCTTGATGCCTTCAAGAAGGCACCATCTCCAAGTGGAGCCACTGTTAGCCACCTATAAAATTTGTTATATCAAATGGTGGCTAAATCATTTTTTGAGCCTTCAAGAAATAGATTTTATTGAAAAAAAAATTTGTTATCTCTTGAAGTCTCATGATGATATCTTATCATCTGATTAATCTTCACTACTGTTTCCTTTTCAAAATTCTAAAAATCTGTTGTTTTCATGAAGAAAATACTGTTGCAAAAATCCCCATTTTTCCCTCATTTTACCACTCTTTTCACTTCAAAATTAACCTCCTGTTATTCCCCTTTTTCCTATAAAATTCCTCCATTTTTCATTTATTCCCTTTTCCCCTTCATGAAAATCTCTTTATAAGGTTTAAAAATCATTTTTAAAAACCTTAT
This sequence comes from Pinus albicaulis, assembly GCA_034641835.2. NCBI lineage: Eukaryota > Viridiplantae > Streptophyta > Pinopsida > Pinales > Pinaceae > Pinus > Pinus albicaulis. Next base: position 824,301,476 of record CM076579.1, on the reverse strand, counting down.
CGAAACCCCCAAATCCAGCAATAAAACCTTTGTATTTCATGAAAAATAAGTTTTTTAACTATGGGTTTAAGCCCTTTTGGGCTAAGTCCTAAACCACTTCCCCACATATGCCCATGCCCTAGAACTAGGCGCAAAATCCATCGGGCGCTTATCGCATCAGGAAAAATTGATGCGATCAAGTCTTTTGGCTTTTATGAAACCTCCGATGTGATTGGCCCTTTTTACATAACCCCCGATCCCTTTTCTGCTTCAAAAAACCAAAGGCCTGCAATCAAGCACTTAAAACTTGTGAATAAACCTTTCTCGGCGTATTCTTCCTTTGTAAATTCATAAAACCCACTTTTCCTAAGTTTTTGTCTAAAACTGCCGGTGTAATGTTTCTTATGAAAAGGACCATCGATCTAAAAAGACGATCAAAGATCCACAAAATCTCGCATCAGGGATTTCCTAAAGGGTAGATTGAAAAGGCCCACACCATTGTTCAGATGCGATTGGCCCTTTATATGTTTGAACCCCGGTCCCTTTATCTTTTCATACATCCGAAGGCCCCGCAATTGGGCGCTAAGCATTCAATTAAACCCTCCCGATGTGTGTTTTCCCTTTGTATTTCATTTAAAATCTGATTTTTATGTTTTATAAAGAAACCCGTTGTTCATTGGTCAGGGCCCTTCTACAACTTTAATCTTGAGCCAATCAATGGCCAGCACAATCTCGCATCGGGAGATTTCATTGGGCACACTTAATATTTTATTCACAACGTCCGATTGGCAGTCCCCCGATTCATTTCCCACCATCGATCTGATCCACAGATCGACGATTCAGAGCCAATCGCATCGATGCTCCCCTATCCATTGCCCCTACCTATCACAAAGCTTCGATTACATCTAGGCCATCCACGTGTCCAGATTCGATGGCCCAGATTTAAGCCCGCAACCTTGGTTAAAATTCATACACCCCGCTTTGTAATGTTTTTTGGCCAATCCCAGCCGTTGATCTCTGCAGATCAAAGGCCCATATTAACCCTTTCTCTACCTCATTTTTCCATTTAACCCCAGTTTCGATCTCCACCATTGATCCGTTTCATCCAACAGCCCAGATTTACCCAGACGGGCCTGACTCCTATGGGTCCTGCCTTCCTCCAGATTTGATCTCACCCATCCATCCTTGATCCAACGGCTCAGATTGAAACCGCCCCACCTGCTACCACTTGTGCATCTTGTTGATATCGCACTTTTCCCTTAGCCGTCCGATCTAATACCTTAGATCTAACGGCCAACGAGAATTTTCGTGTAACTTTCAACACATCTGTTAATCCTTCAAAATCACGTGATGTAAGCAGTTTTCTAATGCCACGTGTCAGGTGTGAATGCATATCGCGTTTGAAAAGTTAAAACTACCTACCCACCTATACATTGCGTGATATTATTGGTTTCTTAACCTGAAACTTCTTTCCCCATTTGCATTGTGTTTCATCGCGTGCAGCCTCCATCGTTGATCTCTACAGATCAACGGTCCCAATTTGATTTCACGTTGTTCTATCGCCCTCCGCCTTTTCCAAAGGGCCTTCATCTATCAATCCTGACCATTGATCTCCCTAGGCCAAACTAATCTGACGGCCCAGATCCTTTTCGGAAACCCCAAATTTCCTTTTAACCTTTATCACTACTAATTAAGGTTTTAACCCCTTTTCTATGTATTTTTCTACCATTTCTCTATAAAGCGACCCATTTTTCTTTATTTTATCCCAACTCATTCTGACCGTTGATCTCTGCAGGATCAACAGCCCAGACTTAAACTTTTTCATCATCCATCCAACCGCCCTTCTTTTAATCTCTATGCCCAATCTCCACCATTGGATGTTTTCATCCAACGGTTGTGTTCTAATTCCCAACCTCTGAAGAAGTCTTACCCAAAATACACAGGATTTCTTAACATTTTTTTGGTTTATGTAGGTTTTTAAAGGTTTTTCAAATAATTTTAAAAGAAAATAAAAGTTGAGGATGACGATCCTCCAGGATTTTGTTTATAAAAGAGATTGTTCCACAGGGTTGCAACACCATGTTTGTCGGTGTCTCATGAACGCTGACAACTCTATAAAGTCCCTGTCACACCTGCACATCAACAAGACACAAAAATTCATAATTAAAACAACAAGTATCAGTGTTGAAGAACTAACCACAACAGAACCGAAGATTGAAGATTGTTTTCATAGTTTTGGTGGATTACGGCTAAGATCGAAAATCAAAAGCCTAATCCACTAAATTAAAACAGTTAAAGAACAAAAATACTGAATTAGGCCGAATCAAGCCTAATACATAGAATCAAAACAAATTAACAGTGTTTAAAGAAAAATCAAAAATATCTATCAGACAGAAAAAGCCTCCGCTGCCACATCAGAGGCTAATTGATTCCTCTCAGCTACCAGATTGCCACCTGTAGCCTCAAAAATTTCAACAAGGTTCGAGTTATTACCAGAATAGAGGATATTTTCCTCAATATAGCCGAACAGTTATTCCAAGCCAAAAAAAGTTATTGCAAAGATGACACAGAGCCTTAAAGTCAACAAAAGCTTCCATCAAGCTTAATACTTAATGTAAAACAATTAATACAGAGTAAATATCTGTAAACTTCTCCATTGAGCCCCTCAAAGGCTGAGAATAATTAACTATATTAATTAAAATCAGAAGATCTTTTCTCTCTTTCGACCTCCTCATTCTTCTATAAAATCTCATTGAGGAGCTCATTGTAAAGGGTTGGTTGCAGAACTTTGAAATATACTTGTGCTCGAAATTTCTACATGTAAATAGTGTTCAAAGGCTCTTGATGCTCTATTTGTGATTAAATAAGTTAGGCTGAGAAGTGAAGATGATTTCTGAACTAAAACATTGGACTTGAAGATTGTAACTGGATTGACATCAATATACAAGCTGATTCTTGGGATCCTGGTCTATATCACTGGTGAAGTGCTTCTTTCTTTGTTATTTTTTTTCCTTTCATGTATGCCATATTGTCCATTAATTCTCTGATAAAGAACAGCAAGCATAGAGTTAGGATTTACTATTTATAGTACCCTTATCTAACTGATAAGCTTTATCTCAATATTTTCCTCTAAATTGTTAATTTAAGAATGATTCAATACAATTTAAATAGTTAGGAATGTTGGTGCTCCCTCATCCTACCGTTTGCTTTAAACATTGTTCTTGAATTTGATTCTCATTATTGTCTTAGTAAAGTTAGACTAGAAGAGTGATGGTGTGCCCTGTTTTCTAGCTTCTTTCTCCAAAGGTAAATTCTGAAAGTTTCCCCAAGTCTATGCTAAAAGTAGTCTAGATTTAAAAGTATCTTAACTGATCTTAGATTGTGCTTTGTTCTTCTTATTTGTTTTCATCCTTTCTGAAGGTAATTATGTGGATTACTGGATTTTTTATCTCTTGATTTATCTTTAATACGATCTTGTCCAAAGAGGTTTATGGTGAGCCCTACCCTTTGGTTGGTTTTAAACAGTTACTTAAAGGCTTTTCTTGTTTGGACAAACTATTAAATCCTAGTTGAAATTAGTGTCTGTTTCCACCCCTCCAACACTTTTATTGTTCCATTCCATCATTTTTATCTCAGATATCTTGTGATATAGATTACTTTCCCCTTGGACCACTCTTGAAATTGTTGCACAATTAAAGCCCTATTATGATTCCATAGCCCAATGGACTAAAAACCAGCGTTATATCTATCTTTTAGCCAAAGGTTGTTCTGGTTGCTTGCAGCTTCACACCTTTGAAACTCTTTCCATTTAGGACTTTCTGCTTAACTAATAATCATGCTCAACCATCCAAAACAAACAAGAAACCCTCGATCTTCATAACTAGCCTAATATCATTACCCAAAAGCTTTAAAGATAAATCAATCTTTGCACTTTATTGGAGAGATCCCTCTCCGGATTCAGGAGGGCAAGATCATAGAATCCCAAAGTGGTTCAAGTGTCCTCTCCGCATTTTTGGTCTCACCAATCTGCCAAACTACGAGGAGCTAACAGGGAGATCGCCAATCGGGGGGGGGGGGGCAAATAAAATAATTAACACGCCCAATGGAAATCTCTGATGCGAGATTCCGAAGGCCGTTGATTGGTTTTGAATCAACGGTCAGAAATGGCTTCAACCAATGAATGGGCAAGTCACGTTTAAAACATAAAGTTCATATTTTTAAAGAAATACAAAGGAATATTGCGTCGGGGAAGGGTTTTATTTTATTCTTAGCACCCGATTGTGGGGAATTTGGATATATGAAAAAGATAAAGGGATCGGGGTTTATATGTAAAAAAGGGCCAATCACATCGGGGGTTTCATATAACAAAAAGACATGTGCCAATCGCAAGTTCCAATTGCGATAATCACTTCGGGACTTAGCGCTTGGCTCCAACACCAGGGTATATGGTGGGGAAGTGGTTTAGGGCTTATCCCAAAGGGGCTTAGGCCTATAGTGAAAAAATTCTCATTTTTATGATTTTTTCAAGGATTTTCAATGGATTTGGGGGTTTCAGTAAGGTCCAAAAAAGGAGTTTTAAACCTCACAAAAGGGGATTTATGAATGGAAGAAGGGAAATAATAGAAAATAGAGTATTTTTATGGGAAAAAGGGGATAAAAATGGAGGTTAATTTGAAGTGAAAGGAGGGGTAAAATGAGGGGAAAATGGAATTTTTTACAGCATTCTTTTCTTTAGGAAAACAACATAATTTCAAAACTAAGAGGGAAACAGCAGTGAAGATTAATCAAAGAATAAGATGTCTTCATAAGACTTCAAGAACTAACAATTTTGCAATAAAACTTGTTTATTGAAGGCTTCAAAAATGATTTAGCCACCATTTGATATGACAAATTTTATAGGTGGCTAACAATGTCTCCACATGGGGATGGCGCCTTCTTGAAGGCATCAAGAACTTAGGACTTGTATTCTCTGGGGGGATGATTAGTGCCTCATCCATTGGGCTGCCACTTTCTTTACTTGGATGATCTTATTTTTCTCTGAAAATGTTAGCATCCATGGAAAAACAATGGACTTATATCAACACAAGATTTCTACCTACCTAATCCTACTGATATAACATTTTTTCCTTCTTTAAGGTACACTTGGATTGGAAAACTCTTTTACAAACATTTTATTCTTTTGAAAGAAAAACTAGTCTAAGTCTACTTCTTATTTCTCCATGAACTCAGATTAAACATTTGAGTCATAAGCTTCTCTACCTAACTAATATCTGTTAGGATTAAACAGTCTAACAGATTTGTATTCACTAATTTCTAAAACATAAATTTAAAAGCATACAAGTCAAGATTGAACAGTCTAACTTGTTGCTGATATATGGCATAAAAACAAGCTACACATAGATTATTATTTGAATAAAATTAAATCAAAATAGTGAAGGCTTAAGATCTGAAAGTTTTAAGCACATCCTTCTCTTTTCTTCAGCTCTGTTTTTAGGCTTGTTTGAGCTGTTTTACATTCTTTTTTGGTTCAAGTTTTGAGCATATCAAAACCAATTTACTTCTATCTTTGACTCAAAAATTAAACAGTTTAAAGCCATTCTTCTTTTGAAAAATAAGGTTCGGATTTTGAGCATGTTTGAACCTTTATTTTCTATCCTAATCTACCTTACTGATAAGCCAAGATTAAGCTGTTTGGAAAATCTGATTTACTAACCTATCAGCAGTAAATTTAAAACTAATTAGTCATGATTAGGTTGTATGACTAACTAGAAGTGTGTTTTTTAGGAGTGGCATTTGAGCTTGCACACTTTTAGATTTTGTTTCTCTTTTTTGGTATGAGGCTGTACCTTTATTTTTTTACAATCTGCCCTCTTTTATCTTTCTATTGTTTTTTTTATTATTTTTTATTTTACTAACTTTGAATGCAATGATGGATGAAATATTTATAATGAGAAAAAATATAAAAAGGCTTCCAAACATGATGGGATCAAGAGAAATAATGTTTGAGCATCCTGCCATTGACAGGACCCCCAAACAGTTTAGCTCCATTCAACTCCTACAATAAATAAGCATTGTTACCAGCAGTAGAATGAATGAGATAAGGGCCAAGCCATAAGTTATCAAATTTTCCATGCTTTCCCTTGTCTTCTCTCCTTGAGTCCCACTTTAACACTTTGTCACCAACATTGAAATTAATGGCCTTTGTTCTTCTGTCAAAAAGATTCTTAATGTTGTCCTGCTTTTGTGATGGTTTGTTGTAGACCTCCTCCCTGTTTTGCTGAAGATATATGGTTTGATTAATTCTTCTGATCATGTCATTGTCTTCAGATTGCACTTCTTGAATCAACTTCATAACTGGTACACCAAGGCTGGTTGGAAAAATTTCATCTATTCCATACACAAGCTGGTAGGGTGACATTCCAATAGATTTCTTAAGTGTTAATCTGTCAGCCCAGAGTGCATGTACTAGCTTTGTGTGCCACGACTTCTTGTTGTCCTCCAGCAACTTCTTGATTATGTTCACCAAACTCTTGTTTGCGGATTTTGTCAGCCCATTAGCTTGAGGGTAATAAGCAGTAGAATGACCCAATGTTATTTGATATTTGTGACAGAATTCAACCATCTTCTTGGATCCAAATGCAGCTGCATTATCGGTGATGATATTCCTAGGACAACCAAATCTAGAGAGAATATGAGTCTCATTGAATTTTATAATGACAAAGTCATTGGATTTCTTACAAGGGATGGCTTCTATCCATTTGGTAAATTAGCCTGTTGCAGTGAGAATCCATCTATGTTGGGTAGATGATGGTGGATGGATTTCTCCTATGAAGTCAAGTCCCCACTATTGAAAAGGAGCTTCAATAGTGATTGGATGCAGAGGTAAAGGTAGGAACTTTCTTTTGCCTTCAAAAATTTGGCACTTATGATAGGCAATGATCATTTTATGGACATCTAGAAAGAGAGTGGGCCAATAGTAACCATATGTAAGGATTTTGTTGGCTATTGTCATCCAATAGAGGTGGCCTCCACATTCTCCTTCATGGAACTTGTGCTTAACCTTCTCTGCATCATTCTTAGGAAAAAATTTAAGCAATATTCCACTTGCATTTTTCCAATAAAGACATTTATCTATAATGCAGTAGTTTACAACTTTTAACTTTAAAAACATTTCCTTTGTTTTTGATAAACTAGGAGGTGTATTCAAATTAAGAAAAACATATAGAATATCAACATACCAAGAGGAATTCATAAAATGGTCTTCAACAATGGGACTTGAGAATTCCTCTTGTTCATCTAAAGCATTTATCATATTAATATCAAGAACTTCAAAATTTGATTCAGCCATTAATCTAGTTAGACCTTGGCCTTTAATGAGTTTAGTGGTTTTGATTTCTAAATCATATTCAAGTATCACATCTATCCACTTACCTCTCTTACCATCCGGGTCCTATGTTAGAATGTATCTCACAACTGAATTTGGGACAAAAGAAATTATGTGGGAGTGCAAAATGTAAACTCTGAAGTATTTTAAGGCTTTGATTAAGGAAAAGGCTTGTTTTTCCACAATGTTATACTTCAAAGGATAATCTCTCAATGCCTTGCTAAAGAATGCAATGGGATGCTCTTGTCCCTGTGGATTTTTTTGTAATAGGAAAAAAACTATTGTATGTTATGATGCAAATGAAAAAATGTAAAAATATTTTGAAAAATCAGGAATTATTAGAACTGGTGTTGTGGTTAATGCTTGCTTGACTAGTTCAAAGGAATTTTTTGCTTCGAAGGTCCATTTAACTCCTTGCTCCTTTTTCAGCATGTTTTTTATATTTCTAAGGAGCTTAGCTAAGTTGGGTATGAACCTTCTCAAGAAATTAAACTTTCCAATGAAAGATTAGAGTTCCTTGATGTTTCGAGGATGAGTGATTTTCAATATAGCCTCGATCCTTTTTGGGTCTATCTTTATCCCCTCTTCTAATATAATGTGCCCAAGGAGTTTACCTTCTTGGACACCAAATAGTGTTTTATTAGGATTTAAAGATATCCCAAACTTTCTGCATTTCTCGAATACGTTTCTCAAATGTTCTAAGTGCTCTTCATCTGGCTAGGAAAAAACAGTGACATCATCAAGGTAAATAATCATGAAGTAGCCCAATTCTTCTGAGAATGCAATGTCCATGGCTCTCTGAAAAGTAGCACTGGCATTCACTAAACCAAAGGGCATTTTCACATACATGAAAGTGCCCCAAGGTGTAGTGAAAGTTGTCTTTAATTGATCATCAAGATGTACTAAAATTTGATTGTATCTTGAATAGCCATCTAGCAAAGAAATTATTTTAAAACCAACTACCCTTTGTAAAATATGGTCCATCTTAGGTAAAGGGTAGTTTTCCTTCAATGAAGCTTTTTTAAGTCTCTAAAGTCTATACAAAGCCTAATATATCCTGTTTTCTTCTTAACTGACACCATATTAGACACCCACTCTGAATATCTAATAGGGACAATAATACCATCTTCATACATTTTCTTTATCTCCTTCTACACCAAAGGTAACTGAACAGGGTTTATTTTGCGTAGTTTTTGTTTAAATGGCTTTTGGTTTTCCTTGAGAGGTATCTTGTGTTGAATTATTTCAGTGTCATAGGATTTTAGATCCTCATAACTCCATGCAAAAACATAAGAAAATTCTTTAAACAACTCTGTGTATTTGAGTTTAATGTGAGCTGGTAAAGTCTTAGATAGTTTGATCATTTTTTGTTTTAATTCACTGCCTATATTACACTCTTTGACTTCAGTTTCCACAGCTCTAGCTTTGGCTTCTTGGCCACATCGTTGAAATAAAACAACTCTTCTAAAGGGGCCAGCCCTTTAGGAAAAAATTGATTGTTAGACTGCAGAGTTTCTAAGTCTTCTGTTTCTAACTTTGTACTAACTTCTGTTGTGTTTTCAAGGTTTTTAGATAGCAGATTTACATCAGCCATCTCTGGAGACTTTTCATGTTTATCAAGAAAATTTTCTTCATTAGAACAGTCTATTTCATAATCTGAATCTGAACTTAGTAGTTCAAATTAATTTCTGGACTGCAAGAATTCTTCTATTTATTTGTCTCCATCAAACACTTGCCAATATTTTTCGTTATCAGGGACAACTGGTTTGAATTTAATTTGAATTTTACATTGTTTGGTTTCATATGGCATTAAACATGTTCTAGCAGCAAAAGCTAAATTGTGGTCCATGATGTTCCTTTGTCTTAGGACAAAGACAAGTTGGGATTCCTTGAAAGTTTTCAATAAATCCATGACATCGTTCCTATAGGCTCTAAGTCTGGGGTGATTAGCGATGTATTCCACATTTACTTTCCTAATGATTAACTCTAAATCCCCATGCAATTTAATTATTTTAGCTCCTAATTTCTTCAACAAATGTAAACCTAAAAGAAGGGATTCATACTCCTCTATGTTATTCAAACATTGAAAATTTAGTTTTCAGGAATGGCCCTCTGTGTGATTATTTTCGGTGTTGTGTATCCAGACTCCTACACCAGCATTTCTCTTAGTGCAAGACCCATCGAAGTTCATACTCCAAAGAGGACTAGTCTCGGGTATAACAGTTTGATTACTATATTCTTCAACTAATGTGCTTTCGGATTGTTCTCGAATATCGGAACTATATGAATTTGTTTTAAGTCCTCCGGTGTTTCATTTCGTTGAGGACTACTTTCTTGACTTTCAAGGTTTAAAATAAAATGATGCATGATTTGTAGCTCAAGCCTTGTGTTTTGTTTACTGTGATTTTCGGGTTTAGAAAACTGTTCTGACACTTTTTTGTTGTCTTCCTCCTCCTCTCTATCTACCATTAATTTAGTTAAGGTCACTTGTTCATTGAATGTTTCATCATTAAAAAGGATAAATGAATCAAGGTTTGTGTTTACAGAATAAAGAGGAGAGTTTTGTGGTCTCTCTTGGCTAGTAACCATGTACTGCATATGAGACTCCCTGTAAAGTATTCTTGTTTGATTGAAAATAAGGATGGTCGCATATGTCATGTCCATGTGCATAGTTCCTTGTAACTTAGCTCCCCAAGATCTAGATAACAACATTACATACTTTGGGGGTACATCAGCCACTACAATATCCATGACTAAACACTTGGCTGGAATTTGTGCTAAGCTAACACAAAGGTCTTTGATTAAACCTAAAAATTTCACTCTACTTGAGTCAAAGGAGTAAAGATATTTGTAAGGTCTAGTGATTTCAAGGCGTAGGCTCTCCATTACAGCTTTGGGCATTAAATTGTGAGAGGCCCCTGAATCATGCATAGCGTTATGTAAAATCTTGTCATGAACATTTAAACTATCATAAAAAGGAGGAACTGGTCCTTCTTGATATCTACCCTCAATATTAGGACCAAAATGAGATCTGGTTGGTCATCGTTAAGATTGACAGTGTCATTATTCTCTTCTATGTTTAAAGCCTTCAAAATTTGGGATCCATATACATTTTGGGCAGCTAATTAAGTGAGAGGAACAGAGATTTTGATTCTGGAAATTTCCTGCTCCAAACTAAAAGGCATATGATTCTTTGAAGTGCTTGTTTCAGCCTTATTAACTTCCACTCTATCAGCGAAATCAGTTTTCTAATTTCCTCTATTTACATTTGTCAAAATTGTTTTAAAAGGAGCACTATCTAAGGTGCTAACACTACTGAGGTCTGCACTCTGTTTTTGATTTTTTTGAATGCTTTTCTCTTTACCTTTATCAGAATTTACAGCCACTATTTTGTCTTTCTACTTTGTAATTTTGGGTTTGTTTAAAGTGTTTTTTTGTGAATAATTGTCAGAGGTTTTATTATTGGGGGTTTCTAGATTCTTTTTACTTCTAAGGTCATATTCCTTTGTGGTTTCTATGATGACATTTTCCATTTTTTGATAGTAATATTCATCTTCTGGTCTCTTGTCATCATAGGGTGTGTATAGACCCTGTTTTCTATTGTAATGAACTTCAAATCATCATTATCTAGTCCCAACATGTTTGTATCATCCTCCTCTATTTTTTCTATAGTTTCTTTAGCCTCACTTACATAGTTTTGATGAAAAGGAGGAGTGATCTGTTGATCATCCTCCCTTGGTCTATTATGAGGCTAGTTTCTCCTAAAATTCTGATTTTGGTTTTGATTTCTGTTTTGAGGAGCTGTTTGGTTTTGACTGGCTTGTGCTCTCTCAAGTATGCTCATCTTTTTCATCATCTCATCCATATTTATTTCCATCTTTGAGCTGGCTATGGAAGGTGTAAATTCTTCTCTAAAGGTCACTTTCTTCTCATTCCTCATTCTTTCTCTTTTCTCCATTAAATTAACGTCCACAGCAAGAGCCCCTTTTTTCATATCTTCAAGGGTTAAAGGATCTCTTTCTCTTAGCTGATAGGCCATCTCAGGATCAAATCCTTCAAGAAACTTGTTTAAATCTAAGCCTTGTGGAGGTTTTAGGTCTGGGGGAAGGGAATTGTAAATGTTGTTAAACCTAGTGCAATAGGCTTGTACACTTTCCCTAGCATTTCTTTGGAGATTCTTATAATCAGAAAGTATTTGAAGACGGATTTTCCTTACTTTCCATTTGTTTAAGAATATCTGATGGAAGGATTGGAGATCATTAATATTGTGAGGGGTTAATCCTTTGAACCATTTTATTACTTCTCCCCCTAAACTTTGAGCAAATAGTCTAATTTTGACAGTTTCATCATCAATTTCGTTTTTGTCAAAGTAGTCATTCATTTTATCCACATGTTGTGAAGTAGTAGTAGCATTACTAGCATCATACAATGGTATTTTGGACTGATAGTCCTGTGGAAGATTGACTAAGGGCAAAGGAAGGACTAAGGGAGCATATTATGTTTCCATGATTGGAGGTTGTGGAAACAATGGGGGGTTTACAAGTGGTGGATTAACAAGAGGGAAAGTGGGCTGAGATGAAGTGGTTTGGACAGTGGATGTATGAAGAAGAAATGTGGATGTACCAGCAATAGATTGTTGAGATGATCTTGGATGAGAGACACCTAAATTGTGAAGAAAATGTAAATCAGGTGGTGTGGTTTCTCTGCTACTAGGATGTTCACTTCTATCAGGGGATGAAATTGGAGACTCTGAATCTAGCTGATCTAAATCATCAAGCGATCTAGTTCTAAATGGATTTCTTAAGTCAACTTTTGATTGTTGTAGAGCTGCAAGGTTTTCATGAACATAATTAGCTCTAAAGGGTGATCTAAAAACAGTTGAAGGTTTAATCTCAGGAGACTTCCTAAGAATTCTTTCAGGGTTATAAACTATCTCAGGTGGGTTTGGGTTAGGAAAGGCTCTAGTATCAATCTTTCTAGGAGCCACTATGTTGTGTTTTTTAGAGCCAACTTAAATAAGAAACATTTAACCAAATATGACAATATTTAAGGGGCTAATTGATCTTTTAACAAGAGAAAATTAATCCTAAAGTCCTCTAACTGAGTTTATATGATGTTATGATGAAAATGGGTCTTCCCAGTGGAGTCTTAAATTTTTTTTAGGATTGTGGAGTCACCAGGTGGAAATGTTTAGCTCTTTTTGGAGGTAAAAGGTTTTATGGTCCACCACCATGTTTATTTGATTACCAATCTGAAATATTTTTGGGTTTTCTGAGTTTTTTCAATCCTATGGGTTTTAAGAGTGTCCTAGATATGTTTCAACACTTAGCTATGGTGATGAGACAAAGATATTCTACTCTTATGGCTAAGCTAGCTGATCCTTCAATGTTTGATAAGTTCAAATGAGAATCCTAAGTTTTCCTTAGTTTGTCACTGATTCAAAATAAGTTTTATCATGATTACCATTTTCTTGGTAGTGCTTGAAAAGGGATACTTTTAATCAAGGGGTATTTATAAGATCTTAAGGGTACCTAAGATGAAATTTGACTCAGAACCCAAGCAGAGTCGCCAGAAATGTTATCTCCCCATAATTCCAGCAAATTCGTGAGACCAAAATTGTGGAGAGGACACTTGAACCACTTTGGGATTCTAGGATCTAGCCCTCCTGAATCAAAGGAGGTATCTCTCTATAAATGCAAAGATTAATTTATCTTTAAATCTTTTATGGGTATGATATTAGGCTAGTTATTAAGAACAAAGATTTTTGTTTTTTTTTGGATGGTTGAGCATGATTTTTAGTTGAGTGGAAAGTCCTAAAATGAAAGAGTTTCAAAGGTGTGAAGTTGCAAGCAATCAGAACAAACTTTGGCTAATAGGATAGATATAATGCTAGTTTTTAGTCTATTGGGCTATGGAGTCATAAAAGGGTTTTAATTGTGCAATAATTTCAAGAGTGTTCGAAGGGGCAAGTCATCTATATCACAATATCTTTGAGATTAAATGATGGAATGGAAACAATAAAAGTGTTGAAGGGGTGGAAAAAAACAATAATTTCAACTAGGATTTATCAGTCTATCCAAACAAGAAAAGACTTTTAAGTAATTTTTTAAAACCAACCAAAGGAGAGGGCTAACCATACAATTCTTTGGACAAGTTTGTATTAAAGCTAACTCAACAGACAAACAATCCAGTAATCCGCATAATTACTTTCAGAAGGGATGAAAACAGATCAGAAAAAAAAAAGGTGCAACCTAAGATCAGATAAGATACTTTTAAATCTAAACTTCTTTCAGCATACTCTTAGGGAAACTTTCAGAATTACCTTTGGAGAAAGAAACTAGAAGACAGGGCAAACCATAAACTTTTCTAGTCTAACTTTACTGAGTAAAAAATGAAAATAACATTCAAGAACAATTTTTATGTTTAGACAGTAGGAAGAGGGAACACCAGCATTCCTAACTGCTTTGAATATATTGAATCATTATTAAATACACAATTTGGAGGAAAACATTGAGAAAAAACTTATCAGTCACAGAAGGGTACTGTAAACAGTAAATCATAACTCTATGCTTGATGTTGTTTATCAAAGAGTAAATGGACAAAATGGCATACATGAAAGGAAAACAATAACACAGAAAGAAGCACTTCACCAGTGATATAGACCAGGATCCCAAGAATCAACTTGTATATTGATGTCAATCCAGTTACATTCTTCAAGTCCAATGTTTCAATTCAGCAATCATCTTCTCTTCTCAGCTTAACTTATTTGACTACAAATAGAGCTTCAAGAGCCTCTGAACACTATTCACATGTAGAAAATTTTGAGCACAAGTATATTTCAAAGTTTTTCAACCAACCCAAATCCAAATCTTTACAATGAGCTCCTCCAGAAGAATTTATAGGAAAATGAGGAGGTGGAATGAGAGGAAATATCTACAGGCTCAATTAATACATTTCAATGCTTCTTGGCCTTTGAGGGGCTGAATGGAGAATATTGCAAATATTTCTCTGTATTAATTGGCTTACATTAAGTATTAACCTCGTTGGGGAGATTTTGTTGACTTTAAGGCTCTGTGTCATCTTTGTAATAACTCTTCTGATATTTTTTGCAATAAGTCTCTTTGGCTTGGAATAATTGTTTAGATGTATTTTAAGGCAAATATCCTCTGTTCTAGTAATAACTATGCCATATTTTGAATGTTTGAAGCCATAGGTGGCTTTAGGTAGCCGAGAGGATTTAATTAGCAACTAATGTGGAGGTGGAGGCTTCTCGGATTTTTGAATTTCTTTGTCTTTCTTTAAACACTGTTAATTTTCTTTCATTATGTGTGTTAGGCATAATTAGGCCTAAATTCTATCTTTTCTTCCTTTAACTATGTTTAATTTAGTGGATTAGGCTTTTCATTGTCGATTTTATCCATAATCCACCCAAACTGTGTAAACCATATTTAATTCTTCATCTCTAGTTAGATCTCAGGCTATCCAACTAATACTTTTTGTTTGTTTAAGCTTTGTTGTGTCTTGTTGATGTGCAGGTGCATAGAGGCTTCATAATGGTATCAATGCTCACGAGACACTGATAAAACAGGGTGTTGAACCCTGTAGGCAGATATTCTTTGATGAATGAAGGCTTGGAGGATTGTCACCCTCGACTTTCATTTTCCTTTAAAATCATTTAAAAAACCTTTAAAACCTACATAAACCAAGAAATATTAAGAAAATCCTGCGGGATAAGGTAAGTGAAGCAGGGGCATTAGGCTCAAAAGTTACTTTGTACATAAGTAGACATAGGGGGTCCCATGTTCTTCAAATTTCTTGTAAATATTAAATAAATTTGGTAGGGAATTGTAATCATTCTCAAGTCATTTTAAGAACATGAGAAATTGGTTAAGATAGGAATACGAAGAGTTAGTTTAGGATTAGTTCAGTTATTGAGTCTGATTTTAGGAATTGGGAATCCTAAGAGTTGCTGAACTCTTTGGAGACCTGAATCGATTCAGGTCATCCTTGTGGTATAAATGTAATCCTGAAGAGTTTAGAGAGAAAAAAAAGGAAGAGGAGAGAGTTAGAGAGCCTCTTCAGCAACAGAGTAGGAGGATAATGGCCACTTAATTGAATATCTGGCCTGTCATGAAATTGTAAGAAATGCTTTTGAGATTGATCACCTGTATATATATATATATATATATATATATATATATATATCTGTTTATGGAAGAACTGTCTTTAAATTAAGTGTGTCTGGATGGGATTAAACCCTGTTTGAATGTCTTCTAATTTAAATGGTTACCTTTGGATACATATAAAAGATTTTTTTATGAGTTACATGTGCGACTTTATGTCTTCTTGGTCGAATCGTGTGAGGAAATTATCTCAGTGTAACTATTCATTTGTTGTTTAAACTCTGTGTGGGGAATACCTTGCGTTTTTGTGCGTTCGTTGATTATTATCTGTAATTATGTATAGTATGAATCTCTGCGTATGAAGTTAAAAGTGAAAACCTGTTGAGGAATCATGGTGGTGGGATTCGAATTCCAGGTAGAGACCTTCTTGTAATGAATAACTAGCTTAGTTTGATATTTGCAATCGTGGAATTATTTGGTTGAATATCTGAGGGGTGTCTCGAGTACCGTGAGGTGAACTGATATATAAGCTGAAGCGTTGATTCGAAAGGAATTGACGCTTTCAAAAACAGAGCATCTAATTCAAGCACCAGAGATTTTCACCTAATAAGTGAAGATGTGTATCGAGGCGAGTCTTCAATGGAAGAGTGGAACCACAGGTCGATGTTGTACACGGAAGTGAGTTGAAAGGAACTTGGCACGTTGAGGAAGAAGCAAAACCGTGACCAAATGAACAGTAATGGCGGGTTGGAGTGAACCGGTGGTTTTCATCGCACCACCTTTACATGATGGGTGGTATTCAAGAGATTGGGAGCGATTCCATAGAGCATCTGACACGTGTCCCTGAACAAATTTGCAAAACCGCTTCCACAGCGCGCCATCGCGCATTATCGTTCGTGCTGTTAGCCCATGTGATATCCATCTGATCAGATATTGCGGTGCGATGGAACATGAGCCCTCCGATTTAGTCGACGATTAGTCACTATTGTTCGTGCATATAGGCCAAGAGATATCTGTTGGATCGTCAATTCTGGTACGACGTGCTCTCTGCCATTGCATGGAGACGATCGTTAATGTTGGGGCCCATGCATACATATGTGTTGAGGTTTGTGGTTTAATCCAAGTTGAGATTTAATCAAAGTTTCGAATTAATAGAGGAACGTGGTTTAATATATGTTCCTACTGAGGGTTATATGATATGGTTGATTTATATCAAGAACATGTTGAGTTGCCCAGATCGTGAGATGATTGGGCATGAAATTTTGAATGAGATTGTACACACAAATTTGTAGGAAAGGTTGATCAGAACGAGACTGTGGATGACCTTGCTATCAAGTGGGGCTCTCTGCTATCAAGTGGTATTAGAGCCTCATGAATAGCTCCTTTTTAAAAGTCCAAGTTTGGTGAATGCAAGGAAACCAAACCTGTGGAAACTGATGAGATTTCAGCCTACAAAAGGTGATTGCAAAATTGCAGAGTCCAGTTGGAGGAAAAGAGTTTTGAAGACTACAGATTTGAAGAAGGAAGATCAGACAATAAGGATACATAGAATCATAGTGAACAAGATTTGCAGGATGAGTGGAGGACAGGATCATGATCTTGCGGGTAACTAACTTTGATCTGATTTGAAATTGTAATTACAAAATTGTGGTTGCTTAAAGTGTAGACAGAGTTTGATAGTAAAGTTAGTGAGCCTGGTATTCATCTAGAGGTTGGATAAGGAGGAAAATTGTGGTTTTCTCAAGAGAAATGAGCAGTGTTTAACTTTGGTTAAAGGATTGTTTGTAGAAGTCAGAGTGCAGACAATTGAAGATATCTTAGTAGAAGTAGATCACAACTTTGAGAGAAGTGATAGAAGAGTCAAACAAGGGACTTTGAGTGAAGAAGAAGAGTGTGGCAGAACCTGGAAGATTCCCAACTAAGGTTGGATGAAAGAATAAAAGAGGTGTTCTTGAGGAAGTTGCAGAGTGAAGCGTAGTGAGCAAGAGAGAATGCTTAGAAGGTTCCAGAGAGAGGGGACTAGTACTTGCCAAAAGCCAGAGCTTAGGAGAGAAGCTTGGTGAGGTAAGTTGCAACAAGAGAGCTTGTTGTTGCAAAGGCTTAGTGCAACTTGTGAGTGAAGAACTCCGAGAGAAGAAAATGGCTACTGAGAGCCATAGCAGAGACTGCAGAGATTGTAGAGGTTCTGAGAGAGGCCACAACAGAAGAAGGAAAGAAGATGCCAAAGAAAATGACATGAAGAAGAAATCCACAGATGAATAATGGCAGAAAGAATTAGCTGAGATCAGCGAAGAGTTCAATAGATTGAAACTGAGGATAGAAGAAGGCCAGAGAGTTGGTTGGCTCATGAGGAAGAATGTGAAATGGCAACCATTACAGATGAGGATGAGGCAGAAGAATATTGCCTTATTGAGAGAAGAACTCAGAGAAGCTGAGTTGAAAGAAGAAATTTCTATCTGTGAAGCAGAACAGAACACAGGTGAAGAGTGGAGACCTGCAGGAGATCTTGTAAGACATAGTGAAGACTTGAGGAAGCAAGAATATTTTCTTACTGAGGAGGAAGTCATTGAGTAATTCCTGAGTTATTGGACAAGTCCAGATGATGTGAGGGCTTGTGTTCTTGAGTCTAACAAATGTGAAGTGATGACAGACTCCACATAGTAAGAAGAACCGAGAGTTCTTGAGGCAAGGAGGGAAATTGAGGATTCCATGTGCAGACCTGTTCAAGAAGAAGTGCTTGAGGAAGCAACCAAGACTGAAAAGTCTTGTGATTTGAACACTAAAAATTTGTGTGTGTTTGAAGGTACACCACTGGAAGATGAAAAATCTTCAGAGTTCGTTGGTGAGAAGAAGACATTGAATTTGAAATCTGTTCAGATCAATGCTAAGATAGTGAAATCTAGGGAAGAGATGAAGGGAGAAAGGTCAAATGAAGATATCCAGCAGAATGAAGGGCCAATAGAGGATTGGTTAAGAAAAAGCAGAGGCATAAAAGGTTGTGTAAGGTTCCTAAAATCTACTCCTATGGAAGTTGTTGAGTTATATAGGAGGTTGGATTCTCATAGAAGAGAATTGGAGGAGCAGAGGACCTATGCACTGGATGAGATGCTGGGAAAGCAAGGCAAGAAGATCTTCATGGATGGAGTTCATGGAACAAATGATGGAAGAAAAGTGAGACTAGCTGACAGTCTCATGAAGGATGCAGATCAGCATGCTGAGGTGTTGACAAAAGGTTTGGAAAGGAGTTCTGCACAACATACTAATGTGTTTTCAGAAGAAAAGAAGGCATTGAAGCATTGGAACTTTACTGCCAATGATTCATGTGTCAATCATGCAGAGAAAGAGGAATAATATCAATGGAAAGTTGTCAGAGAGGTGAATAAGAAGGAAAATTTGTTGGCTGAAAACATAGTGAGGGATCATCATTTGGACATGGTGATTGGAGCAGTAGAGAGGAATCAGACAGCTGAAGAGAAATATGATGAAGATTTTTTGAGCCTTGAACCAGACTTAGAATTTCTGGGAGAAGAATTGGTGACTAGGTCATCAATTGAGACCATTGGGTCTCATGGTTTTAACACTGCTAGTTTGCTTATGTTTACAGGTGATGCAAAAGACAATTCATCCTTTGAAATTGTCTTGAGAGAAGAAAAAATGTTGCTGAAGGAGGATGAGACAACCATGTCTCATATGCAGGGAATTATCACTGTCATTGACAGAGAATAATTAGCTAGACTGATGGGCCAAGAGCAAACTGGAGAGCAGATTTTAAAAGCTGCTGAAGTGAGGAAGAATCAACATTCCATGTTGATATAATATGAGAAATAAAAGCTTCGAGAACTTGATTGGATTTCCAGAATCCATCAAGAGGATGAGAGGCAGTGGTTGAAGATTTCCCAAGAGGAAGGAAGAGATGTTGGAGCTAACTTCCAGCATGTTGATGATGTAAAACAAACACAGGAGAATTGGCTGAGTTGTTTTTTGGGAGCATTTGAAGAAGAGAAAGGGATTGCAGACCCTGGAGCAAGGATGCCTGAAGCTGTGAAGAGGAGAGGAGCAGATACTAGCTTGCAGAATCATATTCTATTTAATAGTATATTGGATGAGTATGTCACTGTTGGTAGGAAATTAAATAGTGAATTGTTTTCTGAGAATGAGTTTGTAGATGATGAACAAAAGAAAAGTGTTGCAGAGGGACAGGAAGGGGAGGCAAAAACACCCATGGTGGCAGCAACAACACCCATGATGGCAGTAGATGCAACATGGGGGATGACACCTGTAGAAGTAGTAAACATGTTAATAGCATGGGAGACTACAAGAGCAGCAATATTGGCAGCGACAGAGATTGGAAGCAGCAGTAGAAGGAAAGATGATTTCCAGCTAGAGGATAAGCTGTACATGGAGATTGAATACATCAGAAGACTGATGGTAAGGATGTCTCCGAAGCAGCAGACAGCAGCAAGGAAACAAAAGGATCGTTGTACAGGGAGAATAAAAATAGATAATGAAAGTATAGCTAGAGGTGACTTACAGAACAAAGTCTGGAAGCCTGGGGAAGATCAGTTGAAGGATGATGAAGCTGATGGGCAGTAGAAAAACCAAGTATAGGATCCTGGAGGCAGAGACGAAGACACGTGATCAAGATATCATAAAAAATTTGAAGCTTGGGAGTCTGATGCAGGGGCATTAGGCTCAAAAGTTACTTTGTACATAAGTAGACATAGGGGGTCCCATGTTCTTCAAATTTCTGGTAAATATTAAATAAATTTGGTAGGGAATTGTAATCATTCTCAAGTCATTTTGAGAACATGAGAAATTTCTTAAGATAGGAATACGAAGAGTCAGTTTAGGATTAGTTCAGTTATTGAGTCTGATTTTAGGAATTGGGAATGTTAAGAGTTGCTGAACTGTTTGGAGACCTGAATTGATTCAGGTCATCCTTATGGTATAAATGTAATCCTGAAGATTTTAGAGAGAAAAAAAGGGAGAGGAGAGAGTTAGAGAACCTCTTCAACAACAGAGTAGGAGGATAATGGCCACTAAACTGAATATCTGGCCTGTTATGAAATTGTAAGAAATGCTTTTGAGATTGATCGCCTATATATATATATCTGTTTATGGAAGAACTGTCTTTAGATTAAGTGTGTCTAGATTGGATTAAACCCTGTTTGAATGTCTTATAATTTCAATGGTTACCTTTGGATACGTATAAAATATTTTTTTATGAGTTACATGTGTGACTTTATGTCTTCTTGGTCGAATCGTGTGAGGAAATTATCTCAGTGTAACTATGAATTTGTTGTTTAAACTCTGTGTGGGGAATACCTTGCGTGTTTTTGAATTCGTTGATTATTATCTATAATTATTTATAGTATGAATCACTGCATATGAAGTTAAAAGTGAAAACCTGTTGAGGAATCATGGTGGTGGGATTCGAATTCCAGGTAGAGACCTTCTTGTAATGAAGAACTGGCTTAGTTTGATATTTGCAATCGTGGAATTATTTGGTTGAATATCTGAGGGGTGTCTCGAGTACCGTGAGGTGAACTGATATATAAGCCGAAGCATCGATTCAAAAGGAATCGATGCTTTCAAAAATAGAGCATCTAATTCAAGCGCCAGAGATTTTCACCTAATAAGTTAAGCTGTGTATCGAGGCGAGTCTTCAATGGAAGAGTGGAACCACGAGTCGATGTTGTACACAGAAGTGAGTTGAACGGAACCTGGCGCATCGAGGAAGAAGTGGAACCATGACCGAATGAACAGTAACGGCGGGTTGGAGTGAACCGGTGGTTTTCATTGCACCACCTTTACACAGTGGGTAGTATTCAAGAGATTGGGAGCGATTCCATAGAGCAGCTAACACGTGTCCCTGAATGAATTTGCAAAACTGCTTCCACAATGCGCCATCGCGCATTATCGTTCGTGCAGTTAGCCTGTGCGATATCCGTCCGATCAGATATGGCGGTGCGATGGAACATGAGCCCTCTGATCGGGTCGACGATTAGTTGCTATTTTTCATGCATCTAGGCCAAGCAATATCCGTTGGATCGTCAATTCCGGCGCGATGTGCTCTCCGCCATTGGATGGAGACGATCGTTAACATTGGGGCCCATGCATACGTATGTGTTGAGGTTTGTGGATTAATCCAAGTTGAGATTTGATTAAAGTTGAAAATTAATAGAGGAACGTGTTTTAATGTATGTACCTGCCGAGGGTTATATGATATGGTTGATTTATATCAAGAACATGTTGAGTTTCCCAGATCGTGAGATGATTGGGCATGAAATTTTGGATGAGATTGTACACACAGCTTTGTAGAAAAGTTTGAGCAGAATGGGACTGTGGATGACCCCGCTATCAAGTGGGGCTCTCCACTATCAGTAAGACTGCTTTGGAGGCTTAGTTTTAGAGCGCAGTCGTTGGATTAAAGCATCCAATGGTGGGGATTTATCGTAGAGTTTAAGAGGAGGCGGTTGGAAAAAATAGTGGGAGATTAAGTCCGAGCTGTTGATCTGTGTTGATCAATGGTCGAGATCAACAATAGAAATATCATGTATAAGGGCCACTTTATAGAAAAATAAAAGAAAATGCGAAGAAAATAGGTTAAAAAACCTTTGGTGGAGGAAAAATGTATTGAAAGGGAAATTGGGGTTTCCAAACGATATTGGGCCGTTGGATTAGTTTAGCCCATGGAGATCAATGGCAGAGGTTGATCTAAGAAGGCCCTTGGAGGATGGGCGGAGGGTGATTAAGAAATGCGAGATTGAATGTTGGCCATTGATCCGTAGAGATCAACGGCGAAGAACAAACACGATGGGATGTAAAGTAAATGGAGAAAGCGGTTTCGGAGAACGAAACAACTGATGTCAAGCAATGAAAACGGGGAATAGGTACTTTTAGCTTTTTGAACGTGATATGCGTCAGAGGCCAACACGTGGCTTTTCAAAACCGCCCATATCGCGTAACTTTGGAGAATTAACGTTCAGGCTAAAAATCACGCGATATGGAGTGTCTGCCATCAGATCAAGGGTCTTAGATCGGATGGCTGAGGGAAGAGCGTGATGGCAATGAGATGCTCAGGTGATAAGATGTGGGACAGGGTCTAAGTGGTTTTGATCTAGATCATCAGATCAAGGAATGAATGGTGGAGATTAAATCTGGGACGAGTAGGACCCAAGAGAGTCAGGCCTGTCAGATTTATTATGAACCGTTGGATTGAAACAGATCAATGGAGAAGTTTAATATCGGGTTAATATAATAAAATATGAGGTGGAGAAAGGATCAATGTGGGCCATTGATCTACAGAGATCAATGACGAAGATTGGCCAAAAAAACATTATACAGCGAGGTTCATGAAATTTACCAAAGGTTGCGAGCTTCAATCTGGGCCATTGGATCTTGATGCACAGACGACTCAAATGCAATTGGAGGATTGCGATCAGCAGGGGAATAAGATAAAAGAGCACCGATGCAATTAGATGTGGACCGTTGATCTTAGAACCAAACCAACGATGGAGAATGAGTTAGAGGAGGTCACAGGCGGATGGAAAGGCTTAGGGATGGAGTGATAAGGGTCGTCGGATCAGATCTGGTGGGGGGAAATCAACAACTGAGAAGCCATCGGGAGATCACCAATCGGGGGGGGGGCAAACAAAATAATTAATGCGTCCAATGGAAATCTCCGATGCGAGATTCTGAAGTTCGTTGATTGGTTTTGAATCAACGCTCAGAAATGGCTTCAACCAATGAATGGGTGGGTCACGTTTAAAACATAAAAATCAGATTTTTAATGAAATGCAAAGGAATATTGCATTAGGGAAGGGTTTTATTTTATGCTTAGCACCCGATTGCGGGGCCTTTTCATATATGAAAAATATAAAGGGATCGGGGTTTGTATGTAAAAAAGGACCAATCGCATTGGGGTTTTCATATAACAAAAAGACATGCGCCGATTGCAAGTTCTGATTGCGATAAGTGCTTCGGGACTTAGCGCTTGGTTCCATCGCTAGAGTATATGGTGGGGAAGTGGTTTAGGGCTTAGGCCTATAATGCAAAAAGGCTCATTTTTATGATTTTTTCAAGGATTTTCAATGGATTTGGGGGTTTCGGCAAGGTCCAAAAAAGGAGTTTTAAACCTCACAAAAGGGGATTTATGAATGGAAGAAGGGAAATAATAGAAAATAGAGGATTTTTATGGGAAAAAAGGGATAAAAATGGAGGTTAATTTGAAGTTAAAGGAGGGGTAAAATGAGGGGAAAATGGAGTTTTTTGCAACAGACTTTTCTTCAGGAAAACAACAGAATTTCAGAATTAAGAGGGAAACATCAGTGAATATTAATCAAAGAATAATATGTCTTCGTAAGACTTCAAGAACTAACAATTTTGCAATAAATTTTTTTTCTTGAAGGCTTCAAAAATGATTTAACCACCATTTGATATGACAAATTTTATAAGTGGCTAACAACCTTATCCTTAACTTAACCTTAATCTTAACATTAAATTTACCCTTAACCTTACCGAACCTTAACCTTAACCTTAACCTTAACCTAACTAGAACCTTACCCTTAACCTTAACCTTGACCTTAACCTTAACCTTAACCTTAACCATAACCTTATCTTTACCCTTAACCTTGACCTTAATATTAACCTTAACCTAACCCTAACTTTAACTTTACCCTTAACCTAACCTTAACCATAACCTTAACCTTAACTTAACTATAACTTTAACCTTCACCTTAACCATAACCTTAGCCTGGACTTTACCATTAAATTAACCTTAACCTAACCTTAACCTTAACTTAACCTTAACCTTAAACTTAACCTTGACCTTAACCTTAACCTTAATCTTAACTATAACCTAACCCTACCCTTAACGTTAACCTTGACCTTAACCTAAACATAGGCTATAGTTAATGTTAAGGTTAAGATTAAGGGTAAAGCTAAGGTTAAGGTTAGGGTAAGGTTAGGGTAAGGCTAACGTTAAGGTTAGGTTAGGATTAGGTTAAGGGTAAAGTTAAGGTTAAAGTTAGGGTTAGGTTATAGTTAAGGTCAAGGTTAAGGTTAGGTTATGGTTAAAGTTAAGGTTAAGGTTATGGGAAGTTCAACGTTAAGGTTAAGGTTAATGTTAAGGGTTTGGTCAATGTTTGTGTTAGGTTATAGTTAAGGTCAAGGTTAAGGTTAAGAGTAAGGTTATAGTTAGGTTAAGGTTAAGGTTATGTTAAGGTTAGGATAAGGTTAAGGTTAAGGGTATGATCAAGTTTAGTGTTAGGTTATAGTTAAGGTTAAGGTTAAGGTTAGGTTAAGTTAAGGTTAAGGGTAAAGTCAAGGTTAAGGTTAATGTTAAGGGAAAATTTAAGGTTAAGGGTAAATTTAAGGTTAAGGTGAAGGTTAAGGTTAAGGTTAAGGTTAGGTTTAGGTTATACTTTAGGTCAAGGTTAAGGTTAGGTTAATGTTAAGGTTAAGGTTTGGTCAAGGTTAGGGTCAGGTTGTAGTTAATGTTAAGGTTAAGGTTTAGGTTAAAGTTAAGGTTAAGGTTAACGTTAGGTTATCGTGAAGGTTAAGGTTAAGACCCGTAACCTTAAACTTGACCTTACCCTTAACCTTGACCTTACCCTAACCTTAACCTTGACTTTACCCGTAACTTAACCTTAACCTTCACTATAACTTAAACCTAACCTTAACTTAACCTTAGCCTTAACCCTAACCTTAACCTTAACTTAACCTTAACCTTAACCTAACCTTAACCTTGACCTTGACTATAACCTAACCCTAACCTTAACCTTGAATTTTCCCTTAACGTAACCTTAACCTTGACTTTAACCTTAACCTTACCCTTACGTTACCCTTAACCTAATCTTAACCTTACCCTAACCTTAACCCTAACCTTACCCTTAACCTTAACATAAACTTAACCTTAAATTTACCCTTAACTATAACCTTAACCTTGACCTTGACTTTACCCTTAACTTAACCTTAACCTTCACTATAACCTAAGCCTAAACCTTGATAAAACCATTAACCTAACCTTAACCTTAACTTAACCTTAACCTAACCTTAACCTTTACATTAAGGGTAAATTTTGGTCAAGGTTTGGGTTAGGTTATAGGTTTGGGTTAGGTTATAGGTTAGGGTTAAGATTAAAGTTAAGGTTAAGGGTAAGGTTAGGTTAAGGGTAAGTTAAGGTTATGGATAAGGTAAGGTTAGGGTAAGGTTAAGGTTATGGTTAGGGTAAGGTTAGGATTAAGGTTAATGTTAAGGTCAAGGTTAAGGTTAAGGTTACAGTTAAGGTTAAGGTTAAGGTTAGGGGATTGGTTACCCTTAACCTTAAGTCAATGTTAAAGTTAGGTTAAGGTTAAGGTTAAGGTTATGATTTTAGTCAGGTTAAGGTTAAAGTAAAGGTTACGGGTTTAGTAAGGATAATGTTAAGGGTAAGGTTAAGGTTAACGTTAAGGGTTTGCTCATGGTTAGGGTTAGGTTATATTTAAGGTCAAAGTATGGTTAAGTTTAAGGTTGTGGGTTTAGTCAGGTTAATTTTATAGTTAAGGTTAACCTTAACCTTCCCAAACCCTTAACCTTAACCTTAACCTTAACCTAACCAAACCTTAACCTTAATGTTTACCTTAATCTTAACCAAGCCCATAACATTAACCTTGAACTTAACCTTAACCTTAACCTAACCTTAACATTAATTTTAACCTAACCTTAACCTTAACCTTAACCTTCACCTTAACCTTGACACTAAATATAACCTAACCCTAACATTGACCAAACCCTTAAGGTTAGGTTAAGGTTAAGGTTAGCTAAACGTTAAGGTTAAGGTTAATTTTAAGGGTTTGGTCAAGGTTAGGGTTAGGTTAAGGGTAAAGTTAAGGTTAAGGTTAGGTAAAGGTTAAGTTCAAGGTTAGGGGTAAATTTAAGGTCAAGGTTAGGGTTAGATCAAGGTTAAGGTTAGGGTTAGATTAGGATAAGGTCAAGATTAAGGTTAAGGTTACGGGTTTAGTCAGGTTAAGGTTAAGGTTACAGTTAAGGTTAAGGATAAGGTTAGGTTAATTTAAGGTTAAAGTTAGGGTTAAGGTTAGGGGAAGGTTAAGGTTAAGGTTAGGGTTAGGTTATAGTTAAGGTTAAGGTTAGGTTAAGGGTAAGATAAGGTTAAGCTTAAGGTTAAGGTTAAGGTTAAGGTTAGGTTAAGGTCAAGGTCAAAGTTAAGGTTAAGGCTAAAGTCAAGGTTAAGGGTGAAGTTAAGGTCAAGGTTAGGGTTAGGTTATAGTTAAGGTTAAGGCTAGGTTAAGGGTAAAGTCAAGGTTAAGGTTAAGGTGAAGGTTAAGGGTAAGGTTAAGATTAAGGTTAACCTTCACCTTAACCATAACCTTAACCTAACCCTAACCTTAATTTTATAGTTGAGTTTAACCTTAACCATAATCTTAACCTTAACCTTAACCTCACTAAACCTGTAAGCTTAACCTTAACCTAACCTTAACCTTGACCTTAACCTAACTAAACCCGTAACTTAACCTAACCAAACCCTTAACCTTAATGTTAAGGTTAATGTTAAAGGTTTGGTCAAGGTGAGGGTTAGGCCTGACTAAACTCATAACTTAACCTAACCTTACCCTTAACCTTAATGTTAAGGTTAATGTTAAGGGTTTGGTCAAGGTGAGAGTTAGGTTATAGTTAAGGTAAAGGTTAAGGTTAGGTTAAGGTTAAGGTAATGTTAAGGTTAAGGTTAAGGTTAAGGTTATGGGAAGGTTAAAGTGAAAGTTAAAGTTAATGGTAAAGTTAAGGTTATGGTTATGTTTAAGGGTAAGCTTAAGGTTAAGATAAGGTTAAATGTAAGGTTAGGTTAAGGTTAAGGTTAAGGTTAAGGGTTAAGGGTAAGGTTAGGGTTACCTTGACCAAACCTTTAACGTAATCTTAACCTTGAATTTACCCTTAATGTAACCCTAACCTTGACCTCAACCTTACCCTTAACATTAAGTTTAAACTTTACCTTAACCTAACCTTAACCTTAACCTTATCTTAGCCTTAACATAATCTTAACCTTAACATAATGTTAACCTTAACCTTAACCTTACCCTTAACCTTAACCTTAACCTTAACTATAACCTAACACTAGCCTTAACCTAACTTTAACCTTGACCAAACTCTTAACGTAACCTTATCCTTGACTTTATCCTTAACATAAACTTAACCTTGACCTTAACCTTATCCATAACTTTAACCTTAACCTTAACCTAACTAAGCTCTTAACCTTACCCGTAACCTTGACCAAACCCTTGACCTTAACCTTAACCTTAACCTTCCCATAATGATAACCTTAACCTTAACCTTAACCTAACCTTAACATCATCTTAACTTTAACCTAACCTTAAAGTTAAGGTTAACGTTAGGTTAAGGTTAAGATGAGGTTAAGGTTAGGTTAAGGTTAAGTTTGGGTTAAGGCTAAGGTCAAGTTTAAGGTTAAGGTTATGGTTAAGGTTAAGGTTAAGGTTAAGGGTTTGGTCAAGTTTAGGGTTAGAGTATAGTTAAGGTTAAGGTTAAGGTTATGGTAATGGGAAGGTTAAGGTTAACCTTAAGGGTAGGTTAGGTTAAGGGTAAGGTTAAGGTTAAAGGTAAGGTAAAGGTTAAGGTTAGGTTAACGTTAAGGTTAGGGTTAAGGTTTAGTTAGGTTAAAGTTAATATTAAGGTTAAGGTTAGGTTAAGGTAAGGTTAATGTTAATATAAGGTTAAGTTTAAGGTTAGGTTAAGGTTAAAGTTAAGGGTAAGTTTAAGGTTATAGTTAAGATAAGGTTTGGTCAAGGTTAAGGGTAAGGTTAAGGTTAAGGTTAGGGTTAGGTTAAGGTTAAAGTTAAGGTTAAGGTTATGGGTAATGTCAAGATTAAGGTTATGGGTCTTAACCTTAACCTTCACTATAACCTGCACTTAACATTAACCTTTACCTAACCTTAACCTTAACCATAACCTTGACCTTAACTATAACCTTAACCTTAACCTTAACCATTATGGGTCTTAACCTTAACCTTACGCTTAACCTTAACCTTAACATGACTAAACCCTTAAGGTTATGTTAAGTTAGGTTAAATTTAAGTTAGGTTAGGTTAAGGTTAAGGTCAGGGTCAAGGTTAATGTTAAGTTAGGTTAAGGTTAAGGTTAAGGCTAATTTAAGGTTAAGATAAGGTTAAGGTTAAGGTTAAGGTAAAGGTTAGGTTAAGGGTAAAGTCAAGGTTAAGGTAAAGTTAATGTTGAGGTTAGGTTAAGGTTAAAGTCATGGTTAAGGTTAGCTTAAGGTTAAGGTTAAGGGTAAAGTCAAGGCTAAGGATAGGTTAAGGTTAATATTAGGGTAAGGGTAGGGTTAACGATTTGGTCAAGGTTAGGGTTAGGCTATAGTTAAGGTCAAGGTTAAGTTTAAGGTTAAGGGTAAGAATAAGGTTAAGGTTAGGTTAGGTTAAGGTAAGGTTAAGGTTATAGTTAATGTTAAGATTAAGGTCAAGGTTAAGGTTAAGTAAAGTTTAAGGTTAAGAATGATGTTAAGGGTTTGGTCAAGGTTATGGTTAGGTTATAGTTAAGGTCAAGGTTAAGGTTAAGGGCAAGGTTATAGTTAGGTTAAGGTTAAGGTTAAGGTTAAAGTTAGGTTAAGGTAAGGTTAAGTTTACAGGTTTAGACAAGTTAAGGTTAAGGTTAAGTTTAAGGTTATGGTTAAGCGGGTAAAGTTAAGGTTAAGGTTAAGGTTAAGGTTAGGGTGAGGTTAAAGGTTAAGATTAGGTTAAGTTTAAGGTTACGGTTAAGGTTAAATTTAAGGTTAAGGTTAAGGTTAGGTTATAGTGAAGGTTAAGGATAAGGTCAAGGTTAAGGGTAAAGTTAAGGTTAAGGTTAAGGTTAAGGTTACATGTTTAGTGAGGTTAAGGTTAAGGTTAGGTTATGGTTAAGGTTAAGGTTATGGGAGGGTTAAGGTTAAGGTTAAGGTTAGGTTATAGTGAAGGTTAAGGTTAAGATAAGGTTAAAGGTAAGGTTAAGGTTAGGGTTAGGTTATAGTTAAGGTTATGGTTAGGGTAAGGTTAGGGATAGGTTATAGTTAAGGTTAAGGTTAAGGTTAAGGTTAGGTTAAGGTTAAGGGTAAGGGTAAAGTAAAAGTTAAGGTTAGGTTAGGTTAATGTTAAGATTAGGTTAAGGTTAAGGTTAATGTTAAGGGTAAAGTTAAGGTTAGGGTTAGGTTAAGGTTAAGGTTAAGGTTAGGTTAAGGGTAAAGTTAAGGTTAGGGTTAGGTTAAGGTTAAGGTTATGGTTAGGATAAGGTTAAGGTTAAGGTTACATTTAAGTTAAGGTTAAGATTAGGTTAAGATTAAGGTTAAGGTTAATGTTAATAGTTTGGTCAAGGTTAGGGTTAAGTTAAGGTTAATGTTAAGGGTTTGGTCAAGTTTAGGGTTAGGTTATAGTTAAGGTCAAGGTTAAGGTTAAGGTTCCCCTAACCTTAACCTTAACTGTAACCTTAACTTTGACTTTACCCTTAACCTGTGACCTTAACCTTAGCCATAACCTAACCTTAACCTTGAACTTAACTATAACCTAAACCTAACGTAAGGTTAATGTTAAGGTTACGGGTTAAGGTTAATGTAAGGTTAAGGTTACGAGTTTAGTCAGGTTTAGGGTTAAGATTAAAGTTAGGTTAAGAGTAAAATTAAGGTTAGGGTTAGGTTAAGGTTAAGGTTAGGTTAAGGTTACTGTTAGTTTAAGGTTAAGATTAGCTTAAGGTTAAGGTTTGGTCAAGTTTAGGATTAGGTTATAGTGAAGGTCAAGGTTAAGGTTACGTTAAGGGTGAAATCAAGGTTAAGGTTGGGTTAAGGTTAAGATTAGGTTAAGAGTAAAGTTAAGGTTAAGGTTAGGTTAAGGTTAAGGTCAAGGTTAAGGGTTAGGTTATAGTTAAGGTTAAGGTTAAGGTTATGGTTATGGGAAGGTTAAGGTTAACCTTAAGGGTAGGTTTGATTAAGGGTAAGGTTAAAATTAAGGTTAGGGTTAAGGCTAGGGTTAAGGGTTAGTTAGGTTAAGGTTAATATTAAGGTTAAGGTTAGGTTAAGGTAAGGTTATAGTTAGGTTAAGGTTAAGGTTAAGATAAGGTTAAGTTTAAGGTTAGGTTAAGGTTAAGGTTTAAGGTTACAGGTCTTAACCTTAACCTTCACTATAACCTACCCTTAACATTAACCTTTACCTAACCTTAACCTTCACCTTAACCATAACCTTAACCTTAACCTTAACTATAACCTTAACCTAAATCGCTACGGATCTTAACCTTAACCGTACGCTTAACCTTAAACTTAACCTGACTAAACACTTAAGGTTATGTTAAGTTAGGTTAAAGTTAGGTTAAGTTAGGATAAGGTTAAGGTCAAGGTGAAGGTTAATGTTAAGTTAGGTTAAGGTAAGGTTATAGTTAGGTTAAGGTTAAGGTTAAGGTTAAGATAAGGTTAAGTTCAAGGTTAGGTTAAGGGTAAAGTCAAGGTTAAGCTAAAGTTAAGGTTAAAGTTAGGTTAAGGTTAGGTTAAGGGTAAAGTCAAGGTTAAGGTTAGGTTAAGGTTAAGGTTAAGGGTTTGGTCAAGGTTAGGGTTAGGTTATAGTTAAGGTCAAGGTTAAGGTTAAGGTTAAGGTTAAGGTTAAGGCTAAGGTTATGGTTAGGGTAAGGTTAAGGGTTAAGGGTTAAGGTTAGGGTTAAGTTTAAGGTTAAGGTTAAATTCAAGGTTAAGGTGAAGGTTAAGGTTAAGGGTAAAGTCAAGGTTAAGGTTAGGTTAAGGTTAAGATTAGGGTAAGGTTAAGGTTAAGGGTTTGGTCAAGGTTAGGGTTAGGTTATAATTAAGGTCAAGGTTAAGATTAAGGTTAAGGATAAGGTTAAGGTTAAGGCTAGGTTAGGTTCAGGTAAGGTTAAGGTTACAGTTAAGGTTAAGGTTAAGGTCAAGGTTAAGGTTAAGTAAAGTTTAAGGTTAAGGTTAATGTTAAGGGTTTGGTCAAGGTTAGGGATTTGTTATATTTAAGGTCAAGGTTAAGGTTAAGGGTAAGGTTATAGTGAGGTTAAGGTTAAATTAAGGTTAAATTTAGGTTAAGGTAAGGTTAAGTTAACGGGTTTAGTCAGATTAAGTTTAAGTTAAGGTTATGGTTAAGGGGGTAAGGTTAAAGTTAAGGTTATGGTTAAGGTTAGGGTAAGGTTAAAGGTTAAGGTTAGGTTAAATTTAAGGTTAGGGTTAAGGTTAAATTTAACTTTAAGGTTAAGGTTAGGTTATAGTGAAGGTTAAGGGTAAAGTTAAGGTTAAGGTTAAGGTTATAGGTTTAGTAAGGTTAAGGTTATGTTATGGTTAAGGTTAAGGTTAAGGTTAAGGTTAAGGTTAAGGTTAATTTAAGGTTAAGGTTAAGGTTAATGTTAGGATTAGGTTATAGTTAAGGTTATGGTTAGGGTTAGGTTATAGGTAAGGTTAAGGTCAAGGTTAAGGTTACGTTAGGTTAAGGTTAGGTTAAGGTTAAGATTTAGGTTAGGTTGAGGATAAAGTCAAGGTTAAGGCTATGTTAAGGTTAATATTAGGGTAAGTTTAAGGTTACGAGTTTAGTTAGGTTAAGGTTAAAGGTAAGGTTAAGGTTAAGGTTAATGGTTTGCTCAATGTTAGGCTTAGGTTAATTGTAAAGTTAAGGTCAAGGTTAGGTTAAGGTTACCGTTATGGTTAAGGTTAGGTTAAGGTTAAGGTTTGGTTAAGGTCAAGGTCAAGGTTAAGGTTAAGGTCAAGGTTAAGGGTAAAGTTAAGGGCAAGTTTAGGGTTAGGTTATAGTTAAGGTTAATGGTAGGTTAAGGGTAAATTCAAGGTTAACCTTAACCTTCCCATAACCTTAACCTTAACCTAACCCTTAAGGTTAAGTAGAGGTTAAGGTTACGTTAAGGGTAAAGTCTAGGTTAAAGTTATGTTAAGGTTAGGGTAAGGTTAAGGTTAATAGATTGGGAAGGTTAAGGTTAAGGTAATGTTAATATAAGGTTAAGGGTAAGGTTAAGGTTATGGTAATAGGAAGGTTTAGGTTATGGTTAAGATTAAGGTTAAGGTTAAGGTCAAGTTTATGGTTAAGGTTAACCTTAACCTTAACCTTATCTTAACCTTAACTTAACCCTAAACCTTAACCTTAACGTTGACGAACCTTAACCTTCACCTTAACCTTAATCTTAACTATAACCTAAACCTAATATTACCCTTAACCTTAAACTAACCTTAACCTTAACCTAACCTTAACCTTAACCTTAACCTTATCTTAACCTTAACCTAACCTTAACCTTGAATTTATCCTTAACGTAAGCTTAACCTTAAAATTAACCTTAACCTTAGCCTTAAGGGTAAATTTAAGGTTAGGTTAAGGTTAAGGTTAAGGTTAGGTTAAGGGTAAATTTAAGGTTAGGGTTAGGTTAAGGTTAAGGCTAAGGTTATGCTTAGGCTAATCTTCAAGTTAAGGCTAAGGTTAAGGTTACAGTTAGGTTAAGGTTAAGGTTAAAGTTAAGGTTAGGTTTAGGTTAAGGTTAAGGTTAAGGTTAGGTTATGGGTAAAGTTAAGGTTAGGGTTAGGTTAAGGTTAAGGTTAAGGTTATGGTTAGGCTAAGGTTAAGGTTAAGGTCAGGTTAAGGATATAGTTAAGTTAAGCTTAATATTAGGTTAAGGTTAAGGGTTTGGTCAAGGTTAGGGTTAGGTTAAGGTTAATGTTAAGGGTTTGGTCAAGGTTAGGGTTAGGTTATAGTTAACGTCAAGGTTAATGGTAAGGTTTAGGTTATAGTTAGGTTAAGGATAAGGTTAAGGTTAAGGTTAGGTTAAGGTGAAGATACGGTTACGGTTAAGGGTTTGGTCAAGCTTAGGGTTATGTTATAGTTAAATTTAAGGTTAAGGTTAGGTTAAGTTAAGGTTAAGGTCAAGGTCAAGGGTACGGTTAAGGTCAAGGTTAGGTTAAGGTCAAGGTTAAGGGAAAGGTTAAGGTAAAGGTCAAGGTTAGGTTATAGTTAAAGTCAAGGTTAAGGTTAGGTTATAGTGAAGGTTAAGATTAAGCTTAAGGTTAATGATGAAGGTTAAGGTTAAGGTTAAGGTTAATACGTGTAACCTTAGCCTTCACCCTTAACCTTAACATAACCTTAATCTTAAACTTCACCTTCCCCTAAACCTAACCTTGACCTTAACCTGAACCTTAACCCTAACCTTAACCTTGACTTTTCCCTAATATTAACCTTAACATAACCTTAACCTTAAAATTAACCTTCTCCTAACCGTAACCTTGACCT
Source organism: Pinus albicaulis (assembly GCA_034641835.2). Classification (NCBI taxonomy): domain Eukaryota; kingdom Viridiplantae; phylum Streptophyta; class Pinopsida; order Pinales; family Pinaceae; genus Pinus; species Pinus albicaulis. Next base: position 824,267,712 of record CM076579.1, on the reverse strand, counting down.
TAACCTGAACCTTATCCCTAACCTTAACCTTAACCTAACCTTAACCTTGACTTTACCCTTAACCTTAACCTTAGCCTGACTAAACCTATAACCTTAACCTTAGCCATAACCTTACCTTAATCTTGACCTTAACTATAACCTAAACCTAACCTTAACCAAACCACTAACCTTAACCTTAACCTTAACCATGACCTTAACCTTAACCTTCCCATAACCATAACCTTAACCTTAACCTTCAACATACCAAGGTTATGGTTAGGATATAGTTAAGGTCAAGGTTAGGTTAAGGTTAAGGTTTGGTTAAGGTTAAGGTAAGGTTAAGGGTGAAGGTTAAGTTTAAGGTCAAGGTTAAGGTTAAGGTTGGTTTAAGGTTAAGGTTAATGTTATAGGAAGGTTAAGGTTAATGTTATGGTTAAGGTTAAGGTTAAGGTTAATGGGGTAAGGTCAAGGTTATGGTTAAGGGTAAGGTCAAGGTTAAGGTTATGGTTATGGTTAAGGTTAAGGTTAAGGTTAAGGTTAGGTTAGGGTTAAGGTTAGGTAAAGGTTACATGTTTAGTTAGGTTAAGGTTAAGGTTAAGTTTATGGTTAAGGTTAGGGTTAAATTAACCTTAACCCTTAACCCTTAACCTAAAGCTAACCGTAACCTTAGCCTTAACCTAACCTTAACCTTAACCTTACCCTTAACCTAACCTTAATCTTAACTTTACCCTTGACCTTAACCTAACCCTAACCTTGACCAAACCTTTAACTTCAAACTTAACCTGACTAAACTCGTAACCTTAACCTTCACCTTACCCTTAACCTTCACATTAACCTTAACCTTAACCTTAATTATAACCTAACCCTAACCTTGACCGAACCCATAACCTTAACCTTAACCTTCCCCTAACCTTAACCATAACCTTAACCTTGACTTTACCCTTAATGTAACCTTAACATTGACTTACCCTTAACGTAACCTTCACCTTGACTTTACCCTTAACCTTGACCTTACCCAAACCTTAACCTTGAATTTACCCTTAACTTAACCTAACCTTCACTATAACCGTTACCAAACCCGTAACCTTAACCTTAACCTTACTAAGCCCGTAACCTTAACCTTAACATGACTAAACCAGTAACCTTAACCTTAACTTGACTAAACCCGTAACCTTAAACTTAAACTTACCCTTAACCTTCACCTTAACCTTAACTTTACCCTTAACCTAACCTTGACCTTGACCTTGACCTTGACCTTAACCTTAACCTTACCCTTACTCTCAGCCTTTACTTTACCCTAAACCTATCCTTACACTTAACCTTAACCTTAATGTTAAGGGTTTGGTCAACGTCAAGGTTAAGGTTAGGTTAAGGGTAACGTTATAGGTAAATTTAAGGTTATGGTTAGGGTAAGGTTAGGGTAAGGTTAAGGTTAGGGGAAGGTTAATGTTAAAGTTAGGTTAATGTAAGGTTAAGGTTACGGGTTTAGTTACGGTAAGGTTAAGGTTAAGATAAGGTTAACGTTAAGGTTAACGTTAAGGTTAGTTTAAGGGTAAAGTTAAGATTAGGGTTAGGTTCAGGGTAAAGTTAAGGTTAGGGTTAGGTTAAGGTTAAGGTTAAGGTAATGGTTAGGCTAAGGATAATGCTAAGGTTAAGATAAGGTTAAGGTTAGGGTTAGGTTAACGTTAAGGTTATGGTTAGGCTAATGTTCAAGTTAAGGATAAGGTTAAGGTTAAGGTTAAGGTTAGGTTAAGGTTACAGTTATGTTAAGGTTAATATAAGGTTAACGTAACCTTAACCTTGACCTTAACCTTAACCTTGACTTTATCCTAACCTAACCTTAACCTTGACCTAACCCTAACCCTGACCAAACCCTTAACCTTAACTATAACATAACCCTAACCTTGAAATTAACTTTACCCTTAACCTTGAATTTAAACTTAACCTGACCTTAACCTTAACTTTAGCCTTAACCTAACCCTAACTTTGACCAAACCCTTAAAATTAACCTTAACCTTAACCTTTACCTAACCTTAACCTTAACCTAATCTTGACCTTAAATATAACGTATCCCTAACTTTGACCAAATCTTAACCTTAAACTTAACTTAGCCTTAACCTTAACCTCACCTCAAGCTTAACAATAACCTAACCTTAACCTTTACCTTAACTATAACGTAACCCTAACCTTGACCAAACCCTTGACCTTAACCTTAATCTTAACCTTACCCTAACCTTAACCTTAACTTTAACCTAACCTTAACTTAATATTAACCTTAACCTAACCTTAACCTTAACTTTACCCTTAACCAAACCTTAACCATAACCTTATCCTGAACCTAACCTTAACCTTACCCTTAACCTTCACCTTATCCTCAACCTAACCTTAACCTTGACTCTACCCTTAATGTAACTTTAACCTTGACTTTACCCTTAACTATAGCCTAACTTTAACCTTAACCTTAACTGTAGCCTAACTTTAACCTTAACCTAACCTTAACCTTAACCTAACCCTAACCTTGACTAAACCTTAACCTAACCTTAACCTTAACCCTAACCTTAACCTTGACCTTAAGCTAACCTTAAAGGTTTGGGAAGGTTAAGGTTAAGGTCAAGGTTAAGGTTAAGATTAGGTCAAGGGTAAGGTTAAGGTCAAGGTTAAGGGTATGGTTAAGGGTTTGGTTATAGTTAAGGTCAAGGTTAAGGGTAAGGTTAAGGTTAAGTTTATGGTTAATGTTAAGGGTTTGGTTAAGGTTAAGATTACATTAAGGGTAAAGTCAAGGTTAATGTTAGGTTAAGGGTAAAGTTAAGGTTATGGTTAGGTTACGGTTAAGGTTAAGGTTAGGGTTAAGTTTAAGGGTAAGTTTAAGGTAAGGGTAAGGTTAACCTTAACCTTAACCTTAACTTTAACATCACCAAACCTTAACCATAAACTTAACATTAAACTTAAATTTACCTAAGGTTAGGGGAAGGTTAGGTTAAGGTTAACCTTGACCTTGACCTTAACCTTAACTATAACCTAACCCTAACCTTGACCAAAACCTTAACATTAACCTTAACCTTAACCTAACCTTAACCTCACTAATCCCTTAAGGTTAGGTTAACGATAAAGTTAAGATTAAAGTTAAGGTTAAAGTTAAGGTTAAGGTTAAATTTAGGTTAAGGTAAGGCTAAGGTTAAGGTTAAGGGTAAATTTAAGGGTAAAGTTAAGGTTAAGGTTAATATTAAGGGTAAGGTTAAGGTCAAGGTTAAGGTTACGTTAAGGGTAAAGTTAAGGTTAAGCTTACATTAAGGGTTTTGTCAAGGTTAAGCTTACATTAAGGGTTTGGTCAAGGTTAAGGTTAGGTTATAATTAAGGTCAAGGTTAAGGTTAATGTCAAGGTTAGGTTAAGGTTAAGGTTAAGGTTAAGGGTTAGGGTTAAGGTTAAGGTCAAGGTTAGGTTAAGGGTAAGTTCAAGGTAAGGTTAAGGTTAAGGTTAGTGTTAAGGGTTAAGGTTAAGGTTAAGGGTTTGGTTAAGGTTCGGTTTAGGTTAAAGTTATGGTTAAGGTTACGTTAAGCATTAAGTTAAGGTTAAGGTTAAGGTTAAGGTTACGATTAGGTTAAGCTCAGGATTAGGTTAAGGTTCAGGTTAAGGTTAATTTTAAGGGTAAAATTAAGGATATGGTTAGGCTAAGGTTAAGGTTAAGGTTAGGTTGCGGTTAATATTAGGTTAAGGTTAAGGTTAAGCTGAAGCTTAAGCATAATGTTAAGGGTATTTTCAAAGTTAGGGTTAGGTTAAGGTTAATGTTAAGGGTTTGATCAAGGTTAGGGTTAGGTTATATTTAAGATAAAGTTTAAGGTTAAGGGTAAGGTTATAGTTAGGTTAAGGTTAGGTTAAGGTTAAGATATGGTTAAGGGTTTGGTGAAGGTTAGGGTTAGGTTATAGTTAAGGTTAAGGTTAAGGTTAGGTTAAGGTAACGTTAAGGTCAAGGTTAAGGTTAGGTTAAGGTTAATATTAAGGGTTTGGTTAAGGTTAAGGGTGAGGTTAAGGTTAAGGTCAAGGTTAGGTTATAGTTAAGGTCAAGGTTAAGGTTAGGTTATAGTTAAGGTTAAGGTTGAGGTTAAGACCCATAACCTTAACCTTCACCCTTAACCTTAACCTAACCTTAATCTTAACTTTAACCTTAACATTCCCCTAACCCTAACCTTAACCTTAACCTAACCTTAACCTTGACTTTACAATTAACCTTAACCTTAACCTGACTAAACCCGTAACCTTAACCTTAACCATAACCTAACCTTAACCTTAACCTTAACTATAAACTAAACCTAACCTTAACCAAACACTTAACCTTAACCTTAACCATAACCTAAACTTTAACATTCCCATAACCATCACTTTAACCTTAACCTTGAGCTTACCAAGGTTAGGGTTAGGTTATAGTTAAGGTCAAGGTTAGGTTAAAGTTAAGGTTAAGGTTAAGGTTAATGTTAAGGTTAAGGTCAGGGTTATGGTTAAGTTTAGGTAACGGTTATGGGTTTAGTCAGGTTAAGGTTAAGGTTATGGTTAATATCAAGGTTAAGTTTAAGTTAACCTTAACTCTTAACCTTACCCTAACCTTTCCCTAACCTTAACCTTAACTTTACCCTTAACATAACCTTAACCTTAACTTTGCCTTTAACCTTACCCCTTATGGGGTAAGGTTAAGGTTGAGGTTAAGGTTATGGTTATGGGAAGGTTAAGGTTAGGTTAAGGTTAGGTAAAGATTATGGGTTTATTCAGGTTAAAGTTAAGGTTAAGGTTAAGGTTAAGGTTACGGTTAAGGTTAAGGTTAAGTTAACCTTAACCCTTAACCTTACCCTAACGTTACCCTAACCTTAACCTTACCCTTAACCTAACCTTTAAATTTAACTTTAACCTTAACGTAACCTTAATCTTAAATTTACGCTTAACCTTATCATAACCTTAATATTGAATTTAAATTTAAACTTGACCTTACTCTAACCTTAACCTTGAGTTTACCCTTAACTTAACCTTAACCTGACTAAACCCGTAACCTCAACCTTAACCTTACCCTTAACCTAACCTTAAACTTAACCTCGACCATGACCTTGACCTTGACCTTGACCGTAACCTTACCATTAACCTTAAATTTACCCTTAACCTAACCTTACCCTTAACCTTATCTTAACCTTAACTATAACCTAACGTGACCTTGACCAAACCTTAACCTTAACCTTAAATTTACCCTTAACATAACCTTAACCTTAACCTTAACTTTGATTAGGGTTAGGTTAAGGTTAAGGTTAAGGTTAAGGCTAGGATAAGGGTTTCGTCAAGGTCAAGGTTAAGGTTAGGTTAAGGGTAAGGTTATGGATAAAGTTAAGGTTAAGGTTAGGATAAGGTTAAGGTAAGGTTAAGGTTAAGGTTAGGTTAAGATTAAGGTTAAGGTTAACGTTAGGGGAAGGTTAAGGTTAAATTTAGGTTAATGTAAGGGTAATATTATGGGTTTAGTCAGGTTAAGGTTAAGGTTAAGGTTAAGATTAAGGTTAGGGGAAGGTTAAGGTTAAATTTAGGTTAATGTAGGGTTAAGGTTATGAGTTTATTCAAGTTAAGGTTAAGGTTAAGCTTAGGGTTAAGGTTAGGGTAAGATTAAGGTTAAGGTTAAAGTTAAGGTTAGGGTTAGGTTAAGGTTAAGGTTAGGTTAAGGGTAAAGTTAAGGTTAGGGTTAGGTCAGGGTTAAGGTTATGGTTAGGCTAAGGTTAAGGTTAAGGTTAAGGTTAGGTTAAGGTTAATATTAGGTTAAAGTTAAGGTTAAGGTTTGGTCAAGGTTGGGGTTTGGTCAAGGTTAAGGTCAAGGTTAAGGTTAAGTTTAGGTTAAGTTAAGGTTAAATTTAAGGTTAAGGGTAAGGTTAAGGTTAAGGTTACAGTTAAGGTTAGGGTTAATATTAGGGGAAGGTTAAAGTTATGTTAACATTAAGTTTAAGGTTAAGTTTAGGTTAAGGTGAGGGTTAGTTTATATTTAAGGTTAAGGTTAGGTTAAGGGTAAGATAAGGTTAAGGTTAAGGTTAGGTTAAGGTCAAGGTCAATGTTAAGGTTAAGGTTAAGGTCAAGGTTAAGGGTAAAGTTAAGGTCAAGGTAAGGGTTAGGCTATATTTAAGGTTAATTTTAGGTTAAGGGTAAAGTCAAGGTTAAGGTTAAGGTGAAGGTTAAGGGTAAGGGTAAGGTTATGGGTTATGGGTTTAGTCAAGTTAACGTTAAGGTTAAGTTGAAGGTTAAGGTTAAGGGTAAGGTTAAGGTTAAGGTTAAGGGTTTGGTTAAGGTTAGGTTAAGGTTAAGTTTAAGGTTAAGGTTAAGGGTTTGGTCAAGGGTAGGGTTAGGGGTAAGGTTAGGATAAGGTTAGTGTTAAGGTTAGGGGAAGGTTAAGGTTAAATTTCGGTTAAGGCAAGGTTTAGGTTAAGGTAAGGTTAAGGTTAAGGTTATGAGTTTAGTCAGGTTAAGGTTATGGTTAAGGGTTTGGTATAGGTTAGGGTTAGGTTAGAGTGAAGGTTAAGGTTAGGTTAAGGGTAAAGTTAAGGTTAAGGGTTTGGTCAAGGTTAGGGTTAGGTTATAGTTAAGGTTAAGGTTAAGGTTAAGAATTTGGTCAAGGTTAGGGTTAAGGTTAAAGGGGTAAGTTAAGGTTAAGGGTTAAGGTTAAGGTTAGGGGAAGGTTAAGGTTAAGGCTAAGGGTTTGGTGAAGGTTAGGTTTAGGTTATATTTAATGTTAAGGATAAGGTTAAGCTTATGGGTTTAGTCAGGTTAAGGTTAAGGCTAAGGGTTTGGTCAAGGTTAAGGTTAAGGGTTTCGTGAAGGTTAAGGTTAGGTTATAGTTAAGGTTAAGGTCAAGGGTAAAGTAAGGGTTATGGTTATAGTTAAGGTTAAGGTTACGGGTCTTAACCTTAACCTTCAATATAACCTAACCTTAACCTTAACCTTAACCTTAACCTTAACTTTAACTTTAACTATAACCTAACCTAAACTTAACCTTAACTATAACCTAACCCTAACCTCGACCAAAACCTTAAACTTAACCTTAATAGTTCCATAACCATAACCTTAACCTTAACCTTAACCTAACCGTAACCTTAACTATAACCTAACCCTAATCTTACCTGGTTCATAACGTTAACTATAATTTAACCCTAAATTTAACTTTACCCTTAAGCTAACCATACCCTTAACTTTGACCTTGACATTAAGTTTAAGGTTAAGGTTAAATTAAGGGAAAATTCAAGGTTAAGGTTAAGATATGGTTAAGGTTAAGGTTAAGGTTATGGGAAGGTTAAGGTTAAGATAAGGTTAAGATTAAGGTTAAGGTTAGGTTAGGCTAACGTGAAGGTTAGGTTAAGGGTTTGGTCATGGTCAAGGTTAAGGGTAAGGTTAAGGTTATGGGTAAATTTAAGGTTAAGGTTAGGTTAAGGTTAAGGTTAGGAGAAGGTTAAGGTTAACCTAACCTTAACTAATAACCTAACCCTAACCTTATCCTAACCATAATAGTAACCTTAACCTTACCTTAACTTAACCTTAACCTTGAACTTGACCTTAACCTTAACCTTACCCATAACCTTAACCTTAACTTTACCCTTAACCTAACCTTAACTTTAACCTTACCCTTAACCTTATCTTAACCTTCACCTTAACCTTACGCATAAGCTTCACCTTAACATTAAATTTACACTTTACCTTGAATTTACCGTTAACCTTAACCTTAACCTTGACTTCACCCTTAACCTTAACCTTAACTTTAACCTGACTAAACCCATAACCTTAGCTTTAACCTAACCTTAACCTTAACCTTCCCATAATTTTAACCTTAACCGTAACTATAACCTAACCTTAACCTTGACCTTAACTATAACCTAATCGTCACCTTGACCAAACCCTTAACATTAACCTTAACATTGACTTTAACCTTAACCTTACCCTTAATCTTAACCTTAAAATTGACCTTAACTATAACCTAACCCTAACCTTAACCTAACTTTAATCTTGACCAAAACCTTAACTTAACCTTAACCTTGACATTACCCTTAACGCAACCTTAACCTTGACCTTGACGTTACCCTCAAAATAAACCTTAACCTTAACCTTAACCTGAATAAACACGTAACCTTAACCTTAACCATACTCTTACCCTTACCCTTACCCTTAACCTTAACTATAACCTAACCCTAACCTTAACCTTACACTTAACGTAACATTAACCTTGACTTTACCCTTAACCTTAACCTTACCCTTGCCTTAATATTACCCTTACCCTAACCTTAACCTTACGTTAGGTTATAGTAAGGTTAAGGTTAAGGTTAAGGTTTGGTCAAGGTTAGGGTTAGGTTAGAGTTAAACTTAATGTTATAGTAAAGGTTAAGGTTAATAACCGTAACCTTAACCAGGGTTAAGGGGGTAAGGGGATAACCTTACCCTTACCCTTAAACTTAACCTAACCTTAACCTTAACCTTATCCTTATCTTAACCTTAACCTAACCTTAACCTTAACCTTAACCCTAACATTAAGGTAAAAGTTATGGGTAAGGTTAGGGTTAGGTTATAGTTAAGGTCAAGGTTAAGATTAGGTTAAGGTTAGGGTTATGTTAAGGTTAAGGTTAAGGTTCGTGTTAGGGTTAAGGTTAAGATTAGGTTAGGTTGAGGGTAAAGTTAAGGTTAAGGTTAATGTTAGGGGAAGGTTAAGGTTAGGTTAAGGTTAAGTTTAGGTTAAGGTGAGGGTTAGGTTATATTTAAGGATAAGGTTAGGTTATGGGTAAGATAAGGTTCAGGTTAAGGTTAAGGTCAAGGTCAAGGTCAAGATTAAGGTTAAGGTTAAGGTAAAGGTTAAGGGTAAAGTTAAGGTCAAGGTTAGGGTTAGGTTATATTTAAGGTTAAGTTTAGGTTAAGGGTAAAGTCAAGGTGAATGTTAAGGGTAAGGTTAAGGGTTATGGTTTTAGTCAGGTTAAGGTAAAGGTAAAGGTAAAGGTTAAGGTGAAGGTTAAGGATAAGGTTAAAGTTAAGGTCAAAGGTTTGGTTAAGGTTATGTAAAGGTTAAGGTTAAGTTTAAGGGTTTGGTCAAGGGTAAGGTTAGGGTAAGATTAGGGTTAAGGTTAAAGTTAGGTTAAGGCAAGGTTTAGGTTAAGGTAATGTTAAGGTTAAGGTTACAGGTTTAGTTAGGTTAAGGTTATGGTTAAGGGTTTGGTACAGGTTAGGGTTAGGTTATAGTTAAGTTTAAGGTTAGGTTAAGGGTAAATTTAAGGTTGAGGGTTTGGTAAAGGCTAGGGTTAGGTTATAGTTAAGGTTAAGGTTAGGGTAAAGGTTTAGGTTAAGGTTAAGTTTAAGAATTTGGTCAAGGTTAGGATTATGGTTAAGGTTAAGGTTAAGGTTAAGTTTAAGGGGGTAAGTTAAGCTTAAGGGTTAAGGTTAAGGTTAGGGTTAGGGTTAAGGTTAAGGTTAAGGGTTTGGTAAAGTTTAGGTTTAGGTTATAGTTAATTTTAATGTTAAGGTTAAGGTTACATGTTTAGTCAGGTTAAGGTTAAGGGTTTGGTCAAGGTTAAGGTGAAAGGTTTGGTCAATGTTAAGGTTAGGTTATAGTTAAGGTTAAGGTTAAGGTTACAATTTTAGTAAGATTAATGTTAAGCTTCAGGTTAAGGGTAAGGTTAAGGTTAAGTTTAAGGTTTTGGTCAAGGTTAGGTTAGGTTATAGTGAAGGTTAAGGTTAAGTTAAGGGTAAAGTCAAGGTTAGGGTTAAAATTAAGGTTAGGGTTAAAGGTAATGTCAAGGTTAAGGTTACGGGTCCTAACCTTAACCTTCACTATAACCTAACCTTAACCTTAACCTTAACTTTAACTATAACCAAACCTAACCTTAACCTTAACTATAACCTAACATTAACCTTGACCAAAACCTTAACCTTAACCTTAACCTAACCTTAACATTAACCTTCCCATAACCATAAGCTTAACCTTAACTTTAACTTTAACCTAACCTTAACCTTAACCTTAACTATAACCTAACCCTAACCTTACCCGATCCATAACCTTAACTATAACCTAACTCTAACCTTAACCTTACCTTTAACCTAACCTTAACCTTGACCTTGACCTTGACCTTGACCTTACTGTTAAGGTTAAGGTTAAGGTTAAGGTTACATTAAGGGTAAAGTCAAGGTTAAGGTTAGGTTATGGTTAAGGTTAACGTTAAGTTTATGGGAAGGTTAAGGTTAAGATAAGGTTAAGGTTAGGTTAGACTACGGTTAAGGTTAGGTTAAGGGTTTGGTCAAGGTCAAGGTTAAGCTTAGGTTAAGGGTAAGGTTAAGTTTATGGGTAAATTTAAGGTTAAGGTTAGGATAAGGTTAGGTTAAGGTTAAGGTTAAGGTTAATGTTAGGGGAAGGTTAACGTTAAAGTCAGGTTAAGGTAAAGGTTATGGGAAGGTTAGGTTAAGGTTAAGGTTAAGGTAAGGTTAAGGTTAAGGTCAAGGTTAGGTTAACCTTGTCTTTACCCTTAACCTAACCTTAACCTTAACTATAACTTAACCCTAACCTGGACCTTAACTTCACCCTTAACCTTAACCTTAACTATAACCTAACCTAACCTTACCCTAACCATAATCGTAACCTTAACCTTACGTTAACCTAACTAAACCTTAACCTTGACCTTGAACTTAACCTTAACATTAACCTTAACCTTACCCGTAACCTTAACCTTAACTTTACCCTTAACCTAACCTTAACCTTGAAATTACCCTTAGCCTTATATTAACCTTAACCTTAACCTTACGCTTAAACATCATGTTAACCTTAAATTTAACCTTGAATTTTCCCTTAACCTAACCTTAACCTTAACCTTAACTTTAACCTTACTAAACCTGTAGCCTTAACCTTAACCTAACCTTAACATTAACCTTAACCTTAACCTTCCCATAAGCTTAACCTTAGCCTTAACTATAACCTAACCTTAACCTTGACCTTAACTATAACCTAATCCTCACCTTGACCAAAACCTTAATATTAACCTTAACATTTACCTTAACCTTAACATCACCCTTAATCTTAAACTTGAGCTTAACTATAACCTAACCATAACCTTAACCTAACCTTAACCTTGACCAAACCCTTAACGTAACCTTAACCTTGACTTTATCCTTAACGTAACCTTAACCTTGACTTTAACCTTACCCTCAACATAAACCTTAACCTTAACCTGAACCTGACTAAACACGTAACCTTAAGCTTAAGCTTAACCTTACCCTTAACCTTAAAGTTAACCTTGATCTTAACTATAACCTAACCCTAACCTTAACCAAACCTTAAGTTTAACCTTACCCTTACCCAAATCTTAACCTTACCCAAATATTAACCTTACTCTAACCTTAACCTTACATTAGGTTATAGTAAGGTTATGGTCATGGTTAAGGTTTGGTCAAGGTTAGGGTTAGGTTATAGTTAAACTTAAGGTTATAGAGAAGGTTAAGGTTAAGACCCGTAACATTAACCAGGGTTAAGGGGGTAAGGGGGTAACCTTAACCTTACCCTTAACCTTAACCTTAACCTAACCTTAACCTTAACCTTACCCTTATCTTAAACATAACCTAACCCTAACCTTAACCTTAAGCCTAACCTTAACCCTAACGTTAAGGTTAAAGTTATGGGTAAGGTTAGGTTAAGGTTAGGGTTAGGTTATAGTTAAGGTCAAGGTTAAGGTTAGGTTAAGGTTAATATTAAGGGTTTGGTTAAGATTAAGGTTAAGGTTAAGGTTAAGATTAGGTTAGGTTGAGGTTAAGATTAGGTTAGGTTGAGGTTAAGATAAGGTTAAGGGTAAGGTTACGTTAAGGGTAAAGTCAAGGTTAAGGTTAAGGTTACAGTTACGTTAAGGTTAAGTTAAAGTTAAGGTTAAGGTTTTGGTCAAGGTTAGGGATCGGTTATAGTTAAGGTTATGTGAAGGTTAAGGTTAAGGTTAAGTAAAGGTTAAGGTTAAGGTTAAGGTTAAGGGTTAGGTTAAGGTTACAGTTAAAGGTTTGGTCAAGGTTACGTTTAGGTTAAGGTTAAGGTTAACGTTAGGTTAAGGGTAAAGTTAAGGTTTGGGTTTGGTTAAGGTTAAGGGTAAAGATAAGGTTATGGTTAAGGTTAAGGTTAAGGTTAGGTTAATATTAAGGTCAAGGTTAATTTTAAGGGTAAGTTTATAGTTCGTTTAAGGTTGAGGTTAAGGTTAGGTTAAGGTTAAGATAAGTTTCAGGTTAAGGTTAAGGTTAAGGTTAGGTTAAGGGTAAAGTCAAGGTTAAGATAAAGTTAAGGTTAAGCTTAGGTTAAGGTTAAGGTTATGGTAATGTTAGTGTTGGAGAGGTAAATCCCCTCTGCGGATCAGGTCTAGCAACAATCAATTCACACAGTGATGCAGGTTCCTAGTTACAAAATGACAAAAACATAACAAATTTTCTACCTCAAATCCTATGCAGTGGTCGTTAAAGAAAGGATGGCGCTTCCCATCCCTCTCTTGGCAGATCATGATCCTTCTGCTTGACATGTCTGAACACCTGCACACATGCAAAGGATACAACGACATACAACGTAAAATCTAAATCTTGTAACCATACATCAGTCAAAGAGGATGTAATTCATTGCATAAGAAATAGACACATAAATGGAACCACAATAAAAGTTGCTTATAATTAAAATAATAAAGGAAAGATACAACCCAAAGCTCTGACGCTTGATCTTCCTTCGGCAAGGCTGACAGCAGAGCACATCTCAATGAATCCTGTTGAAAATGGGACAAAGCTCTCTCTCTTCGGCTTGGCTCTCAAAAGTTGTCCGGCTATAGTCTCCTTGCTACAAGTTCAGCTAGCTTGCTAAGGGAGAAAGTAAGCTTTTATAGATGGGGGAAGAGGAGTTGGGATCCCTACAATCATCGGATTGGCCCTATCTCTAAGGAATCTTCCATGATAGGTGGAAAACCACTTCCCATACATGGAGATCTAGAGCCAAACCACCCAACTCATTTTAGTGACTCGTTCAGGAGTTTGTTGGAATCAAACTTCCACCATTTATTTTTTAAAAACATCCCTTATTAAGCTTGGTGTGATTGAGACATTGGTACAGAGTGCTAGTTGGTGCGCCCTCTATGGTGGATTTCCCCCATTTTCACGAGGGCTGAATTGGCTGGTCACACCAAGGAAAAAAGATATATTTTTAGGGTTTTTCAGAGGAAATTTTTTGCAAGGGAATGATTTTCCTTGCAAAAGGAGATGCCATGAAAGTGGTTTTAGGTCATGTCACTGCTCACAGGTCACGAGAATAGCCCTCTAATGTGCGGGATGGGGGATTGCAGGGATGGTGACAAAATGCTATGTAACAAATGCCCCCTAAAGCATGAGGTTCGAGAGAGAGAGAGAGGTGAAATTATTTTTGAGAACGTGCCCAGCTAAAAAAACTGCTGTCGGAAGACCTACATCCAAGTACAACTGATATCTCTGATACATGATATGTGGTATGAGCGTAGCCATCCATAATAGATTGTACAATAATCAGGATCCTAGGTATGGACGCAGCCATCCAACAAAGATGGATCAACAAGTAGACCGAGGTATGGTCACAACCATCCAATCAAATGAGTCATGTAGCCAATCGTGATAATCCACAAAGAATTTGCAGCCTGGATTTCATCAAACAAAATCCAGGGTCTTGCTCTCCATCTTGACCTAAACAGAGTACAAGTCCAAGCATGTGAATAAGTGAGCTGAAGCCGAACATGCAAGAACATCATCTGATTACTAGCCAATAATGAAAGTTGTTAACAGATGCGGGAGGTACCACCAATAAAGAGGATGGACCTCAAGGTACTATAGGTACAATCCACGGAATGTGAACAGTGAGCTGGCACCGAACACCCGCAGAATCATCCGATCGAAGGTCAATAATGAAAACCTTGTGTCGAATGCGAAAAACCTACCATTGGGGCATGCAGGCTCCAAGGTACCTAAAGGGAGTCTCTAGATCAGCTTCCTGGATAATGAGCTGAAGTCGACAGGAAGTGACCTTGATCGAAGGTGGGACATAGTGTTTCCCACATCATCGATGTGAGACAGAGGAACATAATGTTTGTGAATCAAGATCAGTAGAGAATCAGAGGGAGGTTGAGAACTACAGAGGCCAATTTCTCTTTAATATATCGGTGGCACGACACTGGATTTGGCAGTATTTGACATCAAAGGATCTGAGGTCATGATGATGAGGCAAAGAGAAGATGAGTGGTAAAAAAGGATTACCCAAACCCATGAAGGCAAGTAGAAAACAAGATGAGATGTCCCCAACCCGACACGAATGCACACAAGTGACATGTTCAAGAGCGACATACTGTCGACACGACGATGATACTCGTTCCATTTTCCCCACCATTTCTAGTGGGTACCTCTTTATTTCTACACAAGCTTGAAGAGGATACCATATGCTTGTCATGTAAGTTTTTCCTTCGGACAAATCCAACCTAGTACATTTAACGAGCCCTAGGAAGGAGGATCTCGAGTAACATCATTACAATGGAGTCTGATGTCATCATGTTTTAACGAGTCTGAAAAAGGAATAACTCAGCGTCTTTTCATGTTTAGAGAGTTTGAAAAGACAACGAAAAAGAAAACTCCAACAGTCCCTTTTCGTAGATTGTCACATAGATCTGAAAAGGTAGAAAACTATGTCTGAGAGAACCTCCTAGTCGCGATAGGCTAGGGTATTTATTTTTCGTAAATAATCTATCCCTACCAGAAAAATGGGTAAACTTATACTGGGTAGATGTCATTACACAGCTAATTTAATGAGTTCAAAATGACAAGTGTCTCGGCAATATTTTCAATTTTAGAGAGTCAAAAAAGAGCTGAAAGTTGACTCCTCCTGGAGGAACGAGTGGTATAAAGGGTAGAAACTAGTTCTGGTAATGGCGGAACTGCTCAGAACAAATAAAGGTTAAGAGGTTGGCTAACAATACCACTTATCGCAGTAATTCCTCAGGAATGGGTAAAAAAACCAAGTGAAGGCATATGATCGGCTAAGCAGATAGTGACAATGGAGTGAAAAAACCAAGGCTCATCTGGAAAGACAGGCTGATAAAATGGAATTGCGAGAGGTAAAATGGGAAAGGTTTCATTTTTATACAAGCTTGAAATTAGGAAACTATTCTTGAAGTTGGTTTCATTTCTACACAATCTTGAAACAAAGATGAAATATGCTTGAAACTAGTTTCATTTTTACACAAGCTTGAAATGGAAACAAACTATGCTTGAAAAATTAAGCATGCCCCCAATATGGTGACTCAATTCGAGGTACATGCCCCCAAGCTTCAATCCATATGAAAGGCATATGGAGTGAAGGTTCAAGTTACGAGATCAAGAGAAAGACTCGACTGGGATTTTACGAGATCTTATCAAAGGCTCGAATTCAACAAGAAAATGTTTCATTATTTTAACGAGGTTGACACATTAAAATAACTATCCTCATAAGAGATTGTTTCATTTTTTAAGGAGCTTGACACAAGAAAACAAACTATACTCTGACATACCTTTTTTCATGGTTTAAGGAGCTTGACACAAGCAGATGAACTATGCTTTGGATGAAAACTCATCATGGTGAATAAGAGTTCATGGCTTCCAAGAGTTTCACACCAGATGGGAGAACAACATCTTGGAAGTCTAGACCCAATGCCCCTAGCACACTATGCACAACAGCACTATCAATGAATATGGGCAAGGGATAGGTAGCCACATAATTGAAATGTGGTGGGGATGACACAATCGGTGGATAAAGATCTGACAAAGATGATGGTGGACTAGTTGCCATAGTAGGACCAAAGAACGCAAGCTGATCGATAGTCACAATCCGACCTTGGTGCGGAAATCACATCACACCAAAGAGGGAGGAGACAAGCACTCCCATGGCATAAGTATAATCGTGTCCCAGGAGTAGATGAAATTCCAAGGAGCCACAAACCACCATCACATCCATATGGACAGTTCCCCCCCCAAAGTAACAGGCAACTTCAGAAGGATCCCTAATGGTTGACTAGTCCTCTTTTAAATGCCAACAGATTCTCTGTAACAGGCACAAGCGGAGGCGAACCAAATGCTTGCCAAGTAGTTGAGGATAAAATAATAATAGACACACATTCCTCTATAATAGTGCTGGGTACGATCAGATCAAAGGTTTGTACCGTTATGTCAAAAGGCACATAAGACGAAAGGAGGTATCCCGCAAATCGATTCCAATCAAAGGAAGAGACCAAACTACTCAGAGGGGCTACCATCAAACTGAGATGGTCTTCCCCTGGTGTTACAGGAGAAGAAGGAGCATCCTCCATGACCTCCATCATGGAGTTAGGAAGGGTATCCTCCAAGACCTCCATCACGGGAGGTGGAGGAGCCGCTTCTTGAGGTGTAGGGACAGGAGAATCTTTCTCCAAGTCTGAAGAATCTGAAGAAACAAGAAGAACATGAGGGGTGTGAGATCCACTCTCAATGGAAAAGACCTGGTGCACTGCAGATGGGGCCAGTTCAACCAATCCCATGACAAATGGTTGGTCGGGAATGGATTTGTGAATTTGAATTTCCGGGGGTGTGGGATTGACCAAGGATGACTCTTGACCAATCATAGGATCAGCTGATGGAGGACTCAAAGAAAGTCATTTATAAGCATCCAGGAGGCATGGTGTAGAAATAGTTGAGTTTTCCAAAACTCTCTTGGCTTCATCCATATACGGACAAAGGTGAATGGCATGGTGCCCTTCACACAACTTATAGGGATTGGTAATATTACCCTGCTTCTTAGGAGCTTTACTAGCACTAGCTGAAGACATGCCCCCAACCTGACTCCCAGAAGCTAAAGGCAATGATAGATGATTGTTGGATCATACTTCAAGCACCTTGGGAATGCTAGGGCAGTCTCGAAGAAGATGGTCTCCTATGCACAACATGTAAGGGAACTTAACCTATCGCTGAGGGTTGGAAGGTTTATCAAGAGGATATGTTTTAGAAGCAGTATCCACAGCCTTAGCCTCTCTCTTATCAGAATTTTTCTTCTTTGTCTTATTCTTCTTCTTCTTAGGCACCTGGTTACTCGAATCCAAACTTTCACCAGGCGAAGTAGAAGAGGAGGACGCAGAAACAGGTGAAGAAGGGGAGAGTTCCATCTTGGAATCAACATGATGTCGTTCAGGTGGAGGAACTGATTGAACAGTAGCCGGGACATTCTGGACCACAGAGGTTGGAAAAAACCAAACAGGCAACCCAACAGTTAACCCAGGAAGGGACAACGTTGCCATGTAAGGGGCACCAACATTTCCCAAAGGAGGAAAAGAACCAGGATTCCTTTTTGAGGGGATTCTTTGGTTGGTGAACTCCAAAAAAGTTTCCATTAGAAACAACTCAAAACAACACCATAAGGAGACCAACTTTAACCAAGAATATTTCGTGGGTAGTTATTTTTTTAAAACATTGAAACAAAACTCTACTGTTTCATATTTTAAGAGTCACGAAATGAGTAAAATATGAATCTATCTCTTTCATTTTGGAAACAAGCATGAAAGGAAAAGAAGGTGATCATCTTTATGAGTTTAATGAGTTAGAAAAGATTGAAATGACTTCTCTGGTAATCTAGGCCAATGGATGTACCAGATATCCATGAACTGCCATATACACCTTGCTTAAAAAATGAAAGAGAAATCAACCAAGGACTTGACGTACATGAAGGTAATCTCCCCGAATGCTGTGTCTAGTGTATCATGGGTAAAAGGCGGAAAAATCGGCTTGCTACGGATAAAGGATAGCAACCTAGTGGGTTCTCCCTTTATATACATGATGATATGGGGAGCATAAGTCCGTACTAGCACTGTCTAAAGCCAGATGGTGAACGACAGCTACTAGGTTTAACGACGTCGGAACACGTCACTGGCCTAGACCTCTAGATATTTTGTTAATGTTTCAATTTTGCCTTAGGTTAATTGAATAAATTTTATAGTTGATCTTTAAATTATGTTTCAATTTCAGGCCCTATCGAATGTTGTATCTCAAAAAATCCTCTAAATGCACATTACATGCCACAATATATCACTTTGTTCGATGAAGAGCTAACTACGGGAAGGTTGAGAGCTTTTCAAAAAATAACATAATGATCGCAAAACATCCACTACTGTCTCTAATGCATGCTATTGAAACTAAAAACTTTTCTGTTAGAGTTATATAACACAAACAATGCAGAAAAGCTTTCAATTTTCACTAATATAATCAAAATGCAAAGAGATTTGTTTTTGTATTTTTCAATGTTTTAGAGTGAATGCACCAAACGAAATGAAAAAATAATGAAGAAACCAATTCAAGAAATGATACTGAAAGAGTCGAAACAATAAAGTTCACTCAATGAAAACACACACAATCAGAACTCAAATTGATGGAGAAATCCCTCAAATCGAAGCAGAATATCAAAAAGACTCATACAAACTGTGTAATCTAGGCTTGAAAAGAGACAAAGAAAAACTTGAATGAAAAAGAGAACAATCACTCAACTGACGCAATGATACAATGGAGTCCAAAAAAATGAATGCAAAGAAGAGAAAATGAAGTTGACTAGAAAAGCAAGAACCAAAACTCCTATGGGAGGCTCACCACACTATAGCACCTAGAAACCCTAGGCCTAGAATGAAAAACATATCGTAAATGGAAAAAAACCAGAGGACAAGAGTCAAACACAGTCAAAAAAGACTTAAAGGCACTCAATCACTCATAAAAATGACAACAGGACCAGAAATCAAACTTAGAGGGCTAAAAAACAAGCAAACCCTAACACCAAACAAGGTTGGCGTGACTGTTTGGCTGTATTCTGCACCAAAACGGTGTTGGCGCGGGGGCCTAACTAGCAACAAGCATCATTTGGCATGACTGTCAGGCTATAAACTGTGCCAATTGAGTTTACTATGGGAAGAAATGAAAATAGAGAAAACAGAGAGTAGATCATTTTTTCTGGGGGCTGAATAGGGGTTTTACACCGAAAGGAGGCAAACCAGAAGAGAAAATCAATCAATCACAAGCCAAAAACAACCAGAAGACACAATACTAACTCCAAATAATTCCCCATTGGAGTCGCTAGCTTTTTGGAGAGGAAAATCCCCTCTGCAGATAGAGGCGATCCCTACTAGCCCAGATCAGGTCTAGCAACAATCAAGTCATGCAGTGATGCAGGTTCTTAGTTACAAAATGAAAAAAAACATAACAAATTGCCTAACTCAAATCCTACGTAGTGGTCATTGAATAAAGGATGATGCTTCCCATCCCTTACTCAGTAGATCACGATCCTTCCACTCAACACGTCTAAACACCTACACACATGCAAAGGATACAACGACATACAATGTAAAATATAAATCTTGTAACCATACATCAGTTAGAGAGGATGTAATTCATTTCATAAGAAATAGACACATAAATGGAACCATAATCAAATTCACTTATCATTAAAATAACAAAGGAAAGATACAACCCAAAGCTCTGATGCTTTATCTTCCTTCAGTGGGGCTGACAGCGAAGCATGTCTCAATGAAGCCTGTTGGAAACGGGACAAAGCTTTCTCTCTTCAGCTTGGCTCTCAAAAGCTATCTGGCTATAGTCTCCTTGCTACAAGTTCAGCTAGCTTGGTAACGGAGAAGGCAAGATTTTATAGATGGGGGAAGAGGAGTTGGGATCCCTACAATCATGGGATTGGCCCTATCTCTAAGGAAGCTTCCATGATAGTTGGAAAACCACTTCCCATACATGGAGATCCAGAGCCAAACCACCCAACTCATTTTAGTGACTCGTTCATGAGTTTGTTGGAATCAAACTTCTGCCATTTATTTTTTAAAAACATCCCTTATTAAGATTGGCGTGAGTGATACATTAGGACAGAACATCATTTGGCACTCCCTCTATGGTGGATTTCCCCCATTGGCGCGAGGGCTAAACTGGCTAGTCACGCCAAGGAAATAAGATCTGTTTTTAAAGTTTTTCAGAGGAAACTTTCTTCAAGGGAATGATTTCCCTTGCAAAATAAGATGCCATGAAAGTGGTTTCAGGTCATGTCACTGCTCACAGATAACGGGAATAGTCCTCCAATGTGCGGTATGAGGGATTGTAGGGATGGTGACAAAATGTTGTGTAACAGTTAGGGTGAAGGTTTAGTTTAGGTTAAGGTTAAGTTTAAGGGTTAATGTTAAGGTTAATTGTTTGGTCAAGGTTAGGGTTAGGTCACTAACCATAACCTTAACCTTAACATTAATCATAACCTTAACCTTAACCTTATCTTAACCTTAACTATAACCTAACCCTAACCTTGACCAAACCTTGACAAAACCTTAACCTTTACCTTAACCTTAACTTTAACTTTACCCATAATATTAACCCTACCCTTAACATTAACCTTACCCTTAACCTTAACATTAACCTAGCCTTGACCTTAACCTTGACCTTCACCTTAACCTTAACCTTAACCTTAACTTTATCTTGATTAAACCCATAACCTTAACCTTAACCTTAACCTAACCTTAACCTTATCTTAACCTTAACCTTAACATTAAATTTAACTTAAGGTTAAGGTGAAAATTAAGGGTAATGTTAAGGTTAAAGTTAAGGTTAGGTTAGGTTAAGGTAAGGTTAAGGTTAAGGTTAAGGTTATGGTTATGGGAATATTAGGTAAAGGTTAAGGTTATTGGAAGGTTAATGCTAAATTTAGGTTAAGGTAAGGTTAAGATTAAGGTTAAGGTCAAGTTTAAGGTTAAGGTTAGGGTAAGGTTAAGTTTAAGGGTAAGGGTAAATTTAAGGACCTTAACCTACCCTTGACCTTAACCTAACCTTAACCTTACCCTTACCCTTGACCTTAACCTAACATTAACCTTATCTTAACCTTAACCAAACCTAAACCTTGACCTTAACCTAACCTTAATCTTAACCTTAACCTTAACCTTATATTTACCTTAACCTAACCTTAACCTTAACCTTGACCTTAATATAACCTTACCCGTAACCTTAACCTTAACGTAACCTTAACCTTATCCTTATCCTTATCTTAACCTTAGCCTAATCTTAACCTTAACATAAACCTTAACCTTAAGCTTAACCTCAACCTTAACCTTAAGCTTCCCATAACCATAACCTTGACCTTGACTTTACCCTTAACCTAAACTTAACCTTCCCATAACCTTAACCTAACTAAACCCGTAACCTTAACCTTAACCTAACCTTAGCCTTGAACTTAACTATAACCTAACCCTAACCTTAACCCTAAGCTTACCCATAACTTTAACCTTAAGGTTAGGATTAAGGTTAAGGTTAAGATTAGTCTAAGTTTAAGATAAGGATAAGGTTAAGGTTAAGGTTAAGGTTATATGTAAGGGTTTGGTCAAGGTTAAGGTTAGTTTTAGTTAATATCAAGGTTAAGGTTAAGGTTAAAGTTAATATTAAGGGTTTGTTCAAGGTTAGGGTTAGGTTAAGGTTAATTTTAAGGGTTTGGTCAAGGTTAGGGTTACATTATAGTTAAGATCAAGGTTAAGGTTAAGGGTAAGGTTATAGTTAGGTTAAGGTTAAGGTTAAGGGTAGGTTAAGGTTAAGATAAGGTTAAGGTTAAGGGTTTGGTTAAGGTCAAGGTTAAGGGTATAGTTAAGGTTAGGTTAAGGTTAACATTAGGTTAAGTGTAAAGATAAGGTTAAGGTTAGGTTAAGGGTAAAGTTAAGGCTAAGGTTGGGGTGAAGGTTCGAGGAAGGTTAAGGTCAAAGTTAAGGTTAAGGTTAATGGTTTGGTCAAGGTCAGGGTTAGGTTATAGTTAAGGGTAAGGTTAAGGTTATGGGTTTAGTCAATTTAAGGTCAAGGTTAAGGTCAAGTTCAAGGTTAAGGTTACGTTAAGGGTAAATTAAAGGTTAAGGTTAAGGATAAGGTTAAAATTAAGTTTAAGGGTATAGGTTAAGGTTAAGGTTAAGTAAAGGTTAATGGTTATGTTAAAGTCAAGGTTAAGGTTAGGGTTAAGTTTAAAGTTAGGTTAATGTTAGGTTAAGGTTAAGTTCAAGGTAAGGTTAAGGTTAAGGCTAAAGTTAAGGTTAAGATTAGGTTAAGGTCAAGGTCAAGGTTAAGGTTAAGGTCAAGGTCAATGTTAACCTTAATTTTAACCTTAACTTTACCTTGAACTTGACCTTAACATTGACTTTAACCATACTAAACCTGTACCCTTAACCTTATCTTAACCTTAGCTTAACCATAACCTAAACCTTGACCTTAACTATAACCTAACCCTAACCTTGACCAAACCCTTAACCTTAACCTTAACCATCCATAACCCTTGACCTTGACCTTGACCTTAACCTAACCTTAACCTTAACCTTAACGTAGCCTTAACCTTAACCTTAACCTTAACCTTAAGCTTACCCTTAACCTTAACCTTAACTTTAACCTTAGCGTTAACCTGACCAAACCTTAACCTTAACCTTAACTTTACCCTTAACCTTACCTTAACCTTAACCTTAACCTTAACTGTAACCTAAAACTAACCTTAACCTTAAGCATAACCTTATCTTTACCCTTAACCTTAACCTTAACTTCACCTTAACCTTAACCTTACCTTAACTATAACCTAACCCTAACCTTAACCTTCCCATAACCATAACCTTCACCTTAACCTTGACCTTGACCTTAACCTTAACCTTAACCTTAACCTTCACCTTAACATAACCTTAATTGTAACCTTAACCTTAACCTTAACCTTCTGCTAACCTTAACCCTGACCTTAACCTTAACTTTACCCTTAACCTAACCTTAACCTTAACTTTAACCTTAACTTAACCTAACCTTAACCTTAACCTAATCGTAACCTTAACCTTAATTTAACATAACCTAACCTTAACCTTGACCTTTAACCTTAACCATAACCTTATCTTTACCCTTAACCTTAACCGTACCCTAACCATAACCTTAACTTTTCTCTTAACCTAATCTTAACCTTAACCTAACCTTAACCTTGACCTTAACTATAACCTAACCCTAACCTTTACTTAACTATAACCTAACCCTAAACTTGACCAAACCCTTAACCTTAACCTTAGCCTTACCCCCTTAACTTAACCCTAACCTTGACCAAACCCTTAACCTTAACCTTAACCTTAACCTAACCTTAACCTTAACTTTAAATTTACCCTAACCTTAACCTTAACCTTAACCTTAACCGTGACCTTAACTATAGCCTGAACCTAATGTTGACCAAACCCTTAACCTGAACATTAACCCTAACCTTAACCTTACCCACTTAACGAAACGCTAACCTTGACCAAACCCTTAACCTTAACATAACCTTAACCTTAACCTTAACTATAACCTAACCCTAACCTTGGCCAAATCCTTAAAATTAAGCTTGACCAAACCCTTCACCATAAGCGTAACCTGACTAAACCCGTAACCTAAACCTTAACCTTAATCTTAACTATAACCTAACCCTAATGTTGACAAAACCCATAACCTTAACCTTAACATTAACCTTAACCTTACCCCCCTTAACCTAACCCTAGCCTTCACCAAAACCTTAACCTTGACATAAAATTAACCTTAACTATAACCTGAACCTAACCTTGACCTTAACCTTAACATAACCTTAACCTTGACCTTAACTATAACCTAATGCTAACCTTGACCTTAAACTTAACTTAATCTTAACCTTAACCTTAACTTTGACTTTACCCTAACCTAAAGGGAAAACCTAACCCTAACCTTGACCAAACCCTTAACCTTAACTTGAACCTTAACTTGAACTTAACCTTAACTTTGACTTTACCTTAACCTTAAGGGAAAACCTAACCCTAACCTTGACCAAACCCTTAACCTTAACCATAACATTGAATTTACCCTTAACCTTAACCTTGAACTTGACCTTAACCTAACCTTAACCTTAACTTTAACCTTAATGTTATCTTACCCTTAACCTAACCTTATCCTTAACTATAACCTAACCCTAACCTTGACCAAACTCTTAACCTTAACCTAACTTTAACCTTAAC
Organism: Pinus albicaulis; assembly: GCA_034641835.2. Taxonomy (NCBI): domain Eukaryota; kingdom Viridiplantae; phylum Streptophyta; class Pinopsida; order Pinales; family Pinaceae; genus Pinus; species Pinus albicaulis. The sequence continues at coordinate 824,243,694 of CM076579.1, read as the reverse complement.
CTTCCCATAACCTTAACCTTAACCTTACCCTTAACCTTCACCTTAACCTTCAACTTACCACTTAACCTTCACCTTAACCTTAAACTTACTAAACCTGTAACCATAACCTTAGCCTTAACTTTACCCTTAACCTTGACCTTACCCTTAACCTTCAACTTAACCTTAACCTTAACCTTGGCTAAACCCTTAACCTTAACCTTAAACTGACCTTGACCTTGACCTTAAGGTTAGCTTAAGGTTAAACTTGACCTTGACCTTGACCTTAACCTTAACCTTACCTAACCTTGACCTTACCTAGAACCTAACCTTAACCTTAACCTAACCTTAAATTTAATCATAACCTTCACTTTACCCTTAACATAACCGTAACCTTAACTGTAACCTTAACCTTAACCTTGGCCTTAACCTTAACCTTACCCTTAACCTTCACCCTTAACCTTAACCTAACCCTAACCTTGACCAAACCCTTAACCTTAACCTTAACCTGACTAAACCCTTAACCTTGACCTAACTGTAATCTTAACTTTAACCTTAACCTTAGCCTTAACCTTAACCATAACCTTAACCTTAACCTTACCCTAACCATAACCTTAAATTTACCCTTAACGTAACCTTAACCTTGACCTTAAGGTTAGGGTTAGGTTAATATTAAAGTTAAGGTTAAGGTTAGGTTAAGGTTAAGGTTACTTTATATTTATCCTAACATTAAGGGTTTAGTCAGGTTAAGGTTAAGGTTAAGGGTGTTACACAATAATTTGTCACCGTCCCTGCAATCCCCATATTTCCCATTGGAGGGTCGTTTCCGTGACCAATAAGCAGTGTCATGCCTTGCAAATACCATCATTGCATCCCTTGCCATGAAGACAACATTCCTTCTGTTGATCGTTTCTTGAGCGGAACCCTAAAAACACTTGTTTTTGCCTTGGTGTTGGTAGCCCATTATCTCCTCGCACCAATGAGGAAAATTAACACTGAGCCCATGCCAGTTGGCGCTCTGTCTCAGTTAAGCACTCATGCCAATCTGCTTATGGAAATTTTTTTAAAAGAAGAGGCAAAGTTTTGATTACAACAACTTCATGGATGAGTCATGAGGAGTGGTTTCAACTGAATAACCACGACCTTCCTCCTTTGGCCTCTTGTTTCCACATTAAGGGGAACCTCCCAAGGGATAAGGCCTCCCTTTCACTATTGTAGGGATCCCAACCTCCTCCTCTCCTCTATAAATATTGCCATCTTCCATTGATGAGGGGGCTGAATGGTTGAACTGGCTAAATGGTTGAGTCTCCAAGAGCCTTCATAGCCTAAAGAATGCTGAAAGAGCCTTGATAGTCCTCATAGATCCAAATCAGTAGCAAGGAGATTGACAATTGAAGAGAGAGGCTTGTCCCCATTCCCGACGAGCTTTACCGAGACGTATTTCGCTGTCGACCCACCGAAGGAAGATTCAGCGTCAGAGCTAGGTTGTATTTTCCTTTGTATTAATTAATGATAAGAAACTTTGGTTATGGTTCCACTCGTATTGTTCATTATGATCATGAGTTGTGTCTTCTCTGACTGATACATAATTGCATATATTGGGTTTTACGCTTGTATGTTCATCATGTTTCTTGCGTGTGCAGGTGTTTGATCGCAGCAAGCATGAGGATTGTGATCTGCTGGAGCAAGGAAACGAGAGTACTATCTTCTCTACAAACAACAACGTTGGACTCAAGGTAGGCCTTCTTCACAATTTTTTCTATTGCAATTAGGAACTTTCACCTCAGAATGATACGATTGTTGCTAGACCCGATCTGGGCTAGTAGGGATCACCTCTATCCGCAGAGGGGATTTACCTCTACAACAAATTGGTGACTCAGCTAGGGATCATTGATTTGGAGTATTGTCTTGTCTTTTTTGTTGATTCTTGAATTTTCTTGCTTGATCAACTCTTTTGGCTGGCTCTTTTCATGTGTTAAATCTCTGTTCAAGCCCCAGAGGATCAGATCTGACCTCTTCTTTTCCGAATTTTCATCTTTTCATGGTTCGCTTCATTGGTGTGGGTTCCACCCTAACAGTCGCACCCATTGGCACAGGTTTCCAGTTCATCACTTGCGCCATCCCCTATCTGGTGCGGATTAAAAACAGACAGTCGCGCCATCTCCTGTAGGTGCTAGGGTTTACCCTTATTCAAAAGTTTCTTTTGGTCAGTACTTTGCTTCTGGGTTTGTTTTAGATTCTTCTTGAAGTTGTGAGTCTTTTCTTGGTTGGCCAATTGGCGCTAGTTTTCAATGATATAGTCGTGTCAATTTCAGGGTGTGTGAAAATTGATATTTCTTCCCTAAATCCTTCACCAGTGTCTCTTTCCCTTCCGGTCTTTTCACTGTATGAGCATAGATTATATTGCTCATTGTTTGGAATGTCTTCTCTCCATGATTGATTGATGTAGAGGGGAATGAATGCCTTGTTTTGATCTCATGCTTTGGAATTCCTCTTTGTGTTTTGTCACCTTTTGAGAATTTTGTTACAAAGTGTTTAAAACAACGATTGCATTCTTAGTGTTTGTTTACTTCTCTTTTGCATTCATCTAGAATATTTGCGTTCATTTATTTTTCGTCTCAAACTTTTCTTTTTGTTAAAATGCATTAGATCACATTGCATTGAAAAGTATTTTTGAGATTTCTCATTGAACTTAGATCACATTGTTTAATGATTGAAAGCTAAAAATTGCATTGAGTGCATTCTCTTTCTTTAAAAGCATGCATTAAATAGATTCTCATTTCATCGAAAAATGCATTGAGTGAATTCTTATCATTTGAAAAGAAAAAGGAAATTGTGCATAGATTACAATTGCATAGTTTTTGAAAATGAGGATTTTGCATAGATTACATTGCATTATTCGCATCATTGGATGTTTTAGATTACTTTTGGATGGTGAAATTCATCTAGTTTGGAAAAATTTCATTTTCAGTATTGCTATTTGTTGCATCATTGTTTGAAGTTATTTCCTTAACTAGATAACATTCATCGAATTGAAAAGATTTCTTTTCTCATATAGCTGCATATACAAGATTGTCATATGACATGCGGTAGGGCCTTGAAACCGAAAAATAATTGAAGATTAACGTTAAAATTTATTTAATTAACCTAAGGAAGAATTGAAACTTAACAAAATATTTAGAGGTCTAGGCTAGTGACGTGTTCCGGCGTCGTTAAACCTAGCAGATATCATTAGACAGCGCTAGTACGGACTTGTGCTCCCCATACCATTGCGTATATAAAGGGAGACCCCACTAGGTTTCTATCCTTTATCCATAGGAAGCCGAGTCTTCCACCCTATACCCATGATACACCGGACACAGCATTCGGGGATATTGCTTGCACGTACGTTAAGTCCTTGGTTGATTTCTCTTTCATTTTGAAACTAAGGTGTATATTGTAGTTCACTTTTATTTGGTACACCCTTTGCCTAGAATTCCTGAGCAGTCATTTCGATCTTTTCTGACTCATTAAATTTTAAAATATCATCAAGTGCTTGTCCTTTCACACTTGTTTCCAATATGAAAGCGATAGAGTCACCTTTTTCCTGTTTCTCGACTCTTAAAAGATGAAACGGTAGAGTTTTGTTTCAATGTTTTAAAAATTAACTTCCCACGAAATATTCCTGGTTAAAGTTAGTTTCCTTAAGGTGTTGTTCTGAAGATCGTTTCTGATGGAAACTTTTCCGGAGTTCACCAATCAAGGAATCCCCTCCAATGGGAATCCTAGTCCTTTTCCTCCTTTTAGAAATGTTGGTGCTCCTTATATGGCAATGTTGTCCCTTCCTGGGTTAACCGTTGGGTTGCCTGTTTGGTTGTTTTCAACCTCTGTGGTCCCGAATGTCCCAGCTACTGTTCAATCATTTCCTCCACCTGAACAACATCATGTTGATTCCAAGGTGGACCTATCCTTTTATTCGCCTATTTCTACATCCTCCTCTTCTACATCGCCTGGTGAAAGTCTGGATTCGAGTAACTAGGTAGCTAAGAAGAAGAAGAAGAAGACAAAGAAGAAGAAGTCTGATAAGAGAGAGGCTAAGGCTACAACTATTGCTTCCAAAACATCTCTTCTTGGTAAACCTCTCAGCCCTCCACGGAAAGTCAAGTTCCCTTGCATATTGTGCTAGGGAGACCATCTTCTTCGAGATTGCCATGGCATTCCCAAGGTGCTCGAAGCATGGTCCAATGGTCGTCCATCATTGTCTTTAACTTATGGGAATCATGTTGGGGGCACATCTTCAGCTAGTGATAGTAAAGCTCCTAAGAAACAGGGCAAGATTACTAATCCCTATAAGTTGTGTGAAGGGCATCATGCCATTCACCTTTTTCCATATATGGATGAAGCCAAACAAGTTTTGGACAACTCAACTGTTTCTACACCATGCCTTCCAGCTAGTTATAAACGGATTTCTTTGAGTCCTCTACCAGCTGATTCTATGATTGGTCAAGAGTCATCCTTGTTCGATCACGCTCCCTCAAAAATTAAAATTCAGGAATCCATTCTTGACCAACCATTGGTCGTGGGATCAGTTGAACTAGCCTCGTCTACAGTGCATCAGGTCTTTTCCGTTGAGAGTGGACCTCACATCCCTCAGGTTCTTCTTGTTTCTTCAGATTCCTCAGACTTGGAGAAAGATTCTCCTATCCCTATATCTGAAGAAGTTTCTCCTCCGCCTCCCGTGATGGAGGTACCAGAGGATACTCCCGCCTTCGATATGGAGGTCGTGGAGGATGCTACTTATTCTTCTGTAACACCAGGGGAAGACCATCTCAGTTCGATGGTAGCCCCTCCAAGTAGTTTGGTTGCTTCCTTTGATTGGAATCGATTTGTGGGATATCGCCTTCTGTCTTATGTGCCTTTCGAGATAATGGTATAGGCCTTTGGTCTGGTTGTACCTAGCACCATTATGGAAGAAGGTGCATCTGTTATTATTTTATCCTCAACTACTTGGCACGCTTTCGATTCATTGCCGCTTGCGCCTGTTACATAGAATCTGTTGACGTTCAACATAAGAACTAGTCAACCATTAGGGATCCTTCCAAGTTTACCTGTTACTTTGGGAGGTAAAACCATCCATATGGATGTGATGGTTGTTCCAGGCCCCTTGGATTTCAATATGCTCTTGCGGCGTGATTACACCTATGCCATGGGAGCACTTGTCTCCTCCCCTTTTCGTGTGGTCTGTTTTCCGCATGAAGGATGGAGCGTGACCATTGATCATCTTTCGTTCTTTGGTCTTAATATGGCAACTGGCTCGCCATCATCCCTTCCTAGTTTTTATCCACCCATTGTATCTACCCCACCACAGGTAAACTATATGGCTACCTACCCCGTGCTTGTACCTAGTGATAGTGTCGTTGTGCATCAGGTGCTGGGGGCATTGGGTCCTGATTTCCGTGATGTCGTTCTCCCATCCAATGTGGAACTCTTGGAAGCCATGACTTCTTATTCATCATGATGAGGTGTTCAAAGCAGAGTTCATTTTCTTGTGTCAAGCTCCTTAAAAAATGAAACAAGCTTGTAGAGCATAGTTCATTTTCTTATATCAAGCTCGTTAAAAAATGGAACAAGATGTTCCGGAGCAGGGTTTTTTATTTTTATTTTGTCAAGCTCCTTAAAAAATGAAACAAGGTCATCGGTGCAGAGTTCCTTGTCTTATGTAAAGCTCCTTAAAAGATGAAACAAAGGTGTCTGAGGGTAGTTCTTTCAATGTGTCAACCTCGTTAAAACAATGAAACACGTTCCCGTTCAATTCGAGTCTTTGATAAGAACTCGTAAAATCCCAGTCGAGTCTTTCTCTTGATATCATAATTTGAACCTTCACTCCATCTGCCTTTCATATGGATTGAAGCTTGGGGGGCATGTACCTCGAATTGAGTCACCATGCTGGGGGGCATGCTTACTTTTTCAAGCATAGTTTGTTTCCGTTTCAAGCTTGTGTAAAAATGAAACCAGTTTCAAGCATGGTTTATCTTTGTTTCAAGCTTGTGTAAAAAAGAAACCAACTTCAAGCAGAGTTTCTTGATTTCAAGCTTGTGTAAAAATGAAACCTTTCCCATTTTACCTCTTTTGATTTCCATTTTATTAGCCTGTTTTTCCAGATGAGCCTTGGTTTTCTCACTCCATCGTCACTATCTGCTTGGTTGATCATATGCCTTCACTTGGTTGTTTTTCCTGTTCCTAAGGAACTGCTGTGATGAGTGTTCTTGTTAGCCAACCTCTTAACCTTTACTTGTTCTGAGAAGTTCCACCATTACTGGAACTATTTTCTACCCTTTATACCACTCGTTCCTCTAGGAGGAGTCATTTTTCAACTCTTTTCTGACTCTCTAAACATGAAAATATTGCCTAGTCACTTGTCATTTTAATCTCGTTAAAGTGGCTGCGAAACAAAATCTTCCCAGTATACGTTTACCCCTTTTTCGGGCTGGGATAGATTAATTATGAAAAAGGAATACCCTAGCCTATCGTGACTAGGAGGTTTTCTCAGACATAGTTTTCTACCTTTTCGGATCTAAGGAACTGTTTACGAAAAGGGACTGTTGGAGTTTACTTTTCTGCTATCTTTTCAAACTCTCTAAATATGAAAAGACGTCGATTTCTTCCTTTGTCAGACTTGTTAAACCCTGATGACATCGGATTCAGTTGCAATGATGATATTCTAGTTCCTCCTTCCCAGGGCTTGCTAAATGTACTGGGATGGATTCGTCCGAAGGATGAACTTATATGAAAAGCATATGGTATCCTCTTCAAGATTGTGTAAAAATAAAGAGGTACTCACCAAAAATGTTGGGGAAAAATGGAACCAACATCGTTGTCGTGTCGGCACTATGTCGCTCTTGAATGTGGCACTTGTCTGCATTCGTGTCAAAGCCAGAGATCGCGCACCAAGTCACCACTGGCTGGTGATCCTTGACCTTTCATCTGCTTTCTTTTTCTCGTCATCATGACCTCTCGATCTTTTGATGTCAAATGCCGCCAAATCCACTATCGTGCCACCGATATGTTCAAGAGAAGACCTTAAAGTCAGAACTTTCTTCTGTTTCTATCCTGATCCCCATTCATGAAAACATTATGTTCCTCTCGTCTTGCATCATTGATGGGAAACACGTGGGCTCACTTAATCATATGCCATTTCATGACTTCTATATATTTCATTATCCAAGCCCAATGAAAGACTCCTCTGCACCTTGGAGTCCTCGCATGCCCTAATGGTGTTCTACGCTAACGGGAGGTTTTCACTGCTACCTGAACAGTGAAGTGGCGAAGCTAACGTCAACTCACTGATTTACATATTGCGGATTGTACCTGTAGTACCTTGAGGGCCATTGTCATTAATGATGGTTCCTCTCACATCTGTTAACAACTTTCATCATCTGTTGGTAATCAGACAATGTTCTTGCATGTTCGACTTCAGCTCACTTATTCGCATGCTTGAAATTTTACTTTGTTCGGGTTGAGATGGAGCGCAAGACCCTGGATTTTGTCTATTAGAATCTAGGCTACGATTTTGTGGATTATTATGATTGGTTACATGACTCATTGACTGGATGGATGGACCATGCCTGGGTCTCTTTATCAATCCTTACTGGATGGTTGCGTCCATGCCTTGGATCTGGATTATTGTATACTTTGTTACAGATGGTTGCGCCCATACCACACATATATCATGTATTTGAGATATCAGTTGTACTTGTCTACGCAGGTTTTCCAACGGCAGTGTTTTCAGTTGGACACATTCTCGTAAAGCATTTCTCCCCTCTCTCTTTCTCGGGCCTCATGCTTTAGGGGGCATCTGTTACACAGTAATTCGTCACCGTCCCTGCAATCCCCATCTCACCCATTGGAGGGTTGTTTCTGTGACCAATAAGCAGTGTCATGCCTTGCAAATACTATCAGTGCATCCCTTGCCATGAAGACAACATTCCTTCTGTTGATCATTTCCTTAGCAGACCCCTAAAAACACTTGTTTTTGCCTTGGCGTTGGTAGCCCATTGTGTCCTCGTGCCAATGAGGAAAATTAGCACTGAGCCCGTGCCAGTTGGTGCTCTATCCTAGTTAAGAACCCACGCTAATATGCTTATGGAAAGTTTTTTAAAAAAAGAGGCGAAGTTTTTATTACAACAACTTCGTGGATGAGTCATGAGGAGTGGTTTCGACTGAATAACCATAGCCTTCCTCCTTTGGCCTATTGTTTCCACCTTATGGGGAACCTCCCAAGGGATAAGGCCTCCCTTCCACTATTGTAGGGATATCAACCTCTTCCTCTCCTCTATAAATATAGCCATCTTCCATTGATGAGGGGGCTGAATGGTTGAGTCTCTAAGAGCCTTCATAGCCTAAAGAATGCTACAAGAGCCTTGATAGTCCTCATAGAGCCAAATCAGTAGCAAGGATATTGACGATCGAAGAGAGAGGCTTGTCCCCATTCCCGACGAGCTTTACCAAGACGTATTCCGCTGTCGACCCACCGAAGGAAGATTCAGCGTCAAAGCCAGGTTGTATTTTCCTTTGTATTAATTAATGATAAGTGACTTTGGTTATGGTTCCACTCGTATTTTTCATTTTGATCATGAGTTGTGTCTTCTCTGACTAATACATAATTGCATATATTGGGTTTTACGATTGTATGTTCGTCGTGTTTCTTGTGTGTGCAGGTGTTTGATCGCGGCAAGCACGAGGATTGTGATCTGTTGGAGCAAGGAAACGGGAGCGCTATCTTCTCTATGAACAAAAAAGTTGCACTCAAGGTAGGCCTTCTTCACAATTTGGTCTATTGCAATTAGGAACTTGCGCCTTAGCATGATAAGATTGTTGCTAGACCCGACCTGGGCTAGTAGGGATCGCCTCTGTCCGCAGAGGGCATTTACCTATACAACAAAGGGTTTGGTCAAGGTTAGGGTTAGGTTATAGTTAAGGTCAAGGTTAATGTTAGGTTAAGGTTAAGGTTAAGTTAAGGTTAATATTAAGGGTTTGGTCAAGGTTAGGGTTAGGTTATATTTAAAGTTAAGGTTAAGGTCAAGGTTAAGGGTAATGTTAAGATTAAAGTTAAGGGTTTGGTCAAGGTTAGGGTTACGTTATAGTGAAGGTTAAGGTTAAGTTAAGGGTGAAGTCAAGGTTAAGGTTAGGTTAAGGGTAAATTTAAGGATAAGGTTAAGGTTTTTTCAAGGTTAGGGTTAGGTTATAGTTAAGGTTAAGTGAAGGTTAAGGTTAATTTAAGGTTAAGGTTAAGGTTAGGGTAAGGTTAGGGTAAGGTTAAGGTTAATTTTAGGTAAAGGTTAAGGTTAAGGTTAAGGTTAAGGGTAAGGTTAACGTTAAGTTTAAGGTCAAGGTCAAGGTTAAGGTTAAGTTTAATGTTAAGGGTTTGGTGAAGGTTAGGGTTAGGTTATAGTTAAGGTCAAGGTTAAGGGTAAGTCTATAGTTAGGTTAAGGTTAAGGTTAAGGTTGGGTTAAGATTAAGATTAGGTTAAGGTTAAGGTTAAGGTTAAGTTAAGGGTAAAGTCAAGGTTAAGGTTAAGGTTAGGGTTACAGGTCTTAACATTAACCTTCACTATAACCTAAACTTAACCTTAACCTTAACTCCGAACTCACTCTAACCTTAACTTTAACTGACTGGAACATTAACTCATTCTGGAATTTGTAATTTTATAACTTCAACTTGAACTTCTGACTTCTAAATAGGCACCGTGTCCCTAACCTTGATTTTAAAACTTACATAAGAATTTAACTCTAACTTTCCCCACTCTTTAACTGGGGCCTTTTCAACTCTACTATTATCTAGGGTCATGGGAACTACTCAACATGAATAAAAGAGATATCAACGCCTTATAAATGAGCTACTTTGAGGGGGAAACCTCCAATACATTACATAAATGAACAATTCTTGGATGATACAATTTACAAAACCTCCTTTCTATATATAGGAGTCCATGGGGCCATAATGTAATCCTATTGGGGCCACAATGTAATCCTAGCCGACCTAACAATAATAATTTAAGGGCACAATAATAACAATATGGGGGTTACAAGGGTACAATAATAACAATAAGGGGGTTACACTAACAACAATAAGGGACTATACTAGTAATATAGGGACCCAACATGCCCCTCTCCTTCAAAAAAGTGTTGTCCTCAATGCTTGAGTAGCTCTGGGTGCTTCTGTATAAAATTCTCATCCTCCCATGTAGAATCTTCAGGGGGTAAGTTCTTCCACTTGATGAGATACTCTGAAATTGATCGATTCCATAGCTGTCGAGTTCTTGTTTCCGTGACCGCTTCAGGTTCCAATATGATTTTTCCTTCCTCATCAAGTTCTGGCAATATTGTTTGAACTGGAAGATTTTCACCTATAACCTTCTTTAAGTATGAAACATGGAAAACTGGATGTACTCGCGAAGAAGCAGGAAGCTCCAATTTGTATGCCATAGTACCAATCTTTTGCAACACCTTGTAAGGACCATAGTACTTTGGCGATAATTTATTATCCTTCTTTGCTTGCTTGAGGGACATTTGCTTGTATGGTTGTAGCCGTAAAAATACCCAATCTCCTACATCAAAACTTCTCTCGTTGTGATGTTGATCTGCCTGTTGTTTCATTCGATTTTGTGCCAAATTCAGGTTATCCTTTAAGAGTTGGAGAACTTCTTGCTGATGCTCGATGTGATCTTCCACTGCTTGAACCTTCGAATTTTCCCTTAAAGATGATGTGATGGATGGTGGATGATATCCATAAAGAGCCATAAATGGGGTCATTTTTGCTGCAGTATGGAAGGAAGTGTTATACCACCATTTAGCGAGAGGTAACCACTTGAACCATTGTGTTTGTTTATCAGATACAAAAAAACGAAGATATACTTCCAAACATTTATTTACTATCTCATTTTGACCATCAGATTGAGGATGATAAGATGAGCTATGAGCTAATTGAGTACCCAAACATGAAAATAATTCCGTCCAAAAATTTCCAGTAAAAATGGGATCTTTGTCGCTCATAATAACCCTTGGGTTTCCATGTAGCTTTTTAATTGTGTCCATAAATGTAGTAGCAACTGTACTTGATTTAAATGGATGAGATAATGCACAAAAGTGTGCATACTTGGTAAGTCTATCAACTACCACCATGATGACACTCTTTCCTTCAGAATTAGGTAAACCTGTGATAAAATCCATTGAAATCTCCTCCCAATGTTCACTTGGAATGGATAAATTTTGTAGAAGTCCAGGGACCTTAATTGTCTCAACTTTATTCTACTGGTAAACCAAACATTCCACCACAAAATTTTGAATATCAGATTTAAGGCCATCCCAAAAAAATTCTTTCTTCACCCTGTGGTAAGTTTTTAAAAATCTTGAGTGTCCTCCTAAAGGAGAAGTGTGCAATTCCAAAATAATCTTTTGTTTTAGTTGGGAATTCTTACAAAGATATAAGCAATCTTTGTACCATAAAGAATCATTTTTCCAACTAAATGTATCAGATGTACTAGGATCTTGCTGCAACTTTTGAATGAGTGTCCATACATCTTTGTCCTTCTTCCATTCATCTCTTGCTTCGGTTATCCAATCTGGTTGGATAATAGAAATGGCACAAAGAAATGCTTCCTCCTCTTCATTCTTTCTTGAGAGTGCATCCGCAACAACATTAAGCTTTCCTTTTTTGTAGATTATTTCAAAGTCATAACCCAACATCTTTGTGACCCATTTTTGCTGCTCTTCTGAAGATAGTCTTTGTTCCAAAAAGTGTTGAAGACTATCATGATCAGTTTTTACCTTGAAGTGTCTTCCCATTAGGTAAGTTCGCCATTTCTTTAGTGCATGTAGTATTGCTAACATTTCCTTCTCATAAATAGGTTTCTGTAAATACTTTCCTTTGATTGGACGACTTTCAAAAGCAATGGGTCTTCCTTCCTGCATTAAAACTGCACCAATTCCATTTCCCGAGGCATCACATTCCATAATAAAGGTTTTTGTGAAGTCTGGCGTAGCTAAGACCGGTGCTAGGCACATTGCCTCTTTAAGATGTTCAAAGGCCTTAGTTGCTTCAGGAGTCCATGAAAATGCATCTTTCTTCAATAATGTTGTTAGAGGTGCTGCTATTCTCCCATAATTCTTAACAAACTTGCGATAATACCCTATTAACTCGAGAAATCCTCGCAACTGCTTTATGGTTGTGGGGACTTTCCATTCCTTAATGGCTTTAATTTTGTTAGGGTCTACTTTAACACCCTCGTGAGATACAATATGACCCAGATATTCCACCTCTCGTACTCCAAAGAAACATTTGGATGTTTTTGCATATAATTGTTTCTCCTGCAATAGTTTGAGCACCCTGTCAACATGTTCAACATGATCCTTCCAAGACCTGCTGTAGATTAGTATATCATCAAAAAATACTAGCACAAATTTTCTAAGGAAGGGTTTGAAAATGAATTCATCAACCCTTGAAATGTAGAAGGTGCATTGGTAAGGCCAAAAGGCATGACCAAAAATTCATAATGACCCTCATGAGTTCAAAATGTTGTTTTTGGAATATCTTCAGTCTTCATTCTAATTTGATGATATCCTGAACGAAGATCCAACTTGGTAAAATAAATTTCTCCATTTAATTCATCCAATAATTCATCAATCACAGGAATGGGAAATTTATCTTTAATGGTGAGCTTATTGAGCTCCCTATAATCCGGACACATTCGCCATGATCCATCCTTCTTGTGTACCAATACTACAGGAGCAGAGAAATAACTTTGAATAGGTTGAATTATACCCGCCTCTAACATTTCTGCAATCATACGTTCAATTTCGCTCTTTTGGAAGTAAGGATATCTATAAGGCCTGATGTTTGGAGGAACACTTCCTGGAATCAAATGAATAGCATGATCATGATCACGAATAGGTGGGAGTCCTTTGGGAGTTTCAAACACCTTGGAATGATTGGCCAAGACTTGTTGGAGATCTGCAGAAATAGATGATTTTGATGTCGGAACTTCTAGTGAGCATAATTGTGCAATTACGCCTCGTTGTTCTTTCTTTAGAAGCTTTGTCATGACATTAGAGCTTATTATCCTTCCCGGCTTCCCTTCAATACCCCGTAATTCGACTTCCTTTCCTTCTGAAAAAAATTTCAAGAAAAGTTCCTGAAAATTAAAAGCTACCGTCCCCAAAGATTGTAACCATTGTACTCCTAGTACAACATCAGCACCTCCCATAGGAATGGAAAGCATTGGACTAGTCAATACATATTCCCCCATGGTTAGCTTGATATTATGGAATTTTCCAGAACAATTTATATTTCCTCCATTTGCAACCATCACTTGACATTCTGGTGCTGGGTATAGGAAACAATTTAATTCCTTGGCTACCTTACAATGAATAAAATTATGGGTGCTACCCGAATCAATCAACACTATTACCTTTTTCTTCTTGATATGTCCTTCTATCTTGAGAGTTTGAGGAGTGGTAATTCCTGCCAGTGCATTACACGATATGGTCCGGTTCATTTCTTCCTCTTCTAGGGCTGGTTCCTGGTGTATATCCTCTTCTTGTTCATTTTCTTCTTCTTCTTCACAATCTATGTAAAATAATTTCTTTTCAGCACACTTATGACCTTTAGTGTATTTGCTATCACAACTGTAGCAAAGCCCTTTTGCTCTTTTTTCTTCCAATTGTTGTGGTGTCAACCTTGTAGGTTGTCGAAATCTAGGCGTAGCAACACTTCCTTCTTTATAGAATTGAGTGGTAGGCTTCCTTGTCGCCATAATTTTACATTCACGTTTACAATATGAATGCCTTTTCCAATGAATTAGGTTCCTAAAATGGGCACCCAGGTGATAAGTATCTTGTAGGCAATTTATGAAGAGACTTAACCCTATGCCCTGGAATATCGCCATCTTTATTCACATTTTAAGTCTTTATACCTCTACTCAAACCCTTTCTTTTGTTTCAGGTTTATCAATTGGCTAAAGAAGGTGTTGCTCTTTGTATCCTCATAATGTGCTATCATTTCCTCCATAAAAATTGACCAAGTGACAATTTTTTTATGGGAGAAAAGCCATCGATACCATACAAATGTATTTTGTTCTAAATGTAATGTTGCAATGCATACCTTTTGTGTGTTTTGCACGTTATGGAGATCAAAATATTGCTCCATCTGTAGTATCCATGTTACAGGATCCTTTCCATCAAACTTCCTCATATCCATTTTTGGAATATGGTGGTTCTTCCCACTAACATTATAGTTTATGAAATCACGATTAACATTTATTTTGTTCTCATCATGAGGTTCTTCTACTATCTTTTCACCATTAGGAAACATTTCTTGTATCAACTTTGTCAAACCTTCCATGTCTGCTTTTAGATCATTCTTCATGTTTTCCATGTTGTCTTTCATTTTTTCATCGATATTAGCTTCCATGTCATCCATCTTAGATTCCATGCCATCTATCTCGGAGTTCTAATGCTTGAAACCATCCATCTTTGCTTCAGCGCCTTTTCTTCAAAACATCCATTTCATTTTTTGTTGCTTCGATAAAATTAGTACTTTCTTGTAATTTCACGATACCGTTGTAATTATTCATCTTCATGAGCCATAGTAGAGCCGTCTGAAGGCTTAATTGGTGTTGAATTATTTTTATAGGGAATTTTTTTGTTAACCCAATACTGATATATATTCTACAATATGCCCTTGGAATCAATTCAAATTGATTCTTCAAACAAGACTTATGCAATTCGTAAAAAAAATACACACCTTTTTCTTGATTTTGAGGAGCTCAATATTGAAATTGGATTATATTTGCGATTGAAGCTCTTCAATAGCTGAAATTGGGCACTGAGGTAGCCTTTTGAATTATCTTTCGAATGCCATAGGTCTGACATGATTTGGATTCTCCAAGGAAAAGTTATGTCCAATCTCCTACAATGACCTAATTATGGACTGGTTCAGTAGAGTGAACTTGTATGACTTGCCACGTGTCAATGTTTCATCTTTTAGATCTGAAATTGATATCAAAGAAAATATATTCTGTGTAATTGTGACCAATTTTTACAACACTCGAATTCGATGCTAAGAGAGAGAGTTATGAAGATTTTCCCACGATCACCTCTTTGAGATGAAATTCAGGAGCCTGAAAAACACTACCTTCCACAGATCATATCTCCGAAAATATTGTGAACCAAGATCTGAAAATTTTTGATGAGTTTCCTCAGGATTATTTCTTTACACCCTAAAAATTTCAAATTCTTAACCTTCGTAGAAAAAACATTATAGCGTAAATTCCACGATGACCTGTTTAGATTAAATTGAGGATCCTGCAAAAATACCTAACTTCCAAGATCATATCTCCTAAAATATTGCGAACCAAGCTCTGAAATGTTTTGATGATATTCCTCAGGATTTCGGCTTCGCACCATAAAAATTTCAGCTTCTAAAACTTCATAGAAAAAACATTATAGAAAAAATTCCATGATGACCTGTTTGGAGTAGTGAAACCCTAGAATACAAAGCTCTGATACCAAATATTGTGAAACCAGCTCCAAAAATAGAAAAAAAAAGATATCAACGCCTTAGAAATGAGCCACTTCAAGGGGGAAACCTCCAGTACATTACATGAATGAACAATTCTTGGATGATTCAAATTACAAAACCTCCTTTCTATATATGGGAGTCCAAGGGGCCATAATGTAATGCTAGTGGAGCCACAATGTAATCCTAGCCGACCTAACAATAATAATTTAAGGGCAAAATAATAACAATATGGGGGTTACAAGGGTACAATAATAACAATAAGGGGGTTACACTAATAACGATAAGGGACTATATTAGTAATATAGGGACCTAACATTACCCTTAACCTAACCTTAACCTTGACCTTAACATTACCCTGAACTTAACCTTAACCTTAACCTAACTTAACCTTAACCTTGAACTTAACCTTAATTTTAACTATAAAATAACCCTAACCTTGACCAAACCCTAGGGTTAGGTTAAGGGTAAGATAAGGTTAAGGTTAAGGTAAAGGTTAAGGTTAGGTTAAGGGTAAAGCAAAGTTTAAGGTTATGGTTATGGGAAGGTTAAGGTTAAGTTAAGGTTAAGGTTTGGTCAAGGTTAGGGTTAGGTTATAGTTAAGGTCAAGGTTAAGGTAAGGTTAAGGGTAATGTCAAGGTTAAGGTTAGGTTAAGGTTAAGATTAGGTTAACGGTAAATTTAAGGTCAAGGTTAAGGGTTTGGTCAAGGTTAGGTTTAGTCTGTAGTGAAGGTCAAGGTTAAGGTTAGGTTAACCTTAACCTTAAATTTAAATTTACCCTAACCTTAAGGGTTTAGTTAGGTTAAGATTAAGGTTAAGGGTTTGGTCACGGGAGGTTAAGGTTAATGTTACATTAAGGGTAAATTCAAGGTTAAGGTTAAGGTTAAGGGTAAGGTTAGGATTAAGGTTAGGGTAAGGTTAATATTAGGTTAAGGGTAAAGTTAAGGTTAAGGTTAAGGTTAAGGTTAGGGTTACCTTATAGTTAAGGTCAAGCTTAAGGTTAAGGGTAAGGTTATAGTTAGGTAGGGGTAAGGTTAAGGTTAAGGATAAGGTTAAGGTTATGGTTATGGGAAGGTTAAGGGTAAGGTTAAGTTAAGGTTAAGGTTAAGGTTTGGCCTATGTTAGGGTTAGGTTATAGTTAAGGTCAAGGATAAGGTTAGGTTAAGGTTAAGGTTAAGGATAAGGTTAAAGGTAAGGTTAAGGTTAAGGTTATAGTTAAGTTAAGGTTAAGGTTAGGGTTAGTTTATAGTCAAGGTTATTCTATAGTGAAGGTTAAGGTTGAGACCTGTAACCTTAACCTTGACCTTACCCTTAACATTAACCTTGAATTTACCTTTAACCTAACCTTAACCTTAACCTGACTAAACCAGTAAATTGAACCTTAACATAACCTTAAGCTTGACTTTACCCTTAACCTAACCTTAACCTTAACCATACCCTTGATCAAAACCTTAACATTAACCTTAAAATTAACCTAACCTTAACCTTAACTAAACCCTCAGTACAATAAAAAAACACATTGGTGAGGGTCATGCTTGTGACAGACCTTTAAGGTCTGTCACCAATGTCACATATGGTGACGGTCATTAAAAAACCATCACTGTAAGTGTATATAGTGATGGTCCTTTATGGTTCGTCACTAAAGACATTTTCAATGACACTTTTGGTGAGGGTCGTTAAAGGCCCATCACTAATTCTCTCTTTGGTGACACTTCTAGTGATGAAATTTTAATGACCCTCACCGATGCTCTTTTTGTTACTTTTGGTGACGGTCAAAAAATGTCTGTCATCATTGATCACTAAAAACCGTCACTGTAAGTGCATATAGTGATGGTCCTTTATGGTCAATCACTGAAGACATTTCACTTTTGGTGAGGGTCGTTAAAGGCCCATCACTAATTCTCTATTTGGTGACACTTCTAGTGATGAACTTTTAATGACCCTCACCAATGCTATTTTTGTTACTTTTGGTGATGATCAAAAAATGTCCGTCATCATTGATCATTCCAATGAGTTTTTGATGACACTATGTGCCTGTTAATATATTTTTTGTCAAAAGATAATGATTTAATACCATTATTTTTGAGCATTTTTATAATATGTCCAAGGCCATAGTGGTTAGGGTCAGTCAATTTTTTAAGAAGTAATAAGTGTGTTCCCTAAGTAATGACTAGTCGAATAGAGATTTCATATGAGTCAACACATGATTCATATATATTAAGTTTATTATCTAGTAAATTCCATTTAGATAAAGTTCCACTATTGTGTGTAGGAAATATATTATTTAATACATAATCAGGCTCTAAAAATTCTATTAATGAGAAATACCTAACAATCCTCAACAATCTGGGCACACCTTAAATTAATGCTTTGGCACGCACTAACATTTCTTATTACCCCACATGTCTTGGAACATCTTTGTACCTATAACATATTTTTATGACATTGATGCCCAAGCACATGGTGGCATGCGCTAACACAACATGGAACTCTCCTAGCATGTGTTGGCATGCTCCATATAGTCCCTAGCATGCCCTAGAACACCTTAGTTGAATGCATTGACATAAATTAGCAGTTAGCACACAATGCCACTTGGCATGTATTGGGACCTATTATTAGTGTGCCTAGCATGCCACTTTTCAAAAAGATAAAGTCCTGAATTATTAACCCTCTTATTGGTTCTTCCTTTTGTTTCCTTGACACATATTGATATACCCTGGCACCTTGCACCACATCCTTAGCACCTAGCATGTATTGGCATATCTTGGCACTATTAATTGGCACATGATATAATTAGCACACCCTATAACTCCCAAGCACACTTTGAGAATTTTTAACATGCCTTGATATTCCCTAGCATGCCTTACCAATGCTTAGCATACCTTGTCACTCCCTCCTTGGCATGACAACTAACACTGAGCATTAACACTAGTCTCTGGCAGTCCACGTTCCTCATATTCATTAACTTCCATGAATTTTTACCTAGTGCTCCCTTAATTTTTTTTCCTAGTACTCCTTAACACTCATCAACATGCATTATCACTCTCTATCACACCTTAGCAATCTTCAACATTCCCTTTCACTTCATAACATGCATAACACTAGTCCTTGACACATATTGGCGCTTGGCATGTGTTGGCACTTGGAAAGTTTTAGCATGTATGGAATACGTTGAGATGCCTTGGTATGATTTAGAATTGTTTAATATTAAATTTATTTGTGATGATCAATTGTTGGAAAGTAGATGAGAAGAAACAAAGGAATACTTGGCACTTTGAATGCACTAAGACTTTTCACTTGGAACCTATTTCCACCTAGTGTTAGTGTGACTAGCATGCCCCTCTTGGAAAAGGTAAATTGATGACTTATTAACCCTCTTATGTGTTCATTTCCTTGTAGTTTAACTTTTTTCTCCCTTTTGTTGTCTTGAAATTCCCTGACATGCATTGACACACCCTTGCACATCTTGGCATGCCTTATCACTTGGCACATCTTAGCATGTTTAACATGTATTCCCACTATTTGGCACATCAAGGGGGTGAAGAGAGATGTTGTCCTAAAGTAGGTCGAGTACGAGGGCCGAGTAAGGGTTGATAAAGGGAGGTCATGATCATCCTCCAAGAGCAAGACCATCATGTGAGGGTTCAAAAGAGTGTTGCATAACTTAATGGTCAGTTTATGCTAGGAAGTAGGATGGAATATTGTTGGTTCTCTTCTGGCAGATCAAGCTTAAGAGAGGTTTCTCATGAGAATCTGGGCATGTGATTTCAATGGTGTCTTTGCGTGAAGGCCACATAAAATTCTGAAATGTTGAAATTTTCAACAAGAAACAGTGATATTGGAAACCATAAAGGGAAAAACAAAATGCACCCACACTGGTGAGGAATTTTGATGCACCAGGAGTGAGGAATGTGGGGTGTCTAATTTATTTTCCCCTTAAATAAATTGGACAATAAATTTTAATTTCATCTCATAACAACTTGTGTTAGTTAATTAATTCATGATGACCGAGTTAGCTCAAGAAATTCGAGTTGAGGGTCTAATATGAGGCATCTATAGGGATTATAATATTTTTGGGGTCTAGTTTAAGTTGATGCATTAATGGAGTGCAAGTGTAATTAACTCAATTAAACGAGTTAAAATCAGTTTAACTAGTTCTAACTGAGTGATGAGCTAGTGAGAGGTCCAGTGAATTAAATTAGATTTAATTCACAATGAGTGATCAATCAAATAATTGATATTTCACTATTAATATTTGCATGCATGTTAGTTTCGAGGAATACCCAGTTGAGACAGAGGTTAAAGGGAACATAACTATTATTTTTATTCAGAGAAAGTTTCCCATGTGCAATTATAAACTCATTGGGATGCTATGATGGATTGCGCAATCAAGGAAGACTGATTTTCCTAATTAATAAGGAGTTAATTCCCTAGGAATTGCATGAGCAAAGCAGGCTAAAGTAAGGATGAGAATTGGCGAAGTACTAGACCGAGTTTGCCTAGATCAACGGGAGACAATTGACAGAGTGCTGGAGAATCTCATGAGAGATTAAGCATTGTATTTTTTCTTGATTCCCTGACTTAATACACAATAGAGATAGAGGGTTTTTGATTAGTTGCTTTCCTCAAATACATCATTTTTTTGTGTGATTGATAATTTATTTCTCTTACTTATATATGATTGTGTGATTGTGTTTTGTTTCCGCAAATTGTAGGAAGGATTCAGTATCTTGTTTTAGTAGATTACAAGATCAAATTGAATCTTGTTGGTTAGATTTTCTACATGGTATCAGAGCAAAAAAAATTTGGGCGATGAGTTTGTAGAGAATATTTGAATATTTTGGTGTAAAATTTTTGAAAACAAATAGAATATTTTGATTCCTTGCGAAAATCTACCCAAATGGAAAAAAAAATCAGTCAAACTGGAGCTCGGATGAGGGAGATATCATCGATTTAAAATCAACTCTTTTTTAGAAACTTTTTGTAACTTCGGGACAATTAAACTATGTGCGAGTCAAGAACCTATATGCACTTGAGGTACTAGATGCATGTAAAGCTTTGAGGAGAAAGGCAGAAGTTAGAGACTTGGTGGTTTAGAGGGAGCATAAATTACCTCTCAACATGCATCCTCATGAGAAGCAGTCTTAGACGGTTGTGGAGTAGCTGCCAAAATTGGAGAAGCAGAGAGGAGACCGAATGGAAGCATCCACTCAAGAAGAGACCTCCATGAGGGGGGAATTTTGAGCTAGATGGGAAGAGGGAGCAACCATACCTCGAGGTGTAAGGTGGGGTTATGTGTAGACATAATCCCAAGATAAGAAATTTGGGCAAGGTCCATTGAGATGGCGTGTCTCATGGATCTAACCTGGCTACGAGGAGCCCACAGTACAGCAGTAGTAGGAAGGATCAGTTATATTGATGTAGTCATATGTCAGCAAGACAGAAATCATAGTGATAGATGTCAAATAATGGAGCACAAATAGAGTTAGTAATAGTTCAAAGGGCACAGATGTAGATGTCATTAGCAGTGCAGAGAATCCAATACTAGACGAGTGCAGTAGCTAGCAGTAGTCAGAAGACTTCGATGATAGATGCATTATACTGATTCAGTTGTTCAGAGGTTATTCAGTTTCAGTATTTGCAGGTGCAACACTAGAGAAGTGTAGCATGTAGAACATTCCAAAGGTACCAGATGGGGATAGAATGAATTCCTTTCTTATTGAGAGCGAGTGTTGAAATTTGCAACAAGAAATAGTCAAATTGGCGACTATAAAGGAAAAAAAAAATGCACCCACATTAGTGAGGAATTTTGATGTACCAGGAGTGAGGAATGTGAGGCATCTAATTTATTTTTCCCTTAAATAAATTGGACAATAAATTTTAATTTCGTCTCATAACAACTTGTGTCAATTAACTAAGTCATGATGATTGAGTTAGCTCAAGAAATTTGATTTAAGGTGATCGAGGTGGATATTGGTGGCCACCCGCCTATTCCACTTGGGCCCTCCCCATTATCTCTTTCAGTTTTTCAGTTTCCTTAATTATAGCACAATTTACTATTTTTGTCAGTTTTTCGGGTCCTGAAATTTCGAAGTCATTTTAAGGCCCCAAACGATGTTTTTTGGGCATGAAAGGTTTTGCGATTTTATAGAAATTGTATTAGCAGTTTTAGTTCTCGGAGAGATATTTCTAACGAGGTATCATGTGCGTCAAACAAAGATCATATGACTAAGTTACGACCCCAGGAAGTTGGCTGCCCAACTAACCCCAATGGGGCCCATAAAATCCTGGTGTTACATCTCCTCATGATAGGGTTTTGGTTGTTTATGGTTTTATCTTATTTTAAATAATAAAAAGACCCTTGATCCTTATTGTAACACAGTTCAGAGGAACATAACTATCAATTGTATTTATAGAACATTTCCCATGTGCAATTATAAAGTCATTGAGATGCCATGATGGATTGCACAATCAAGGAAGGTTGATTTTCCTAATTAATATGGAGATAATTCCATAGGAATTGCATGTGCAAGGCAAGTTGAAGGAAGGCTCCTTGCTCTTCACGGAATTTCACTGATGGGTGGAGTATCGGTAGTTTAGGAAGTCACTTATAGAGTATAGGTCAATGAATAGGTGGGAAGTGACCCTCAAAACCCTTTCCCTAAGATAAAATAAAGGGTGGGACATGCTTTCCTTTTAAGCAAGGGAATTATCTTATATGGAGAGAGGAGGGAGATTGAAGGGTTGAGGGAGAAGAATAAGAATTATGAAGGAAGTTCTCAATCCCTAAAATCCCTTGGGAACTTGGATTCCCAAATGGTCCTTGATGAAAGGCCTTTGACACCAAATGGGACCACACGAGACCAAGTGGACCCAACCTAGGTTCGGGGATGGAATTTAGCAACCAATGATGTTCCTATCCCAGATAAGGTGATGGGAAAGGATCAGACAAGTTTTTTTACTTTGATAGGTCAAATTGATCCTACCAGGTTCTATCCTTGGGAACACCTAGGCATAACTTGATCCTAGAGCTAGGGATTGAGGTATCTGGAGATTCCACCATCGGAATTGGCCCATTTTCTGAGGAGAGTGAGGGCACCCAACAACGCAGCTGCCTCTAGGAGATAGAAGTTTTCCTCTAGCTAGATTCTTGGGAAATTGTTGCCCTAGGTGACCTAATGGGGCTAGACCTAGGGAATGTGAAAATTTCTTAATATAAGAAACCCTATTTCAATATCTTCATTTACTTCTCCTACTTGAATTAAGTTACAAGTTAATTTATGAAATATTCAATAAATTAACAAAGTAAATAGTAAATACAACTAGAAACCTACACATACAGATCAAATACTGAATAACATGCTCATAGACAAAGTGACACATGGATTTTCTAGACAACTATCCCTGGAAAAAACCCAATCTGGGAAAATTGGCGCAGCTAGCTCTGGAGGGTTTTCATTATTATGCAAAATCTAAGTACAACAATCCTGGGCACCAAAACTGGTTCACCCAATAGAGAAATAAAAACAACAGTAATACGCTACTCTGAATCCCTTTATGTCAGCCTAACTGGCCTGCAACAGCCTCTACACTTCTTAGTAAGGGCATGCGTCACACCTGAAGGGCTTACACTGCCCCTGCGCTACTGTGATTGGGACTGCGTCAGCCCTGCGTGGCTCCTGTTGCCTCTGCACTACCCCTGCTGGGCTCTAGCTAGACTGTGTGGCTCCTGCTACCCCTGTTGCTCTAGATGGCTGGAATGCTTAAGCAGAAAGAGCATAGGTAAGAAAGAAGGCACTGGCTAAAGAAACGCATAAAAATCATAAAAATTGAAGAAATGAAATGAAAATAGATCAATGTCCACAAATAAATGAAATAGCTCAATGGGACTAGAGAGTAAAAGCTTTTACAATAGCAATAAGTGCTTATAGAATCAGCTAAGAGAACAAAGGAGACTAATTCATGAGGTTAAAATGTTGTATAATTGTTGGCACAAGAAAACTGTAGAATTGTTAGAGTAAATCTCTGCAGGTACTATTAGTTGGTGATCATCGATAATCATTTCATTTCATAAAATACCCTGATGAATGGGCCTTACAAGCTATTTGCGTAGACAAACCCCACAAAAGCTGTGTGATGGAAAAATATTCACACTATATTGAAGAAAACACCTATCAAATAAGGATGACATTTCAAATGGGGCAAGAAACAATAGAGAGATAAAAATCGAAAAAGTTAAAATGCTAGGGAAACATGAAAGCAAGTAGGTAGCATGGTAGAAAGCACAACTAAGAAAATTATAAAAATGGAAAACCCTACAAATCAGCACCCATCCAAACATCACCACAATTTTTCTTCAACTCTAAATCTCCAAATTCATCAAATTATATCTTGTATTCAAAACTGATCCTCTCTGTTAGCCATTCTGAAGATAAGGCTGGGAAATTACTACAGAACCATCACCTACATGTAGTCATGATCTTATTCTGTCACCAAAAAATCTAATTTCGTGAAGACACGGAAAGGTAAACACTCTCAGCCAAGATTTTCCATACAGCCCAGATTGAGCAACCACATATACATCACCAGTTTTTTCTCTTCAGATTTGTAACTTAGAAGAGCTTTGTCTGACCACCTTCGAGTTGCTCCCAGAGTCACCCAGGCAAGCCCTCTCAACATCATCCTCTTTCTGTAGTACCTAATTAGTAATTTAATTAACCATAACAGTTTCTTGATCATGCAGGTATTTAAAATATATTGCCAATAAGCATAAAGCTTTCATGTTAAACAATTAGGTCAAAATACTTTAGACTATGATGCAAAAAATACAAAGAAACCTCACCAACACTCAAAGGACAAACAAAGTCAAACCTCTACAAAGTATAAATAGATATCTGATAAACTTCATTCCACCACAAAAATGTGCTTAACTAAAGAAAATTATAATTACTGTGCTTTCAAGACAAAGCTTTCAAGGGCAGTGATGTTATAAACATACCCCTACACCTTGTGAACAATCAATGTGTATAAATAGACCATCATAAGGCTCATTTTAAACATCATTATTATCATTGTATAAATCATTTTTATTAAATCAACAAGAAGAAAGCAACAATTGCATTCAATTCCACTTAAGCAAATTATATGGCAGTTTCATATACTTATTATGAAGCTATCTAGATTTTCAACTTGATTGTAGAGTCAACAAAACAGTTGTTGAAGCCCAATATTGTCTCTTGTAAGAATCAAAGTTACATCAAGCTCTATGAAAATCCAATGTGTCATGACCATTTCAAACACATTGATATTCAATACAATTTCCTAAGATTCTAAGTTCATTAGGGAGTTAGTAGTGTTGGAACACATTCTGAAAAAGTTGCATATGGTTAATAGTTTGACAAAGCTCCTAAAAAATGGGAAGTTTGACAATTTGGGGGAGAATCTTGGGTTATTGGATTTTTTTTCTTTTTCTTAAGAGTGTTAGATTACCTAGTTGGTCCAATTTGGTCTCACCTTAGCTTTGAGAAGTTGAGCAGCACCAGGATTGCAGAGCTAGATTGTGGTACACCAGTCAGAAAGATTCTTAAATATATCTAGAAGCTTATAATGACACCTTCTAGGATAGATGAATTAGTTGTTGGGTCACACCCACCAAGTATGGCACACTAGTTGAGGAGATTAACACCATCATCTCAAGTGCATTCATGAGTGCACACTTATGGAATGAGGCACCTTCAGGAGAGGATTTATATCTACTATGATAATGCACTACTCTAAAAGAAAAGCCTTGCATACAAGGCAAAGTTATGAGGGAGTTGTTCATGCTCAAGGGAGATGCACCACTAATGCTATCATTAGCCTGTTTTCTAACAACACCTTCTCTTAACTTATAAATGAAAAGGATGGGCACAGTAGTTAGACATTTGTAGAAATAGATAATAAGAGTGAGTATTGTTAGCTTGTAGGTTGTAGTAGGAGCTTTTGTGAGATGACAACTTGTTGTGACATTCTTCTATTTGAGTAATAAAGACTTCTATGCAATTGTTGTTGGAGCTTGCTCTTTTTATCCTGAATTCTCAGATTGCAGATTTGTGTAGAGTGGGCCTAATATATTTATTGTTTTAATACACTGTACTTCTTCTCTCTCCCTTTCTCTCCTACCTCGCTCTCTCTTCCCCTCTCTCTCTCTCTCGACCCTCCAATTCTCTCACTATATCCCTCCCTCTATCCTTCTTTCTGCCCCCCTTCCATCTTTGTGTCACTATCTCCCTCTCTTACCCTTCTCTACCTCTCTCACTCCTCTCCCTCTCTCTCTCTCTCTCCATTCCTTCTCTCCCCCCTCCTTCAGTTTATCTCCATCTCTCCCTTATGACTCCCCTTGTCTCGCCACCTCTATCAATCTATGTCTTTATTATTCCTTCTCATATATATCTAGAGTTAATATATATCATGACATATTGGGACCTACGATTGGGTTAATTCCACCTTGTTGGCAAGGTTAAAATGGTTAATCTTCGATAGACAAAATGTAGATCAAATATTTCATCAAAAAGAGGGAACCATACCCTATCTTCTAGGCTATGCCTATTAGTCGCTTGGCCTCTTCTTGCTCTCACATGAATGTAGTCTTGCTTGACTAGTACAGAAGAAGGTTTCGCATTATCAACTATTTGTTTGGGACAACTTTTAGTTGTTTCAACACTGCTACATTCTTCAAGCTTATCCTTTAAACCATCTTAGTCTTTTGTACTCTCTTCAACTTTGTAGTGCTTTCCATTCCTCTCAGTCACATATGTTTCCTTGGTATGTTAAGGGACAAGGTCGACAACATTAGGATGTTTTTGCAATAAACAAGGGTATTTCCAGGACACAGTCAGGTGGAGCAAGAGTATAAGAGCCAAATTTCTCATGAATGTGGGACACTCGAACTTAAGATTTTCTAGAGTATTCATGAGGGGCAGTCTGTTTATTAAGACTTCATCAGATGGCCATTCTTCGGACTTAAATTGTGTGACAACATTGTGGCTGAGTTTGAAACTGGAGATTGAACATAGATTTGGTTTGATTGCAATAGACATTTTCATCAATAAATGTAAATAAATGGCTAAAAAATACTATAAATTAATAAATAAAGAAGACATGGCAACAAGCAACAATACTTACAAAATTGTTACATTGAGACGCAAAGAATAAGCAACAATTGTGCAAAAACAGAGACCAATGAAACTATCATCTTAACCCCTAACCCCTTAAACACTAATTCCCAACCCCTAACCCATTTAACCCCCTAAACCTCTAAACCCCTGACCCATTTAACCCCTAAACCATAAACCTCTAAACCCTTAACCCCTAACCCATTTAACCCCCTAAACCCCTAGTAAACCCCTAACCCATTTAACCCCCTAAAACCTGAACCTATAAACCCTTAACCCCTAACACCTTAAACCCTTAACCCTAGCCCCTTAAACCCTTATTCAGTTAAAGACGTTCCCAGAATCTATGGGTCCATATGAGCTAGGTTGTGTCTCTTATGGAGGTAAGAGTTGTTATTTTTGCTATGGGTGGATAGGTTTTGTTCTAAGACAATTTGAATAGAAGTATAATGCTGTAGTTAAGGAGGTTTCATGACATGTTCAATCCATAAGGTATGCCCTTAAGACCATGACAAATATGTGTAGAAGAAGAGGGGTCGGGACCCTTGGAGAGAGGTTTATCTCTACAATATATACAACAAATTTGGAAGATGGTTTGCAGAATTACATGCGAAGATAGAAAATACAAAGGAAGATGGAACCTAAGTAGAAGGTTGTGTAGAATCATTGTGGCATATTATGAGGAATGGATGGACATGAAGAGGAGTTTATTTTGGTGGATTTTCCAGAGAGTTTTGGATAGATATCTGAAGAAACCTATAAACAATTAGTTAATCGAATTTTAGTGGATGTTTTGTGACCCTAGTTCAAGAATATACAAAGTGTTAGAAGGATGATAAGAGGATTAGTTCAAATTTGCTCATATATTGGACAAAAAAGAAATTGGTACACAAAAATATTGATTTTCAGAGGACTCAAATCACTATTAGGTGGAGATTTTGAAGATCCCTAGATGAGGGCAGTGTTGTGGGCACTAGATCAGTAAAATAATTGACCATGGTTGGGAAAATTAATGGTAGTCCAAGTACAGTTGGAGGTTTGTTAGGTGACTATCAAAGAAGAGCCCCAAGTCTTGTGCTTGTGAAGGAAAACAAGACTGGTAGAAGGGTAGGTGTATTGGGCCTAAGGACGTGCAAAATTTGAAGGACTTAGGAGTTGGAAATGAATAGATCACTCATAAAGACAAGCTCTATCTAGCCCTAATGCACAAGGAGTGAAACCTCAATATAAATATTTTGTTTTTTTAACAAACTCAATTGTGTCAATGTAGAATACTATACATAAGAGAAAATAAAATGATATTATCAACATCAGTGCTTGAAATAACCTCAAATTAGCCATGGGTAGTGAGCCAAAGGGTGAATGTGGGGCACTATTAAATTTACATCATGTTTAAATTCCTTTTACATTGTGAGGTTGTTCTCCAATAGGGTTGAAGCATCATCACAAGGAAGCATGGCACATTTTTGTTGGGGAGCGATTAAAGTTGTAACACAATTCAAGTGATTTACACCTCAAAAGTAAATGACATCATTATATGTTTGTGTCAGGTTGTTAGAGAGGTTATTTATAGACAATACATTCAATGTACTTGGACTTCATCTTTTTAGGGCCTCGACTGTAACGTGGATTTGTATTAGGAACAGTTCATGCAAATGAAAGGGGGCCTTTTTGTTTAACCACATACACTCAAGAGTATCAAATGTTGCCCTTCATATCTCCCTTGGTGCTTTCAAATTGGGTTTACATTCGCGTCGAGTTGAAATGAATCATAATGAACTTCCTCTTTTTATTAACATCTACTAGCATTTCCATTTGAATATGCCCCAATTTATTATGATATTCAAGGGATGTTCTATTGTCTTTATCAACATTTGGACGTGTCTTTATCTACATTCTTTAAATACATGTCTAGAACCTTTTATGAGTGAGGTACTTGGATTTAGATCTTTATATAAGGCCTTATGTGCCCTTCCCCTTTAGAACTCTTCCATGGGGGTCACCTCCTTCTATATTGCCCTACCTACTTAGGGCCAAATTTACAAACCAAGATTTAAACTTCTTCAACTACAAAATTAGTGAGGCATTGTACCACTTCTTGACCTAGACCTCAATGACATACCAAATTAGTGAGGAATTGTACCTCTTATTGACCTAGACCTCAACGATACATCTTTCTTCAAATATAATTTAAGGATTTCCCACCATATATCACAAGTTGGATGTCATAGGATATGTTAACCCATTTTCTATATGGGCTTTTAGAGGATATTTTAAAATTTGATTGTTATCTCAACCCCTACTATTCCTGTCACATTGATCATTTTTCATCTAAGGTATATGGATCTATATGTAATTCATGAATGTATCATTGGTTTGATGACACCTTGCCTTAGCCATCTAGGACACTATGTGTAGGAAGAAGTTCCTTTAGCTACCATATTTAGTTGGATATGTATGATCCATGTGTATATGATATTATGTCCAATGTGTACTATTTTTATTGTGTTCACTTAAACACTATGTTATAACTATTGATTGATTGACTATAAGTTTTAATCTGAGTTATTCCGTTGTGTTTCATAATTGTTCTCAAAGAAGTGTGTCATCTTGATGGTTTGGATATATTCTTGGTGATTTGAGTAGGTGATATATATTGATCTTATTGTACCCCTTAATTCCTTTAATCAAAATTTATCCCATGTCTCTCTTAACAACACATGTGAAGGCCTTCTAATTGGGTATTTTTAATGTCTAAATGAACTTCCTCAAAAATAAGAAACTAACTATACCTAATTAAATTTATTGATAACATTAGTCATAGATTTAAAGATAATTTTCACTATCTTAAAGGTTGATAGATATTTCCGAGCTCATGTTCATTTTCCCTTTTTATATGAACATTCTTACTTATATTAGAGAGATATAATATAATTTTGATTAATTAGGATTCTTACTTATATTAGATAAGTATAATATAATTTTGATTAATACTCTAATTAGTTTAACATTAGTTTTACTCACATACAAATAAAACTCGATGAAAACCTAACCGACCAAAGAAATTTATTTGACTACCTATTAAAATATAATTTGGTGGCTACTATAAAATTTAAATCAACCTATTAAAATTTATTTTCCCGCCCATATTCTCCTTGCCAGGTCTGGGAAAAATTTAGGTGCTCCTTCTCTGCTCATAATTTTTATGATTTCGCCGCAGATTCCATACCCTTCTTTGACATTCAATTATTCTATCCACTTTACTAGATTTTTAACCTGAACTTATTATATCAGATCTGGGTTCACTATTTTTCTATCTTTATTTGAAATATTATTCTCTTGATTTGGGGCTTTCGCTGTAATTCGGAGCAGAAAACATGTTCAAGAACTCCGAATTTGGCTATATTAAACTATATTAATTTGTCATTGTCCTGTAGCCTTTACCTGCTCGCCTTCATCCAAGAGGCTCGATTGATGTTTCCACTATGGTGAAAATCCCACCAGTCAAGTACCAAAATAGACTGGTCTTCGTGGGATGGATGGCTGGGATCACTAGCTTCACCAACAAATGAGGTAAGGATTGATGGATTGAGGAATGAATACATAAAGAGGATGTTCTAATGTGGTCTGATTAGTAAGTATTAGTAAGTAGTCGAGCTTCATTTATTTTATTTGTTATTTTGGTGGTTATAGCTTCTGCATATGCACGTTCATACTCTTCTTGGGCTCTGCTACAACCTCTTCATGCCTTTGGAATTTTTCCCATAGAGTATTAATCTTAATGCACAACCAATCCAACCATCCAACCTGGGTGTTAGCTGCCCGACTGGATAAATTAGGGGCATTCGCCTAGCATCAGTGGGATTAACCTTTCCATTCCTCAGTGCTTTAATCTGTTGGGGTTAATGTTACCAAGTCGGCTTGCTAATCATTTCGAGTTCTCCAATAAATTTGATACAAGGGTTTCCACCTTTCATGTACTATCCCTCAGCTTCTTGGATTTCCACATGAGGGAGATGGACGAAGCGGATATCTAGACCCTGTGAGGACTTTATGCATTCAGGACCAGATAACATCCATTTTCATGTAATGAACACAACGGTGAATCCATGGTGTGCCGAGAGGCACTGGGCGAACTCGGTGAATGGGATAAGATGGCCCATTCCTCTGTTGCGAAAAATGGCGACATGAGGCTTTTGGCTTCCCATTCTCAACTTAATTTTTTTCCTCTTTGACTTGCCAAAAAGGAATGTCATGCAATACTTGACTATGCCCTACCTCTTCTCTAAACAGGTTGATCTCCCCTTACTTATAACAACTTGGAATTATTCCACTCAAACGGTCTCTATGAATGACACACAAGAGATACGAATCTATTTAGGCTGTATTGCTTATTCCGGGGTTCTGGCTAATCTAACAAGGCTTTTTTTTCATTGTGGAAATGCTCTTTGAACTAGAATATGAGAAAAACAAGCATGACCAGAAAGGTATTTAGCCTAAGAATTCTCGGGTAACTTAATCTCCAAGATTTTCTGAGATAGCCTCCGTTGTTACTCACACATGAGAGCTTTCCAGCCAAAACTTCAGCCTTTCGAGTCATCTAAAGATATCTTTGCATTTATTCTCCTAGCTGCAGATCAGATCCAATATGTGTGTGCTTGATGTATCTTCTAATGGCTCGAACCTCCATATTTATATAGCCTTTCCTAAGGCTAGAATAGCCCTCAAAAGGATGACTTGAGCTAGGTTGGCTGACTTGATTCTTGGGAGTCTTCTAGACTCTTTTATATACTAAAATAATTTTCTTTTCTCGATACAAGTGATAAAGACCGAAACTAGTTACATTTTCCAACACCCTTTGCATTTGAGCTTTGAAGGCTTCATCTAATATTGCATTTTGTGATTGCGGACTAGGCTTAGGTAGAAAGATTGCCCCCTTTTGTTTTGGCTTGTATGATAAATTTAGTTTTTGTTTATCTTGCTTTTCTTTCTCTTGAAATGTCTTTTTCTCTTCAGGTTTGTAATATTTTCAATACCTATTTTTCATGTTTTTTGGTTGATTTCTATGTGAGTTTGGATTTTTCCTACTAACTTTCTGGAAACCAACTTGAGACATGAATTTTGGCTTTGGTGGCGTGACGATGTTGGTTAGCACTAAGCTTCTCTCTTCTTTTTATTGCTTGATCATCACATGGCAGGTTGCAAACTTGCAACTAGAAGTTTGATTTCAAAGCAAACTTTGCATTTGAAGGTGTTAATCCAAAATCTATTTACAATTATAATATCATATGCTTAAGATCACCCTCTTTGGCAACCCTTTACTTAGATCTCATCCTGCACATAATCTAGATTAAGAGACGAATCCTTTTTTTCTTCAACAAATGAATGGGTAGATTTGGAGGTCTTGATCGTACTAGATTGGTAGTATATGTGTCTTACGGGATTGAATTATGGAAACTAGGGCTGCAAAGAGGCCCCCTAGAATCAGGGTCATTCTAAGATGTTCTTATCTTCAATGTTTTATCCATTTTATTAGAGCCCTTGAAGGCTTCCCAGTTCTATTAAATTTGCAAATCAATGCATTTTCCTTGTGATCCTCCAAGGATTCTAGAACACCGTTTGAATATACGATTGTCCTAAAACTTCTTTTGTAAGACAAATTTTTAGACGACTTTCAAAGGTGAGAATGGCCTTCACTATGATTTTCCACATCTCTAAATGACCTTGAATGTGTTGAGAAATTTACAAAGCCTCCAACATGGGGCTCAATAGGGCCCCTTCTCGTGCCATGCACCATACCGATTGCTACAAGCAAAATGTTGGTTGCTGATGAGATTTTCTTTTATAAATGCTTCTTATATCCTAATGTGGAAAGCATGCACCTTTTAGATATAAGAAAATTATTTGTCGAATCAAAGTCAGATTAGAACATTCAACTACTCAAGCTTCTATTGGCCAAGTAGCCATGAATGAGGGGTATCTATTTTTGGCAATGTTACCCAATGCCCAACTCCAAATTTTTTCACTTGCATTGGCACAAACACGAGGATGAGCACAAGTAGAAGCGTATCATTGGAGAGGCTTCAACCTTGTGGGGGAAATATTAAAACTCCTCTTTCATTGACTCAACAAGCCATTGTTTTCTTTGAAGCCACTGTTATTCATTGCACCCCTCTCTAAACAACCATTTATGAAGAGCCAAAATTAGGAGCTTGTGAAGAGGAATTGTTGGTGCAAATATGTTCGTTTAATTCTGTTGTAGTATTTGCCCAACTATTTAATTTGTCAATCCGAGGTTCGTAGACTTACGAGACACATGCACTATATATGCAGGACTGAAGTAGAACTAATTTAATCTAAATTACTGAAATCAAGTTAATCTAGAAAGGCATTGAAACACTAACTAGGAAAGCAGGAAATTGCATAAAGGAAAAGCAATACAACATGTGAAGAATTGAATGACAAACAACATATGTGAGCTCACAACAATAAATCTATCTCCAATTATATTACAAAAATCAAATTACAAATCATAACAAATAATATGAATCAAAGCTAAGAATTCTCTTCTCCTAATTACAAAACTATTTCTCCATTATTATTAAAATGAAGAGAGAGCACTCTCTTATATACATGAGGAAGATAACCATCTCATAATTACATATCCAATATTCTCTCAAGCACTCTCAACTAATTTCCATTATTACAAGATATTATCCCTTTGAATCCTCCACATATCTCCCACATATCTTGGATAAGATATGCCAACCAAATCCTCCATGATTTTCTTCTTAGAAATAGGCTTGAATAATTATCTCCTTAATATGGTGGAGGAGATATTTGAAACGTATCTTGGAATTAATCCTTCACATATTTCCTACACATCACAAAGCTCACATATTCTTGAGATATTATATAAAATATGTATATTTTCTAATATTTAATAATAAATTCACATATAATACAAAAATGAATAAAATGGAAAATAAGAAGGTGAAACCCAAATGTATTTATGAAAATGATATAATAAAAGGTTAATGGAATGATGAAATGTAAGGAATAGTGAAGGAAAAGGTGGATGAAAATATGACATTTTTGAGTCCCAATAGGAATCCTCCATAGTACGTACATTTGTAGATGTTCTCTACCTTGCTATTAGGAAATATAAACACTCTCCATTTGAGTGGATAGTTTTTCTTTTCTAGTGTATGAGGCACTCAAAGAGGTTTTCTTCTGGGTTTTTATAAACACTCATTAAAATGGGAGAAGCCAAAATATCTCAAACAAAATGACCGGATTTTAGCTGAAATGACTGAAATGAAATTTAGCATCAAGTGTA
Source organism: Pinus albicaulis (assembly GCA_034641835.2). Lineage (NCBI taxonomy): Eukaryota > Viridiplantae > Streptophyta > Pinopsida > Pinales > Pinaceae > Pinus > Pinus albicaulis. The sequence goes on along the minus strand of CM076579.1, from coordinate 824,209,673 downwards.
TGAGTAGTTAAAATAAAACTCAGATTGTGAGAAACTTTTTCTCATGGCACTGACACCCACTCTTTAGCCTTGGGAGATTAGTAGTGGAAACGAAAGCCACAAAATTGTCCACAATAATTTCTTTACACAGTTTTTTGCTAGGCTAATTTCTTGGCTTGCATGGTTTTTAATTGCCCAACCTACTAGGTTTATAACACCTTATGAATAACACCATTGTTATTCATTGCACCCCTCTCTAAATAACCATTTACAGAGATCCCAAATTAGGAGCTTGTGAATAGGAATCCTCCATAGGTTGTGCAATTGTAGATGTCTTCACCTTGTTTATTAGGAAATATGTAAACACTCCTCTGTCTTGAGTGGGGGTTTTTTCTTCTTTCTTAGCTATTGATAAGCACTCAAAGAGGTTTTCCTGTGGGTTTTCAGAAACACTTTTCAAATGGAAGAAGCCAAAATATCTCAAACAAAATGACTGGATTTTAGTTTGAAATGTCTGGAAATGAAATTCTAGTACCATGGATGAGTAGTTGAAGAAACTGTGGATTGGGAGAAAACTTTTGCCTCTTGTTGCCACCCATTGCCAATCCCCTTTTTAGCCTTATGATTAATAACCATGCTCACAAAATTGTCCACGATAATTTCTTTACACAATATTTTGGTAGGCTAATTCCTTGGCTTGCATGGTTTTTAATTACCCAACCTACTGGGTTTATAACACCTTATGAATAACACCAATGTTATTCATTGCACCCCTCTCTAAAAAACCATTTACGGAGAGCCCAAATTAGGAGCTTGTGAACAGGAATCCTCCATAGGCTGCACATTTGTAGATGTCTTCACCTTGTTTATTAGGAAATATGTAAACACTCCTCCGTCTTGAGTGGGGTTTTTTTCTTCTTTCTTAGTTATTGATAGGCACTCAAAGAGGTTTTCCTGTGGGCTTTTAGAAACACTTTTCAAATGGGAGAAGCCAAAATATCTCAAAAAAAATTACTGGATTTTAGTTTGAAATGACTAGAAATGAAATTCTAGTACCAGGGATGAGTAGTTGAAGAAACTGTGGATTGAGAGAAACTTTTTCCTCTTGCTGCCACCCATTGCGAATCCCCTTTTTAGCCTTATGATTAATAACCATGCTCACAAAATTTTCCACAATAATTTCTTTACACAGTATTTTGGTAGGATAATTCCTTGGCTTGCATGGTTTTCAATTGCCCAACCTACTAGGTTTATAACACCTTATGAATAACACCAATATTATTCATTGCACCCCTCTCTAAACAACCATTTATAGAGAGCCAAAATTAGGAGCTTGTGAACAGGAATCCTCCATAGGCTGCGCATTTGTAGATGTCTTCACCTTGTTTATTAGGAAATATGTAAACACTCCTCCATCTTGAGTGGGGCTTTTTTCTTCGTTCTTAGCTATTGATAGGCACTCAAAGAGGTTTTCCTGTGGGTTTTTAGAAACACTTGTCAAATGGGAGAGGACAAAAGATCTAAAACAAAATGACTAGATTTTAGTTTGAAGTGAATGGAAATGAAATTCTAGTACCATGGATGAGTAGTTGAAGAAACTGTGGATTGGGAGAAACCTTTGCCTCTTGCTGCCACCCATTGCCAATCCCCTTTTTAGCCTTATGATTAATAACCATGCTCAAAAAATTGTCCACAATAATTTATTTACACAGTATTTTTGTAGGCTAATTCCTTGGCTTGCATGGTTTTCAATTGCCCAACCTACTAGGTTTATAACACCTTATGTTGTAGTCAAACTTTCCTATTGTGCTGTCAAATTTTCCTATTGTGCTGTCAAACTTTTGCATTGTCTGAGAAATCATCAGTAAGATGACCATCTATTAAAATCTGTCATTTATTTGTTTCGTTTTTTTATGGATTACTTTGGTATTTCTACATTCCATCTACCTAATTTGTAGTCTACATCATTGTGAAGATTATCGAATAGTGCTTGAAGTTCAAAATGTATTTCTAAAAGGTTGTCAAGATTAATTTTAAACCAAGTAAATTATAGCTGAATTAACATGTAGATTGTAGCTAGCTTCTAAAACACATTATTGAATCGCTACTTTAAAACTAGTTAAACTAAAGATGCCACTATAAGAAACATTGGTTAAATAAGAGATCTGTCTTACCCCATATGTCTCTGTAGGGAGCTTTATATTGTATGCTATGAAGAAATAAGATATCATGTGGTTGTTATCAACTAAATGAGATAAATATCAAGAGTGGAAATCCGTCATTGTTGGTAGGTGTCATATTTGACTATATGGAAGGAGCTCAAGCATATATTATGATTGATTTAAGTTTTAGATATTGCTAAATTTCGATAAGGTTGGGTATCTCCTTCGAATCATTTATTTCTTAATGGATTGGAAATATGCCCTATTGATAGGGGAAAATGTCTTATCAAACATCAACAAGATTTAATCATTGACAACCAGCTTCAATGGGTTTTAATGGTTGAGATAAATGCAATCAACTAATTAAAGCTTCAAAGAAATATACTGTGAACGATATGAAATAAAACAGGCTATGGTTTAGAAAACAAGATTAGTCTGAATTAACCAGATCATAGCATCACAAACTATATTAACTGCAAAGAAAGAAAGGCTAAGTTAAATGATAGAAATCGAAATAACTAATCTATACTAAATTGATAAATGGAAATAGTTGTTATCCTAGTATGCAGAAGAATAGACGCATGTACAGAATTGGTTTCAGAATCATGAAAATGGAAAAACATTTCACCCATAGTGGATTATTAAGACAGAGTAACAGAATTGGACAACTAAAAGAAATTCTTACTAAGCATTAAAATTTAAAAGCCATCGATTCATTTCCAAAAGGATGGTCACTTGAATGTTATCACTTAGAGTCTGTGGATAGTACAGTAGTGCCAGAATATAAAGTTTGATGTGGAATAAAGTCACCATAGTGATGGAATAAAGTAGGATTCATAGCATAATGTAATATTGTCCCATATATGCCCAAAGCTTGAAAGTGGTCTCTTAAAAAATTCCATTTTCAGTGTCCTTTTATTTCAACACTAACTTCCTTTCCAAATCAAAGATGACATGAAATATGTAAAGTGTTGCTCATAAAAATGTCATGAAAAATGGCAAAACATTTCACATATAGTAGATTATTAAGACAGAGTAACAGACATGGACAACTAAAAGAAATTCTTACTAAGCATTAAAATTTAAAAGCCATTGATTCGTTTCCAAAAGGATGGTCACTTGAATGTTATCACTTTGATTCTATGGACAGTACAGTAGTGCTAAAATATAAATTTTGGTGTGCAATAAAGTCACCATAGTGACTTAGGAGTGGCAGGTGCAGGGGTGGCTATTTACAACCCTAGAGGACCACAATAATTTACTTATGTCGAGGGATTGGGAGAGACGTCCAAAAATCACACTAAAACCCTAGCATTATTTTAAGGTCCTATGTTGTGTGCAAGGTAGGTCAAAAAATTGGTGGTAATTGGAGATTCCATGGTGGTAATTCAAGAAATAATCAAGCATTAAACAACAAGACCTTCCAACAAGACCTTCCAACGATGCTTGAACGAATTCAAACAGACATCGTGTGAAATAGATGTTCTTCAATAGGTCTGCTAGATATATACACTGTAAAATAAACTCAATACTGTTCCTCTCAAGACTTCTCTGTAATTTTATTCCAAAAATAGAGATCTGCAGGTCTGAATTTGTCTTCAAAACTGCCACTATAGATCCGAATTACAAGAATGTTGCAAGGTCACATATTTCACCACAAGTCCGAATTAGAAGGGTCTGAGTTGCAGAGAAGAGTCTCAGGTCCGAGCTTCTGGAAAGGCCGAAGTTACAGGCTTGTTAGGGCCAAAATTTCAGGCTTTGATAAGGCCGAAATTTCAGGCCTGAATTCAGTTCCAAAAAAATTTATTTCCACAGGTGCAAATAGGTCTGCAAGAGATATATCCTTCTAGCCCAAAACGTTGTAATTATGATGTCCCTTTTAATATCCTTGGCCTCCTATTTTATCTATGAATTCTCACTATATTTTTCACCGAAATTTTCATTCCAAAATGATGAGCATGACTAGTTATTTATAGTTGTTTGTGTATGAACTGAACAGTCATGTATTTTGATTAAGGAGCCGACATACTGATTTGAGCCGACCTATGCATCATTTTTTGCATTTATTTAAACCAATTTTAAGACTGATACAAGGGGAAATTTATGGTTAAGTCTGGGCCTCAACGCTTGATAGGAACACCATACAATATAGCAGTACTTATTGTATCTTCTGCTGTAGTGCAGACCTGTTTTAACACCTCCTTTGCTGAACACTTGATAGTTGTAGGGGATAAACAAAATTATGTTAGATCCCTCCTTTTTGTCTCAAAGACTCTTTTTGTCATATAAAATTCTGCATGTCAAAGCCTCTTTTCTCCTTCACTTCCCACAGGACATTGTCAAAGCCTCTCATCCCTCCTGCATTCATTCAGATCACCAAAATACACATATGTTACCTGAAATAGTAGTGCTCTATACCTCCACAAACAAACATACATATACAGAAAAAGAGAGATTTTATTCCTGAGTAGTGGTCATTATAGGGCTCTAGTTAGCTAGATAAAACATGCATGTAGAATATAAAAGGCAGATTTTCACCATGGAGTGTGTTGTTGTCATCATTCTTAGGCAGTTGATATGTTTTCTTATTTAGTGTGAATTCTCCATCCTTGATACGGTTGGCTACATGACCCACCAAGGCACCAAAGTAAGGTCTACTGGAGCTCATGTTCTGCATTAATAAACAATCTCATATTCCCCATGGTAACACATACATTTGAGATCCATTCCAATATGTGAGTAGAAACTGTAAATTTATCTTAAAATTCTAGCATATGATGGCAGTACTAATTTCCAAAGGAAAATGAAAATACATACCATGTATGAGGAAATATTGTCATAGCCAAGAAGTACGTCTGCTAGATGGCTTGAATGTATAAATACAAATACTTAATGAGCTAGCTCCCTCTGAGTAAATGATGGTAACGCAGTTGAAGGGTATGGTTTAGGGATGATTACCTTTAGCATCAAGGAGAGCGAGGGAGACGAGGGTAGCTCCCCAGTTGTTTAGATTTATATACAGATCGCCTCTTCAAAGTTGAAAGAAACTTGGGGCATTGATCTTTCTGTAGGGATGACCATAATGAGCCAACTTGCCTTTCCCTTCCAAATTTCTTGGATTCAATTCCCATTTGTGTCGTTGAATGCTAGCATGGAATTTGCAGACGTGAATGAAAACCTGAATGCACCAAAAATTCAAGAGAATGGATGACACTTTCACCATCATCGATTGATTGACTGATCAAGGGATGGATGTATAAGCTAAAGCAGAACATTCAATGATATATATAGGGAGACTCACATAGTAAATACTAGACTAGGTTGTGTCTGTATGCCTTAAGATAAGGTCATGGTGTAAGAAATAACATGGATTGTGTGCAACTATAGACAACCCATGCACTGTGGCTACCAAAAAATGTAATCTTTGGAATCTAAACATGTTACATTTTTGAGTTTTTGTCTTATTACCCCAAATTTTTTTTTGGCCAAACCTTAATTTTGTTATTTAAAATGGAATTTTGACTACATATCTGGATTCAACACCTTGAAAAAACCCTAGTGTAGTACATTTTTGTTGTTTGTAGATTGAAGGACCTAAACTAATGCAGCATGGTTTTGTGGATGCCATTTCCAAATTTGGGCTGGCCAAATTCCTTTCTGACCTTTCTACCACCTATATAACCAAGTAATTTTCTATCACCTGTATAACCTTGCCTTTTTATTAAAAAAAAGAGGTTCCTACCCTCAAAGAATTGGCTTTTCCTGGCCATGGGGAAATTAGAATGTTGAAATTCTATAACCTTTTAGATGATTAGAAGATCCATTTTTTCCATTGCTAGCCTGAACTAAGTTCAAATTGCGATTTTGGGTGTAAACTATTGGTCAGTTGAAACCCATTTATCAACTGCACTGTTTGAGTAAAGCCTAGATAATATCTAAGATGAGGAGGCTAGACCTATTTCAAGTTGTTGTACTCAATATAATGGTCAAACATAATTTTATGCATATACATGTGGTTCAATGTCTCCTTTTCCTCACGTTATTCTCTATGAATTAAGGAATGTATGTTGCCAAGGAGGAACAACTACTGATCTAGGATTTGATACAACCAAAAAGTTACTAGGAACACCCAACAGAATACTAGGATCTGATACATGCTTTAGATTGCTAGGATCTAGTCTAGGAACACCCAACAACGAGAGGTATATCCATAAACCACTCCAAGTAAGATATGAAAAGGGCTCTTGAAATGCCTTTGAATACCAAAGCACTCCAATGTTTATAATGACATACTGATGTCCAATTCAAATGATACCTAAGGATTTCACAAAGGTTCTAGTGCCTTTGTTCAAGGGTTCGTTGTATGTTTCCAAGTGTTTCAAAAAAAAAAAAATTCACTAGATATTAACATCCCTTATGATATTTTTTACCACCACCATTTCTGCCACAAAATTTCTGTAAGGTGATTGGTTCCTGCATGAAGGAAAGATGAACTGTTCTGATTGATGGGTATTTAGAGTTTTATTGTTGGCTATAATTTGCTTACAATGACCCTATATGTAGTCACAAACAAGTAATAAATATTATTGTTGTTCACAATGCTAAAAGGTTGTCTGAAATCCCTCAAATTATCCCACAACAAGCTTCCCAAAATCCCCACATCATTGTTGGAAACATTTGTTGATTACACCTATATTTTTATACTTGTTTTCATGCTGCCCTATCTATCCAAACATTGGTATCAGAGTCATAATCGTGCGGTCATTAACCCTAGTTCTACTTGTTGGTGAAAATTTACCACAGTTGGAGGTATCAACCATTGGAAAGACCAACACTATTGGGTTCCAGAGAACCACCAATTAAAGGATATATCTACTGTTGTATCTTCTATTTAGGGCTCTTCACATGCTTCCATCGAATTTGCAGTCATTTTATTCTATATATCATCTTCATATTGTCTCATAATCCTACAAGAGTATGTTACATGACCTCACATCCTCCCAGCAAAAGTTGATCTTATATGCCGAGTTATATTTATGCTTGGATGGTGATTTGTTTGCTTTGTTTGGAGACCATGGAGGATGAAAACATGATACTAAAAATGGTTGTATTATAACAAGATTATTGATGTCAAACTGTTCATGGAGGCTACCACCAAATACTGCAAATACTGTAATAAGGGAGACTTTCCCATTATATTTTTGGAACCTTAAAACCATGTTAAAATTGTTTGAAACATGAGCCCTAAAACTAAAACAAATGCTACAAAAAAATCACTAAAATGTGATGGATGTTCTATTATAGGACTTCTCTACTGCTGCTCATACACTGTCTGAAATAATCAGGTTGAAATTTAGAACCTAACTATCGTTGGTCTAGTATGAAAAATCCAATTCCTGGCATGAGGCATATGATGAAGCCCTTGGATAGGTTACATGTTGGAAGTGTATGTTATGTTGATCTATTACTTTTTATTTTGGTTAGAAACTGGGAACTTCACCACAACATCATACCAATATGTAAAACCTAAATTAATTGTTGTGAGACAACTAGCATCTAGGATATTTATTTCTATCCCATACTTTTCCATCAACATCTAAGTTGTATTGCCTGTGCATGTGTTGAATGGAGTGGCTATTGTGGCATATTTATGATTTTTTGTGTCAAAAATAATATTCTAACATGTCTTCTCTTTTGTGGGGAAGGTATTGCTGCATTGTATTTACTAAGGATGCATGTTCACCAAAACAAGTCAAATACTTCAAAATGTTGGATGTGTTTTGTATTATTGTTATAGAACATATTATCTTTGTCTTTGTTTTTTATTATTATTCGAGAACATATTCTCTTTTTCTTTGTCTTTATTTCACACGTTGTTTTAGGATATTTGAGTGTTTTAGGTTATTTAGGTTTTTGGCCCTGAAATTAGTGATTTAAATGCCAAATAATCACTTTATAATTGTGGATTTGCTTGTCTATTTGAGTTATTTTACATAATCAATCTTCATAAGTAGATCTTAAGTAGATATTCTACCCTTAGCTCTATTTCAAAGTTTTGTAAGAATTTTTGAGGACCTTTTCTATTCCTTGACTCGAGGTGGTGGATTCCCCATCCTGCTGAGGCCTTTCTCTTTCATCTAGTCCTTCATTTTCCATTGAATCTGATTCAAGAGATTCTCCCACTGGATCTCTCTTGGGGGATTCTTGTGGTGGTAGTCCATGTATCATTTTTAAAAGTATAATTCTTCCCTTCACCTACTTTTCATAACTTCCATAACCATTAGGTAGGGACCTGCAATGTCGATGGTGTTTTGTTTGTTTAGTAAAATATTGTTGAGACTTTAATTTATTGAAAGTTGTAGAATTTACAATCTATGAAGTTTCAAGATATAATTTTTATAAGTATAATTATTTAAAGGGTGCTAGCTCAATGGAAGAGCACCTGCTTTACAAGCAGGAGGTTGGTGGTTTGATTCCATTGTGCCCTGATATTCATATATAGGGAATGACGAAGATCATTTTTTGGTGATGGATGCTCTTTTGACCATCACCAATGAGCTTATGGTGACATTTTTCGACCCTCACAAAAATATGAAATGGTGATGGTCAACGAACACCACCATATATTTGCATCAATAGTGACAACCATTAAAGGTCTGTCACCATAATTTTTTGTTGTTGATATGAAATGGTGAGGGTCATTGTTTGTCATTATAGTCATTATTCGTGATGGACCTTGATGTCACCAATGATTTTATGGTGACGGTCAATGAACTTCACCATATATATGCACCAATAGTGATAGCCATGAAAGGTCCATCACAAAAAATCGTTGTCGTTCATACGAAATGGTGACGATCAATATCCGTCATTATAATCAATATTCGTGATGGACCTTGAATGTCACCACAACACATACTTTCGGCGACGCTACCTTTGGTGACGTTCAGTTTTTTGGTGACGGAGGCTATTTTCTGTCACCATTGCCCATATTAAATGGTGACGGTCACTATCTATCACTATAAATCATTATTGGTGACGGACCTTGAATGTCATCACAACACCTATACTTTCGGCGACGCCACCTTTGGTGACGTTCAGTGTTTTGGTGACGGAGGCTATTTTCCGTCACCATTGCTCATATGAAATGGTGACGGTCACTATTCGTCACTATAAATCATTATTGGTGACGGACGTTGAATGTCACCACAACACCTATACTTTAGGTGACGCCACCTTTGTTGACGTTCAGTTTTTGGTGACGAAGGCTCTTTTGACCCTCACCAATGAGCTTATGGTGACCATTTTCGCCCCTCACCAATGTGATTTTTTCTTGTAGTGCCTTAACCTTAATCTTAACCTAACCATAACCTTACCCTAACCTTAACCTTAACTTAACCTTAACCTTAACCTTAACCTTAACCTTCCGAAACCCTTAACCTTAACATAACCTGAACTTGAACTTTACCCTTAACCTTGACCAAACCCTTAACCTTAACCTTAACTTGACTAAGCCCTTGACTTCACTATTAACCTTAACGTTACCCTTAACCTAACCTTACCCTTAACCTTAACCTTAACCTGACTAAACCCGAACCTTAACTATAACCTAACCCTAACTTTGACCAAACCTTTAACATTAACTTTAACCATAACCATAACCTTAACCTTAAACTTATCTTAACCTTAACCTTCACTATAACCCAACCTTAACCTTTACCTTAACTATAACCTTAACCTTCATTATAACCTAACCTTAACCTTAACCTTAACCTTATCTTACCCTCAACTTAACCTGAACCTTAACTATAACCTAACCCTAAGCTTAACCTTAACCATAACCTTATCTTTACCCTTAACCTTAACCTTAACCTAACCTTCACCTTAACCTTAACCTAACCTTAACCTAACCTAACCTTAACCTTAACCTTACCCTTAACCATAATCTTAAACTCAGGTTAAGGTCAAGGTTAAGGTTACGTTAAGGGTAAAGTCATGATTAAGGTTAGGTTAAGGTTAAGATTAGGTTAAGGGTAAATTTAAGGTTAAGGTTAAGGTTAAATGTTTGGTCAAAGTTAAGGGTTAGATTAAGGTTAAGGTTAGGTTAAGGGTAAGGTCAAGGTTAAGGTTAAGGTTCGGTTAAGGTTAATTTAGGTTAACCTTACCCTTACCTTAACCTTACCCTTAACCTTATAGTTAAACTTAACCTTGACGTTACCCTTAGGTTAAGGTTAGGTTAACCTAAGGTTAATGTTAAGGTTAAGATTAGGTTACGGGTAAGGTTAAGGTTAGGTTAAAGATAAGGTTATGATTAGGTTAAGGATTAAGGGTCATGTTAAGGGTAAAGTTAAGGTTAAGGTTAAGGATAAGGTCAAGGTTAAGGTTACGTTAAGGGTAAAATCAAGGTTAAGGTTAAGGTGAAGGTTAAAGGTAAGGTTAAGACTAAATTTAAGGTTAAGGTTAAGGTTAAGGTTAGGGTAAAGTTAAGATTAGGTTAAGTTAAGGTTAAGGTTAAGGTTAGGTTATAGTTAAGGTCAAGGTTAAGGTTAGGTTATGGTGAAGGTTAAAGTTAAGGTTAACCTTAAGAGTGAAGGTTAAGGGTAAAGTTAAGGTTAAGATCCATATCCTTAACCTTCACCGTTAACCTTAACCTAACCTTAACCTTAACCTTAAACTTCACTTTACCCTTAACCTAACCTTAACCTTAAATATAACCTAACCCAAACCTTGAACTTAACTTTACCCTTAATCTTAACCTTAAACTTAACCTTGACTTTAACTATAACCTAACACTAACCATAACCTTAACTTTAATTGTACCCTTAACCTTCACCTTAACCTTAACTTTAGCCTTATCCTTAAGCTTAACTAATAATAAACTTAACAATAAGATTAACCTTAACTTAACCTAACCTTAACCTTAACCATCCCCTTGACCTTAACCTTAACCTTAACCTTGACTTTATACTAACCTAACCCTAACCTTACCCATAACTCAAGCCTAACCTTGAGGTTAGGTTAACCTTGACCAAACCCTTAACTTTAACCTTAACCTAACCCTAACCTTAACCTATACCTTAACCTAACCTTAACCTTAACCTTATATTAACCTTAACCTAACCTTAACCTTACCATAACCTTACCCTTAACCTAAACTTAAACTTGACCTTAACCTTAACCTCAACCTTAACCTAACTTTGAATTAACCTTAACTTTAACTTTTCCCTAACCTTAAACTTAACGTTACCCTTAATCTTATCTTAACATTAGCATAACCCTAAACTTGACCCTGACTTTACCTTAACCTAACCTTAACCCCTTAACCTTAACCGTCACCTTCCCATAACCTTAACCTTAACCTTAAAATTAACCTTGACCTTAGCTATAACCTAACCCTAACCTTAACCTAACCCTTAACTTTAAGATTAACCTTAACCTTCCCATAACCTTAACCTTAACCTTGAACTTACCCTTAACCTTAACCTTAAAGCTACCCCCTTAACCTGACTAAACCCTTAACCTTAATCTTAACCTGACTAAACCTGTAACCATAACCTTAACCTTAACCTTAACTTTACCCTTGGCCTAACATTAACCATAACCTTAACCTTAACCTTAACCTTACCCTTACCTAACCTTAACCTTAACCTAACCGTAACCTTAACCTTAACCTTTAGCTAACCTTAACCTAACCCTAACCTTAACCCTAACCATAACCTTAACTTTACCCTTAACCTAACCTTAACCTTAACCTTAACTTAACCTAACCTTAACCTTAACTATAACCTAACCCTAACCTTAACCTTAACCATAACCTTATCTTTACCCTTAAACTTAACCTTAACCTTAACCTTAACCTAACCTTCACCTTAATCTAACCTAACACTAACCTTGACCAAACCCTTAACCTTAACCTAACCATAACCATAATCGTAACCTTAACCTAACCTTAACATTAACTTTACCCTTAACCTAAACCTAACCTTGACTAAACCCTTAATGTTAACCTTATCTTTAACCTTTACCTAACCTTAACCTAACCTTGACCAAACCTTAACTTTAACCTTAACTAAACCTTAACCTTAACCTAACCTTAAGCTTAACTATAACCTAAATATCTTTGACTGATCCTTAACCCTAAACTTAACTTAACCTTAACCTTACCCTTAAAATTAACCTTACCCTTAAACTTCACCTTAACCTTAATTTTACCTTAACCTAACCTTAACTATAACCTAACCCTAACCTTGACCAAACCCTTAACCTTAACCTTAATCTTAACTATAACCTAACCTTAACTTTACCCTTAACCTTACCTTAACCATAACCTTAACCTAACCTTAACGTTAACATTACCCTTAACCTTATCTTAACCTTACCTTAACCATACCCTTAACCTTGACCTTAACTATAACCTAACCCTAACCTTAACCTTAAACATAACCTTAACCTAACCCTAACCTTAGGTTATCCTTAACCTTAACCTTAGCCTAACCATAACCTTAACCCTAAATTTAACTTTAACCTTCCCCTAACCTTAACCTTAACTATAACTTTGATCCAGGTGGATATCGGTGGCCACCCACCTATTCCATTTCGACCAGCACCATCAATTCTTGCAGCTTTTCACATTCAACACAACTTACTATTTTTAGCATGTTTTCGGGTCCTCCACTCTCGGAGCCCTTTTGGGGGCTTAATGATCCGGGTGGATATTAGTCGCCACCCACCTATTCCATTTGAACCCCCATCATCAATTCTTTCATTTTTCAAGTTGCAACAAAACTTACTATTTTTAGCAGTTTTTCGGGTCCTGAACTTCCGGAGCCATTTTGAGGCCCTTAACGACGTTTTTTGGGCATCGCGCCTCCAAAAAATATCATTCCATTTCGTAATGATATTCATGATGAAAGTTTTATTACTCGGATAGATCTTTCTAACGATCTATTGAGCACATCAAATGGAGATCGGATGCCAAAGTTACGCCCCCGGGAAGTTTAACCACCAATTTACCCAAACGGGTGCCCACAGTTTTGGTGCCTCATCTCCTACGGTTAGGTTTTTGGACGTTTCAGATTCTACATTTTTTCTCAACAATAAATAGGCCCTCGCGCCTCATTGTAACATAGTTCAGAGGTCGGTAGCCATCACATCTCTTCTCAGAGATTCGCTACCAGCACCCTAGCTATTTTATTTCCATTATGCTTGTAAGCATATTTCTGTTATTTGATATTAATGAAATGAAGCATTATTTCCATTGCATCTCTATGTTCATGGTTATTTCTGTATTTTGTTGCGTTCCTGCATAAAAATCCGGATCAAACCTAACCCTAAATTTGACCAAACCTTAACCTTAAGGTTAAGGGTTAAGGTTAATGTTAAGGTTATGGGAAGGTTAATGTTAAGGTTAAGGTTAAGGTTAGGGTTAATGTTAGGGGAAGGTTAATGTTAAAGTCAAGGTTAAGGGTAAACTGAAGGTTAAGGGTTAAGGTTAAGGCTCTGGTAAGGTTAAGGTTAGGTTAAGGTTAAGGTTATTGTTAGGTTATAGTTAAGGTTAAGGTTAAGGTCGAGGTTAAAGGTAAGGTTAAGGTTAGGTTAAGGTTATGGTTATGAGAAGGTTAAGGTTAAGGTTATGGGTTAAGTCAAGTTAAGGTTAAGATTACCCTTAACCTAACCTTACCCTTAACCATACCCTTAACCTAACTTTATCCTTAACCTAACCTTAACCTTAACTTTAACTTTACCCTAACCTTAAGGGTTTAGTGAGGATAAGGTTAGTCAGTTTAAGGTTAAGGTTAGGTTAAGGTTAGGTTAACCTTAAGGTTAAGGATAATGTTAAGGGTAAAGTCAAGGTTAAGGTAAAGTTAAGGTTAAGGTTAAGGTTAGGGTTAAGGTTAAGGTTAGAGTTAGGTTAATGTTAAGGTCAAGGTTAGATTAGGTTAGTTTATAGTTAAGGTCAAGGTCAAGGTTAAGGTTAAGGTTAAGGTTGAGGTTAGGGGTCTTAACCTTAACCTTACCCTTAATTTTCACTATAACCTACCCTTAACATTAACCTTTACCTAACCTTAATCGTAACCTTAACCTTAACCTTCACTATAAGGTTAGGTTATAGTGAAGGTTAAGGTTACGGTTAAGGTTAGGTTATTCCCTTTTACCCATTTCAATTTCTTAATAATTTATTAACCCATTTGTTATAATAAAAATTTATTTAATTAATTAAATTATTAACTGACTTTCTAATAGCTATTTATTATCAGCTATCTTAATGGCTAATTCCGGGCATTGATGCATCTCCACTATTTATTTATTTATCGATATCGATTAGTCTCTCCACCTTGTCCTAAGGATGAACCACATTAGCTGGTTCCAAACGTCGACCTAATCCTAATAATGTGATTTTTCCGAAAGTACTTTTATCTACATTATGGATCACAAAAGTCTTATATCTAACGTTAATTTTAAGGTTAAGGTTAAGGTTATGGTTAAGGTTAAGGTTAGGTTAAGGTTAAGATAATGTTAAGGGTAAATTCAAAGTTAAGGGTAAAGTCAAGGTTAGGGTTGACCTTAACCTTAACCTTAGCCTAACCTTAAACTTAACTTTAACCTTACTAAATCCGTAACCTTAACCTTAACCTTAACCTTAACCTGACTAACCCCGTAACCTTAACCTTAACATGACTAAACTCGTAACCTTAACCTTAACCTGACTAAACCCGTAACCTTAACCTTAACCTTAACCTAACCTTAATATTAACTATAACCTAACCTTAACCTTAACTTTACCTTTAACCTTGACCTTAACCTTAACCTTAACCTTGGCCTTGATATTAACCTAACATTAACATTAACCTTAACCAGGGTTACGAGTCTTAACCTTAACCTTCACTATAGCCTTAATTTTAACTATAACCTAACCCTAACCTTTACCAAACCTTAACCTTGACCTTAACCTTACTATAACCTAATGTAAGGTTAAGGTTAGTGTAAGGTTAAGATTAGGTTAAGGGTAAGGTTAAGGGTAAAGCCAAGGTTAAGGTTACATTAAGGGTAAGGTTAAGGTTAATTTTTGGTTAAGGTTAGGGTTAGGTTATAGTTAATGTCAAGGTTAAGTTTAACGTTAAGGGTAAGGTTAAGGCTAAGGTTAAGGTTATGAGTTTAGTCAGGTTGGTTAAGGTTAAGGTTAAGGTTAATGATAAGGTTAAGTTCAAGGTTAAAGTTACGTTAAGGGTAAATTCAAGGTTAAGGCTACGTTAAGGGGTTGATCAAGGTTAAGGTTATAGTTAACGTTAAGATTAAGGTTATAGTTAAGGTCAATGTTAGGTTATAGTTAAGGTTAGGTTTAAGGATAAGGTTAAGGTTAATTTAAGGTTGAGGTTAAATTTTGTTCAAGGTTAGGGTTAGATTATAGTTAAGGTCAAGGTTAAGGCTACGTTAAGGGTAAAGTCAAGGTTAAGGTTAAGATTAGGTTAAGGGTAAAGTTAAGGTTAAGGTTAAGGTTAAGGTTTGGGTTTAGTCAGGTTAAGGTTAAGGTTAAGGCTTAACCTTAACTTTAACCTTAACCTTTAACCTTCCCATAACCATAAACTTAACATTGAATTTACCCTTAACCTAACCTTAAGGGTAAAGGTTCAGGTTAAGGTTACAAGTTTATTCAATTTAAGGTTAAAGTTAGGTTAAGGTAAAGTCAACGTTAAGGTTAAGGTTAAAGTTAGGTTAAGGTAAAGTCAACGTTAAGGTTAAGGTTAAGGTCAAGGTTAAGAGTAAAGTTAAGGTCAAGGTTAGGGTTAGGTTATAGTTAAGGTTAAGGTTAGGTTAAGGGTAAAGTTAAAGTTAAGGTTAAGGAAAAGGTTAAGGTTAAACTTAAGTTAGGTTAAGGTAAGTTTATGGTTAGGTTACGGTTAAGGTTAGGTTAAGGGTAAAATCAAGGTTAAGGTTAGGTTAAGGTTAAGATTAGGGTAAGGTTAAGTTTAGGGTTAAGGTTATAGTTAAGGTCAAGGTTAGGGTTAGGTTATAGGTAAAGTTAAGTGTAAGGTTAATGTTAGGTTAGGTTATAGTTAAGGTAAAGGTGAAGGTTAAGTTCAAGGTTAAGGTTAAGTATAAGTTAAGGTTAAGGTTAATGTTAAGGTTTTGTTCAAGGTTAGGGTTAGGTTATAATTAAGGTCAAGGTCAAGGTTAAGGGTAAGGTTATAGCCTAACCCTAACCCTGACCAAAAGGTCACGGTTAAGGTCACGGTTACGGTTAAGGTTAAGGTGAAGGTTAGGTCATAGTTAAGGTTAACCCTAACCTTAACCTTAACCTTGAATATAAGCTAACCCTAACCTTAACCAAACCCTTACATTTAACCTTAATCTGACTAAATCTTTAACTTTAACCTTAAAATTACCCTTAACCTTCACCTTAACCTTAACTTTACCCTTAACCTAACCTTAACCTTAACCTTAACCTTACCCCCTTAACCTTAACCTGGCTTAACTTGTAACCGTAACCTTACCCTTACCTAATATTAACCTTAACCTAATCTTAAGGTAAGGTTAAGGTTAGGTTAAAGTTAAGGTTAAGGTTAGGTTAAGGGTAAACTCAGAGTTTAGGTTAGGTTAAATTTAAGGTTATGGTTAAGGTTAAGGTTAAGGGTAAAGTTAAGGTTAAGGTTAGGTTAAAGTTAAGTTGAAGGTTAAGGGTAAGGTTAGGGTAAGGTTGGGGTTAAGGTGAGGGGAAGGTTAAGGTTAAAGTTAGGTTTAAGATAAGCTTAAGGTTAAGTTTAGGTTAGGTTAAGGTAAGGTTAAGGTTAAGGTTATGGTCATGCTAAGGTTAAGGGATTAATCTCACCCTTACTCTTAACCTAACATTAATCCTAACCTTAACCTTGACCTTAACTATAACCTAACACTAACCTTAACCTAATATTAACCTTAACTTTTACCTTAACCTTACCCTAACCTTAAACATAACCTTAACCTTAACCTACACCTTAACCTTACCCTCTTAACCATAACCTTAACCTTAACTTTAACTTTCGCCTGACAAAACCCATAACCTTAACCTTACCTTAACCTAACTTTAACCTTAACCTTAACATTACTATAACATTATCTTGAACCTTGACCTTAACTATAACCTAACCCTAACCTTGACCAAACCCTTAATATTTACCTTAACCTTAACCTTGACCTTAACCTTAACCTTAACCGTAAACTTAACCTTAGCTTAACCTAACCTAACCTTAACCTTAACCTTACCCTTAACCTTAAACTTAACCTTGACCTTAACTATAACCTAACCCTAACTTTGACCAAACCCTTAACCTTAACCTTACCCTAATCTTAACCTTAACCTAACCTTAACCTTTCCATAACCATAAACTTATCCTTAACCTTAACGTTAACCTTAAAGTTAAGGTTAAAGTTAAGGTTAGGGTTAATTTTAGGGGAATGTTAAGGTTAAGGTTAAGGTTAAGGTTAGGGGAATGTTAAGGTTAGGGGAAGGTTAAGGTTAAAGTCAAGGTTAAGGATAAAGTTAAGGTTAAGGTTAGGTTAAGGTTAATGGTAAGGTTAGGGTTAAGGTTAGCGTAAGGTTATAGTTAAGGTTAAGATAAGGTTAAAATTAAGGGTAAGGTTAAGGTTAAGGTTAACGTTATGGTTAAAGGTAAGGTTAAGTTAAGGTTAAGGTAAAGGTTTTGTCAAGTTAAAGTTAAAGTTAAAGTTTAAGGTCAAGGTTAAGGGTAAGTTTAAGGTTAGGTTAAGGTTAATATTAGGTTAAGGGTAAAATTAAGGTTATGGTTAAGGGTAAAATTAAGGTTATGGTTAGCATAATATTAGGGTTAAGGTTAGGGGAAGGTCAAGGTCAAGGTTAGGTTAAGGGTAAATTCAAGATCAAGGTTAAGGTTAAGGTTAGGTTATAGTTCAGATTAAGAGTTTGGTCAAGGTTAGGGTTAGGTTAAGGTTAAGGTTAAGGTTAGGTTAAGGGTAAAGTCAAGGTTAAGGTTATGGTTATGGGAAGGTTAAGGTTAAGGTAAAGGTAAGGTTAAGGTTTCGGTCAAGGTCAAGGTTAAGGGTAAGATAAGGTTAAGGTTTAGGTGAAGGTTAAGTTTGAGGATAGGGTTAAGGTTAAGGTTAAGGTTATGGTTAAGGTTAAGGTTATGGTTAGGTTAGGGTAAGTTAAGGTTAAGTTTACGGTTAGGTCAAGGTTAAGTTAGGTTAAGGTAACGTTAAGGTTAGGTTAGGCTATAGTTAAAGTTAAGGTTAAAATTAAGGTTAAGGTTAAGGTTAGATTAAGGTTAAGGTTACAGGTTTAGTCAAGTTAAGGTTGAGGTTAAGGTTAACGTTAAGTTTAAGGCAGTAAGGTTAATGTTAAGGTTAAGGGTAAGGCCAAGGTTAAGGCTATGGTAATGGGAAGGTCAAGGTTAAGTTTAAGGTTAAAGTTTTGGTTAAGGTTAGGGTTAGGTTATAGTTAAGGTAAAGGTTAAGTTTAAACTTAATGTTAAAATAAGGTTAAGGGTAAGGTCCTTAATGTTAACATTAACCTTAACCTTAACGTTATATTAACCTTAACCTAACCTTAACCTTAACCTCAACCAACCTTAACCTTAATCTTAACTATAGCCTAACCCTAACCTTACCCTAACCTTACCCTTAACCTAACCTTATCCTTAACGTTAACCTTAACCTTAACCTTATCTTCCCCACAACCTAACCTTAACATTGAATTTACCTTTAATGTAACCTTAACCTTAACCTTAAACTTACCCTTAACCTTATATTAACCTTAAACTAAACTTAACCTTAACATTATCCTTAACCTGAACCTTTACCTTAACCTTCACCTTAACCTTGATTTTACCCTTAACCTTAACCTTAACCTTAACCTAACCTTAACCTTAACCTTGACTTTACCCTTAACCTAACCTTAACCTTAACTATAACCTAACCCTAATCTTGAACTTAACTTTACCCTTAACCTTGACCAAACCCTTAAGGTTAGGTTAAGGTTAAGGTTAGGTAAATTTTAAGGTAACTTTAAGCTTAGGTTAAGGTTTATCTTGACCTTGACTTTAAAATTAACCTTAAATTTAACATTCCCATAACCATAACCATAACCTAACCTTAACCTTAACCTTTACCATAACCTTAAACTTAACCTTAACCGTAACCTTAACCTTAGCCTAACCTTAACTTTGACCTTAACTATAACCAAACCCTAACCTTTACCAAACCCTTAACCTTAACTATAACCTAACCCTAACCTTAACCAAACATTTAAACTTAACCTTATCTTACCCTTAACCTTAACTTATCCTTAACGTTAACCTTAACCTTGCACTAACCATAACCTAACTTAACATTAACCTTAAGGTTAGGTTAAGGGTAAAGTCAAGGTTAAGACTGAGGTTAAGGTTAAGGATAAAGTTAAGGTTAGGTTAAGGGTAAATTTAAGGTTAAGGTTAGGGTAAGGTTAAAGTTAATCTTAAGGGTTTGGTCATGGTTAGGGTTAAGTTATATTTAAGGTTAAGGTTAAGGGTTTGGTCAAGGTTAAGGTTAAGGGTAAGGTCAGGGTAAAGGTTAAGGTTAAGGTTAAGGTTAAGATTATGGTTATGGTTAAGGTTAAGTTTAGATAAAGGTTAAGGTTAATGTTAATGTTAATGCTAAGGGTAAATTTAAGGTTAAGGTTAGGCAAGGGTAAGGTTAGGGTTAAGGTTAAGGTTATGGTTAAGGTTAGGTTAAGGGTAAAGTTAAGGTTAAGCTTAGGTTATGGTTAAGGTTAAGGTTACGGGTTTAGTCAGGTTAAGGTTAAGGTTACAGGTTTAGTCAAGCTAAGGTTAAGGGTAAGGGTAAGGGTAAGGTTAAGGTTAAGGGTTTAGTTAGGTTAAGGTTAAAATTTTGGTCAAGTTTAGGGTTAGGTTATAGTTAAGGCTAAGGTGAAGGGTAAGATTAAGGTAAGGTTAGGGTAAAGGTTTAGGTTAAGGTTAAGGTCAAGGGATTCCTTACCCTTAACCTTGACCTTAACTATAAACTAACCCTAACCTTACCCTTAACCTTAACCTTAACCGTATCCTTAACTTGATCTTAACCCTAACCTTAACCATAACCTTAACCTGACTAAACCTGTAATCTTAACCTTACCCTTAAACTTATCTTACATTGACCTTAACTATAACCTTAACCTTAAATTTACCCTTAACCTTCACTATAACCAAACCGTAACCTTGACCAAACCCTTAACCTTAACCTTAACCTTAACCTTACCATGAACCTTATCTTAACCTTACCCTTAACCTTATCTTAACCTTTACTTAACCTTAACCTTCAACTTAACCTTGAACTTAACCATAACCTTACCCTTAACCCTAACCTTAACCTTAACCTTACCCTTAACTATAACCTAACCTTAACCTTGACCTTAACTATAACCTAACCCTAACCTTGACCAAACCCTTAACCTTAACCTTAAACTTATCCTTAACCTTAAACTTAGGTTAAGGTTAGGGTAAGGTTAATATTAGGTTAAGGGTAAAGGTTAAGGTTAGGGTTAAGGTTAAGGTTAAGAGTAAGGCAGGTTAATATAGAAGAAGGTTAATATTCATATGTTAAGGTTAAGGTATTGCAGGTATATACTTAGCAGGTAGTGTTAAGGTTAATGTTAAGGATAAGGGTAAATTTAAGGTTAAGTTTATGGTTATGGAAATTTTAAGGTTAAGGTTAAGGTTAAAGTTAAGTTAAGGTTAAGGTTAACGTTTGGTTAAGGTTAGGGTTAGGTTATAGTTAAGGTCAAGGATAGTTTTACGTTAAGGTTGAGGTTAAGGTTAAGGTTAAGGTTAAGGTAAGGTTAAGGTTAATCTTATGGTTAATTTAAGGTTAAGGTTAAGGTTTTTTTATGGTTAGGGTTAGGTTATAGTTAAGGTTATTTTATAGTGAAGGTTAAGGTTAAGAATTGTAACCTTAACCTTGACCTTACCCTTAACATTAACCTTAAATTTAACCTTAACCTTGACTTTACCCTTAAAATAAACTTAACCTAATTTAACCTTAACCTTGACCTTAACTTAACCTTACCCTTAACCTTCACCCTTAACCGTAACCTAACCTTAACGTTAACCTTATCTTAACCTTAGCCTAACCTTAACCTAATCTTAACCTTAACCATAAGATTAACCTTAATCTTAAACTTAAACTTAACCTAACCTTAACATTAACCTTAACCTTAACCTAACCTTGACCAAACCCTTAACCTTCCTTTAACCTTAACCTTCCCCTGACCAAACCCTTACCCTTAACCTAATCTTAACCTTGACTTTGCCCTTATCCTAACCTTAACCTTAACCTTCCCCTAACCTTAACCTAACCATAACCTTAACTTTACCCTTAACCTAATATTAACCTTAATATAACCTTAACCAAACCTTAACCTTAACCTTAACTTAACCTAAGATTAATATTAAGCTTAAGCTTAACTTTAACCTTATCTTAACTTTAACCATAACCTAACCCTAAATTTGACCAAACCTTAACCTTAAACTTAACGTTAACCTTAACCTAACCTTAACCTTGACTTTCCCCTTAACCTAACCTTAACCTTAACCTTATCTTACCCTTCACCTTAAATTATCCTTAACCTTAACCTTAACCCTACACATGACCAAACCCTTAACATTAACCTTAACCTTAACCTTAACCTTTCCAAACCCTTAACCTTAACCTTAACCTAACCTTAACCTTAACTTTACCATTAACCTTAACTTAGCCCTAACCTTGACCAAGCCCTTAACCCTAACCTAACTAAACCCTTGAATTTACCCTTAACCTTAACTTTACCCTTAACATAAACTTACCCTTAAGCTTAACCTTAACCTGACCAAAATTGCAACCTTAACTATAACCTAACACTAAACTTGACCAAATCCTTAACATTAACCTTAACCTTAACATTTACCTAACCTTAACCTTAACCTTAACCATAACTTTAATCTTAACCTTCAACACAACCTAACCTTAACCTTGACCTTCATTATAACCTAACTCTAACCTTTACCAAACCCATAACCTTAACCTTAACCTTATCTTAACCTTAACCTTCACTAAAACCTAACCTTACCCTTAACCTTAACTATAACCTACACCTAACCTTAACCTTTACCATAACCTTATCTTTACCCTTAACCATAACCTTAACGTAATCTTCACCTTAACCTAACCTCAACCATAACCTTATCCTTAATCTTAACCTTACCTTAACCTCAACCTCAACCTTAACCTAACCTAACCTTAACCTTAACCTAACCCTAACCTTACCCTAACCTTACACTTAACCCTAACCTTAACCATAATCTTAAGCTTAGGTTAAGGTCAGGGTTAAGGTTATGTTAATGGTAAATTCAAGGTTAAGGTTAGGTTAAAGTTAGGATTAGGTTAAGGGTAAAGTTAAGGTTAAGGGTTAGGTTAAGGTTAAGGTAAAGTTAAGGTTAATGTTAGGTTAAGGTTAAGGTTAAGTTTTGGTTAAGGTTAAGGGTAAGGTTATGGGTTTAGTCAGGTTAAGGTTAAGGTTAAGGGTTTGGTCCAGGTTTCGGTTAGGTTATAGTTAATGTCAAGGTTAAGGTTAAGGGTAAGGTTATAGTTAGGTTAAGGTTAAGGTTAAGGTTAGGGTTATGGTTAAGGTTAAGGTTAAGGTTCAAGTTAAGATTAAGGTTAAGGTTAAAATTTTGGTTAAGGTTAGGGTTAGGTTTCAGTTAAGGTTAATAATAGGTTAAGGTTAAGGTTAAGGGGGTAAGGTTAGGTTACAGGTTTAGTCAGGTTAAGGTTAAGGGTTTGGTCAAGGTTAGGGTTAGGTTATAGTTAAGGTCAAGGTTAAGGTTAAAGGTAAGGTTATAGTTAGTTAAGGTTAAGTTTAAGGTTAGGATAATGTTAATATAAGGTTAAGGTTGAGGGTTTGGTAAGGGTTAGAGTTGAGTTAGGTTATAGTTAAGGTTAAGGTTAAGGTTAGGTTAAGTTAAGGTTAAGGTTATGATTAAGGGTAAGGTTAAGGTTAGGCTAAGGTTAAGATTAGTTTAAGGGTATAGTTAAGGTTAAGGTTAGGTTTACGGTAAGGTTAATGTTAAGGTTAGGGTTAAGGTTAGGTTAAGGGTAAAGTCAGGGTTAGGTTATAGTGAAGGTTAAGGTTAGGTTTACGGTAAGGTTAAGGTTAAGGTTAAGGTTAGGGTTTTGTCAAGGTTAGGGTTAGGTTATAGTTAAGGTTAAGGTTAAGGTTAAGGGTAAGATTAAGGTTAATGATAAGGGTTTGGTCACGGTTAGGGTTATGTTATAGTGAAGGTTAAGGTTAAGTTAAGGGTAAATTCACGGTTGAGGTTAGGTTAAGGTTAAGATTAAGGGTAAGGTCAAGGTTAAGGTTACAGGTCTTAACCTTAACCTTCACTATAACCTAACCTTAACCTTAACCTTAACCTAACCTTAACCATAACCTTAACCTTGACCTTAACCTTAACCTAACCTTAATGAAGACATTAACCTAAACCTTAACCTTAACCTTGAATTTAACTATAACCGAACCCTAACCTTGGCCAAACCCTTAACCTTAACCTTAACGTGACTAAGCATATAACCTTATCCTTAACCTTTACCCTTAACCCTAACCTTACCCTTAACCTTAACCTTAACCTGAGGTTAAGATTACGGTTAAGGTTAAGGTTAAGGATAAGTTAAGGTTAAGGGTAAGGTTAAGGTTATGGGTTTAGTCAGGTTAAGTTTAAGGTTAAGGGTTTGGTCAAAGTTAGGGTTAGGCTATAGTTAAGGTCAAGGTTAAGCTTAGGTTAAGGTTAAGGTTATGGTTAAGGTTAAGGTAGAGGTTAAGGTAAGGTTAAGGTTAGGTTAAGGGTAAAGTCAAGGTTAAGGTTAGGTTAAGGTTAAGATTAGGTTAAGTGTAAAGTTAAGGTTATCGATGGGGTAAGGTTAAGGTTAGGTTAAGGGTAAAGTTAAGTTTAAGCTTATGGTTAATGTTAGGCTAATTTTCAGGTTAAATTTTAGGTTAGGGTTAAGGTTAGGGGAATGTTAAGGTTAAGGTTTGATTTTACCCTTAACCTAATCTTAGCCATAACCTTAATCTTAACCTTATCTTACCCTTAACCTTAACTTATCCTTAACCTTAACCTTAACCTTAACCTTGACCTAACTATAACCATAATGTTATCTTACCCTTAACCTTAACCTTAACGTTATCTTAACCTTAACCTAAACCTTAACGTTATCTTTCCCTTAACCTTAAACTTGACTTTACCCTTAACCTAACCTTAACCTTAACCTTACTAAATATGTAACCTTAACCTTAAACTTACCCTTAAACTTCACCTTAACCTTGAATTTAACCTTAACCTTAACCTTAACTAAAACCTTCCCCTAACCTTAACCTTAACCTTAACTTTACTCTTAACCTAATCTTAACCTTAACTATAACCTAACCCTAGCCTTAACCTTAACCATAACATTATCTTTACTCTTAACCTTAACTATAACCTAACCCTAACCTTGACCAAACTCTTAGCCCTAACCTTAACCTTATCTTAACTATAAACTAACCATAACCATGACCAAAACCTTACCCTTAACCTAACCTTAACCTTGACTTTACCCTTAACCTAACCTTAATTCTGACCTTAACCTAACCTTAAAATTAACTTTACCCTTAACCTAATCTTAAAATTAACCTAACCTTAACCTTAACCTTAACCTAACCTTAACCCTTATCATTTTCTTAACCTAACTTAACCTTAACCTTGACCTTGACCTGAACCTTAACCTTAACCTTACTATAACCTTACCCTTAACATTCACCTAACCTTGACTTTAACCTTAACCTTCCCCTAACCTTAACCCTAACCTTAACCCTCACTTTTCCATTAACCTAACCTTAACCTTAACCTTACCCTTAACCTTCACCTTCACCCTTAACCTTGACCGAAGCCTAACCTTGACCAAACCCTTAACCTTAACCTTAACCTTAACCTGACTAAACCCTTAAGGTTAGGGTAAGGTTAAGGTTAAGGTTAAGGTCAAGGTCAATGTTAAGGTTAAGTTAGAATAAGGTAAGGTTAAGGTTACAGTTAAGGTTAAGGTTAAGTTTAAGTTAAGGGTAAAGTCAAGGTTAAGGTTAAGGGTTTGGTTAAGGTTAAGTTTACGGGTTGAATTTACCCTTAAGTTAACCTTAACCTAACCTTAACCTTAACCTTAACATTATCCTTATCTTAACCTAAACTTAAGCCTAACCTTAACCCTAACCTTAACCTTAACCTTAAACATAACGTAACCTTAATTTTAACCTTATACTTATCTTAACCTTAACCTAACCCTAACCTTAACCCCAACCTTAACCTTAACCTTGTCCATAAACCTAACCTCCTTGACCATACCCTTAACATCAACCTTAACCTTAACCTTAACCGCAACCTTAACCTAATCTTAACCTTAACATTATCCTTAACCTAACCTTAACCTTGACCTTACCCTTAAAATTAACCTTACCATTAACCTAACCTAACCTTAACCTTAACCTAACCCTAATCTCAACCTTAACCTGACTAAACGCTTAAGGTTAGGGTAAAGTGAAAGTTAAGGTTAAGGTTAAGGTTAAGGTGAAGGTTAAGGTTAAGTTAGGTTAAGGTAAGGTTATAGTTAGGTTAAGGTTAGGTTAAGGTTAGGATATGGTTGAGGTTAAGGTTAATGTTAAGGTTAAGGAAAAAGTCAAGGTTAATGTAAAGTGTTGTGTAACCAGCTCCAAAAATAGAAGAAAAGAGATATCAACGCCTTAGAAATAAGCCACTTCGAGGGGGCAACCTCCAATACATTACATAAATGAACAATTCTTAGATGATACAATTTACAAGACCTACTTTTTATATATAGGAGTCCATGGGGCCATAAAGTAATCCTAGTGGGGCCACAATATAATCTTAGCCGACCTAACAATAGTAATTTAAGGGCACGAGAATAACAATATGGGGGTTACAAGGTGTTAGCCACCTATAAATTTTTTTATACCCAATGATGGCTAATATTGTTTTTCAAACCTTCAAAGAGATAGTTCCTTTTTGAAAACTTATCATATTTTGAATTTTTTACAATGATTTTTACCCTTTGAGATAATCTTCACTTATGTTTCCCTTTTAGTCCTAAAGAACTTGTTGTTGCCAAGAGAAAAACTGCTTATGAAACCTCATTTTTCATCATTTTCACTCCTCCCTTCACTCATAAAACAATTACATTGTTTATCCTTTTTCCTCCATAAAATCCTCTAAAAAACCCTTCATTTAGCCTCTAAACCATTCCAAAATCCCTTTAAAACCTTTTATTCCCCCTTATTTGGTTTTAATTTTTCTCCTTTTACCTATCAGAACCCCCATTTCAGCTTAAAAATCACTATTTTGGGCCAAAAAATAGTCTTTTTGCATTTACAAAGGTGTTATGTTCCCGAGGGCTTATTTCCTTTAGCTCCTAACCTCCATATTCCCTAAAGCTCCACAGTCGGGTGCTAAAGGCCTAAAACCCCATCTCCTAACCCCTTATTTCCTTTATTCTTCATTATTTTCCCATCCCCGACATTTCGATTTGAAATAAATCTGGACCATTGATCCAAAAAGATCAATGGTCATCGGGTCACTTTCCTTCCGCCTTTTCATTTTCCCGTCCCTTTCCCTTGCTAAAAATCTGCTCCATCTTTTGATCTATATTGTCCATCCAAAATATCCAACGAGCAGGATAAAACCCAATAAACTAATAGACCCACCCACTCCACGACAAAATACCACACGTCACTGTGGGCCCCGCTTACCCCGCAACTTACCCTGTCATGTGCAATCCACACCGTCTGATCTGGAGCCTCTGATTCGATGGCGGACGATACGTTTTGCGTTTTTTTTGTTCCCACGAGTTAACACCAAAAAAAAAACTCGAAATAGGTGGTATTCGAAGGGACATGTGTCAAAATGTGTGTGGAATCGCGTTTTTTTGTAAAAATCGCCTCCCCCCAGAGCCCACACAAAAATCATTAATGGTTTTCTGCCATACCACCTACCCTCCTCAAATGAAATTTTCATTCTTAATCTTGACCGTTGATTGTTAAGATAGGACGGATTATGTTATAACGTGACCCATTCATTTGCCCCTCACCTTTTTTCCCAAGCGACCCCACTGATTGATCTCAACCTTTGATTATTCTAATCTAACGACTTCGATTCTCCCTCACGCCCAAACCTGCAAAGCAGTGTTAAACCCATTTTTCACATGATTTACATAATTTTTCTTTTTTTTGTGTGTGTAGGTTTTATGGGGTTTTCCCACAGTTTTTAAAGTAATACGAAGGCTAGGAATGAAGATTCATAACCTTCAGTACAGGAATGGATCCAAGGATTTTTTCATTAAAACAAATACCTACACCTGTGTAAACCTTCTATGCGCCTGCAAAACAACAAAACACAATAAAACATCAGATGAACAAAGAGTATCAGTGTAAAAGGATAAGATCAGAACGTAAGTGAAGAATTAAATATTTTAATCATAAATTTAAAGGGGATTAAAAAATAAATTCAAGAATCAAAGGCCTAATCCACAGAGATAAAGACAGTGTTAAAGAATAAAGACCTGAAGATGAATATCAAGGCTAATTAAGCCTAAACACAGACCAAAATAAGATTAAAGGTGTTTTAAAGGTAAAAAAAAAGAGATATAGTAGTTTGAAGGACCTCCACTTCCACATCAGAGGCTAATTGAATCCTCTTAAGCTACCAAAGTGCCACCTGTAGCCTCAATTAATCAAAAGAAGGCATAGTTATTGCCTAGTCAGTGATATTTTCCCTAAAGATAGCTGAACAATTATTTCAAACAAATGAAGATATTTCAAACTATCAGTAAAGTTATTGTAAAGGATAAATATGCCTTTAAGTCAATATTTTTACCCATTAAGCCTAAAAAAAGCAGAGATAGAGTAAATGAAACAGAGTTGTAATTCGATGTTTTCCTACCTTATGCCTTGCATGGTTTTCAAGGCTAGGAGTTGCATTTAGTGTAGAATTAATTACACTTCAATCCTAAAACTATTCCACCTCCTCATTTCTTCTACAAATAACTATGAAGAAGATGAGAAGTTGTTGGTTGGTCACTAGTTGTAACACTGGAACTCTTTGAAATAATACATAGTCTGTTGGAATTTGAAGAAGAAATTGAAATCTTGGATGCTTGATGATGTTTAAACATGCTTGTTCTTGAGAAGGCTCTATCATTGGATCCATGAGCTCGGTTTTTGGTGATGTATTCTAAACCGTCTGTTGTTTTTCCTATTTTCATTATGTTTCATAAATTCTTACTACAGTAGGATGAAAAATTTAGGCTAAGAAATGAATCACGGAAGCACCTTAGACCTGTTTATCCTTCACTGTTTTATGTTTTCTTCTGCTGAGGTATTTTAGAGTCTTCAATATTTCTCTTTATTCCTCATGCTTGTTTATTTATCTAATATTTCAAATAGTTGGTTTCAGCATGATTTATGGTTTTCCCTGCTTGTCTGCTACCACTTGAAAATTGTTTTTGAAGTCTCCCTTTGAAGTACCATTGTTTATAGTTGGCCAAGGAGGTCTATTTTGATCATACCCTTTGTCCCTGTTTGAAAAATTGTTTTGAAGGTCTTTATAGTTGTGATCATAGATGTGTTAGGTGTTCCCTCTTCTATGACTGCAATTATCAGTAAATCTTTTATGTTTTCTAAGTCCTTTGAAATAAAATCTTTGAGGAAATAGGAAGTGCTTCCGAATCTTAGATTTCATTTTAAAAGTTGTCTTGAAGTCATCATTTGCTTAAAGTGTGGTTTGTAGAATTCATGGTTAGCCCTGTCTATCAAATACCTCTTTATGTTCAAGTTATTTTTTTAAGTTCCCTTTGTTGAGAATTCAATTTCTCCCTCCAAATCATTAATGTCCATATCATTCACAAAACTAAAGGATCCTATGGCCAAGTTAGATTTTCCTTTTGATATCCCATATCCATTGATGAGTTTGTCATAAACCCCTTCTTTACTCCATTGCCCAATCAATATGACACTTCTCCTTTCCATATATACTATTTAGACCTTTCATGTTCTATTGTGCCAATTCAACCAACCAAACAAACAAACACTTGCACTTAATAACTAGTCTAAAACCAATACTCAAAAGCAAACAAGACAAACCTTTGCAAAACAAATAATTTGAGAGATCCCTCTCTAAGAACAGGAGGAATAGATCCTGTAACTCTAAATATTGGTTCTGATGTTGCCTTGTCTTTTGGTAAGCCAATCTATCAAAACACAGGACCCCAACATAAGGGTACAATAATAACAATAAGGGGGTTACACTAACAACAATAAGGGACTATAATAGTAATATGGGGACCTAACATGCCCCTCTCCTTCAAAAACGTTTTGTCCTCAACGCTTGAGTAGCTCTGGGCGCTTCTGTGTAAAATTCACATCCTCCCATGTAGAATCTTCAGTGGGTAAGTTCTTCCACTTGATGAGATACTCTGAAATTGATCGATTCCGTAGCTGTCGAGTTCTTGTTTCCATGACTGCTTCAGGTTCCAATATGATTTTTCCTTTCTCATCAAGTTCTGGAAATATTTTTTGAACTGGAAGATTTTCACCTATAACCTTCTTTAACCACGAAACATGGAAAACTAGATGCACTCGCAAAGAAGCAAGAAGCTCCAATTTCTATGCCATAGTACCAATATTTTGCAACATTTTGTAAGGACCATAGTTCTTTGGCAATAATTTATTATCCTTCTTAGCTTGCTTGAGAGACATTTCTTTATATGGTTGTAGCCATAAAAACACCCAATCTCCTACATCAAAACTTCTCTCGCTTTGATGTTGATATGCCTGTTGTTTCATTCGATTTTGTGCCAAATTCAGGTTATCCTTTAAGAGTTGGAGAACTTCTTGTTGATGCTCGATGTGATCTTCCACTAGTTGAACCTTCGAATTTTCCCTTAAAGATGATGTGATGGATGGTGGATGATAACCATAAAGTGCCATAAATGGGGTCATTTTTGCTGCAGTATGGAAGGAAGTGTTATACCACCATTCAGCAAGAGGTAACCACTTGACCCATTGTGTTTGTTTATTAGATACAAAACAACGAAGATATCCTTCCAAATATTTATTTACTATCTCAGTTTGACCATCAGATTGAGGATGATAAGATGAGCTATGAGCTAATTGAGTACCCAAACAAGAAAATAACTCCGTCCAAAAATTTCCAGTAAAAATGGGATCTCTGTCGCTCACAATAACCTTTGGGTTTCCATGTAGCTTTTGAATTGTTTCCATAAATTTAGTAGCAATTGTACTTGCTTTAAATGGATGAGATAATGCACAAAAGTGTGCATACTTGGTAAGTCTATCAACTACCACCATGATGACACTCTTTCCTTCGGACTTAGGTAAACCTGTGATAAAATCCATTGAAATCTCCTCCCAACGTTGACTTGGAATGAATAAAGGTTGTAGAAGTCCCGGGGTCTTAATTGTTTCCACTTTATTCTGCTGGCAAACCAAACATTCCGCCACAAACTTTTGAATATCAAATTTAAGGCCATCCCAAAAAAATTCTTTCTTCACCCTGTGGTAAGTTTTTAAAGATCTTGGAGTGTCCTCCTAAAGGAGATAGCTATGCATCCAAAAGAGTTTTTGTTTAGTTAATTTTACAATATATGTTAATTAAATGCAGCAAGGAATCATTTTTCCAAATAAATGTGTCATATGTACTATGATCTTTCTGCAACTTTTGAATGAGTGTCCATACATCTTTGTCCTTCTTCCATTCATCTCTTGCTTCGGTTATCCAATATGGTTGGATAGAAGATAGTCTTTGTTCCAAAAATTGTTTAAGACTTCATGATCAGTTTTTACCCTGAAGTGTCTTCCCATTAGGTAATTTCGCCATTTATTTAGTGCATGAAATATTGCTAACATTTTCTTCTCATAAATAGGTTTCTGTAAATACTTTCCTTTGATTGGAGGAATTTCAAAAGCAATGGGTCTTCCTTCCTACATTAAAAAAGTACCAATTCCATTTCCTGAGGCATCACATTCCACAATAAAGGTTTTTGTGAAGCCTGGTGTAGCTAAGACCGGTGCTCGGCACATTGCCTCTTTAAGATGTTCAAAGGCCTTAGTTACTTCAGGAGTCCATGAAAATGCATCTTTATTCAATAATGTTGTTAGAGGTGCTGCTATTCTCCCATAATTCTTAACAAACTTGCGATAATACCCTGTTTAACTCTGTAAAACTTAAAATACTTCTGTGTTGGGACTTCATTCTAATGGCTTTAATTTGTTATGTCTATCTAACACTTTTAGAGATACTGGATGACCTTATATCCACCTTTTCATCGTAAAAATTTGATGCCAGATATAATTGTTTCTCCTCCAATAGTTTGAGCACCCTGTCAACATGTTGAATATGATCCTTCCAAGACCTGTTGTAGATTAGTATGTCATCAAAAAATACTAGCACAAATTTTCTAAGGAAGGGTTTGAAAATGGAATTCATCAACCCTTGAAATGTAGAAGGTGCATTGGTAAGGCTAAAAGGCATGACCAAAAATTCATAATTACCCTCATGAGTTCAAAATGCTGTTTTTGGAATCTCTTCATTCTTCATTCTAATTTGATGATATCCTGAACGAAGATCCAACTTGGTAAAATAAATTGCTCCATGTAATTCATCCAATAATTCATCAATCACGGGAATGGGAAATTTATCTTTAATGGTGAGTTTATTGAGCTCCCTTTGACAACGGGCACATTCGCCATGATCCATACTTCTTGTGTACCAATACTACAGAGCGTAGAAAGAACTTCGACTTTGTGCTGAATTATTCCGCCTCTAACATTTCGCAATCATACGTTCAATTTCTGGACATAACTATTTATAAGGCCTAATGTTTGGAGGAACACTTCCCGGAATCAAATGAATAGCATGATCATGATCACGAATAGGTGGGAGCCATTTGGGAGTTTCAAACACCTTGGAATGATTGTCCAAGACTTTTTGGAGATCTGAAGAAATAGATGATTTTGATGTTGGAACTTCGAGTGAGCATAATTGTGAAATTATGCCTCGTTGTTCTTTCTTCAAAAGCTTTTTCATGACATTAGGGCTTATTATATTTCCTGGCTTCCCTGTGATACCCTGTAATTCGAATTCCTTTCCTTCTGAAAAAAAATTTCAAGAAAATTTCTTGAAAATTAAAGGCTACCGTCCCCAAAGATTGTAACCATTATACTCCTAGTACAATATCAACACCTCCCATAGGAATGGAAAGAATTGGACTATTCAATACATATTCCCCCATGGTTATCTTGATATTGGCATTTTCCAAAGCAATTTATAGTTCCTCCATTTGCAACCATCACTTGACATTATGGTGCTGGGTATAGGAAACAATTTAATTCCTTGGCTACCTTACAATGAATAAAATTATGGGTGCTACCTGAATCAATCAACACTATTACCTTTTTCTTCTTGTTATTTCCTTCTATCTTGAGAGTTTTAGGAGTGGTAATTATTTCCATTGCATTACATGATATGGTTGGATTCATTTCTTCCTCTTCTAGGGTTGGTTCCTGGTGTATATCCTCTTCTTGTTCATTTTCTTCTTCCTCTTCACAATGTATGTAAAATAATTTCTTCTCAGCACACTTATGACCTTTAGTGTATTTTCTATCACAACTGTAGCAAAGCCTTTTTTCTCTTTTTTCTTCCAATTTTTGTGTTGTCAACCTTGTAGGTTGTGGAAATCTAGGCGTAGCAACACTTCCTTCTTTATAGAAGTGAGTGGTAGGCTTCCTTGTTGCCATAGTTTTACATTCAAATTTTCTTGCCAACCTAAATGCCTTCTCGGATGAATTAGGTTCCAAAACACGAACTTCATGTTGGATGTTATCCTTTAAAGTGCCTATGAAGAGATCGATCTTGTGTTCTTCTGGAATATTAGTTACCTTAGATTCAATTTTTGGAAGTCCTCAATGTGTTGCCCCACTAAACCCTTTTGTTTGAGATTTATCAATTAGCTAAAGAAGGTGTTTCTCTTTGTATCCTCATAATGTGCTATCATTTCCTCTGTAAAAATTGACCAAGTGACAATTTTTTTACGGGAGCAAATCCATCGATACCATACAAATGTATTTTTTTCTAAATATAAAGTTGCAATGCATAACTTTTGTGTGTTTTTCACATTATGGAGATCAAAATATTGCTCCATTTGTAGTATCCATGTTACAATATCATTTCCATCAAACTTCCTCATATCCATTTTTGGAATATGGTGGTTCTTCCCGCCAATATTAGAGTTTATGAAATCATGATTAACATTTATTTTGTTCTCATCATGAGTTTCTTCTAGTATTTTTTCACCATTAGGAAACTATTGGGGTCCTGTGATTTGGAAGATTGTCAGGCCAAGTGACAAGGCAACATGCAAACCAAGCTTTAGAGCTCTAGGATCTAGCCCTTCTAGTCTCAGAGAGGGATCTCTTAATATGTTTATAAGGATATGTCTTGAATGGTTTAGGTAGTTAATTTTATGCTAGTTATGAAGTGCAGGGTTGTTTGTTTTTCTTGGTTGGAAAAATGTGTTTCATGTGGTATAGATAGAGCACGGGAATCTAAAAACCATTGGGCAATGGATTCATGTGAAATTCCAAATATTTCTGATTGAGAAGGAAGGGAAACCATAGGGAAAATCTAATTTGGTCATGGATCTGTTGAATAATATAGGTGAAATGGGATGAACATTAAGGACTATGAGTGAAAATCAGACTAAACCCTTTCACAATGGCTTAAAAGATTCAAGGAACACCCTATTTCCTCTAGTAACCTCACTTATTTGGACTCAATCAATATAAACACTCCAAGAAAAGGAGAAATGCAGACTAAAACCTTCTTAATGAACTATAGGATCTGGGGAACGCCCTATTTCCTCCTATAAGTTTCACTATTTAGGGCTTAATAAAAAAATACATACAATTGCATTCAAAGAAGAGGGAACGCCTTAGACATCTAGGACTGCAATTATGGGGACCTTTAACACAACAATTACCTCTCTTTCAAACTGCAAGCATTAATAATTAAAGGGATATTTCAGATACAATATTCAGTGGCAAAGAAAGAGGGAATGCCTAAACAGTCTTTAACACAACAGAATTTACCATTTCTGAAATAAAACAAGCTGAATATTCAAGAGAGATATTAGACTACTTTGTCATGTTCAGTAGTGGAAAACATATAAACAATGAAGGATAAATAGGTCAGAGGTGCTTCTAAGATACATTTCTTTGCCTAAACTTTTTATCCTACTGTAAGCAAAGCATGATGGAACAAAGTGGAAAAACAGGAAATAACATTAACAATAATAAGTACTTCACCAAAACTAGGCTCAGGGATCCAATGGTCTAGCCTCCTTCATAAACATAAAAACAAATACCTCCACACTCCTTTAGAACACCAATGCTTCTCAAAGCAGCAATATGTATAACTTTAGAAATCACCAAATGCCAACCTTTTACAATGAGACTTCAAAGAGTATTTATAGGGAAAAATGAAGAAAATTAGGTGAGGAAAGTTTAATGAAAATCAAATATAGGAGAGGGCATTCGAATGCCCCATTATTTTTCTTAAACATTTCATTAAATTATAAACAGGATCAATAAATTCATAGTTTGTTGAGACCATTTTGATATGACAGAAATCACCCACAGGGTGTCCTTGGGAGGAAAAACATCTGGAGTGGTACTATTATCTTCTTGGCTATGAGGACTCCCATGCTTCTAAATAACTGCTTCTGATAGTTTGTAGTAGCCTCCTTGGTGTAATAACTACTTGGCAGGCTTGTGTGCATGGATATGGGCTATGTCTGTGTCAGTCAACTTCTGCACCAATAACTGCGATGTTCCTTTGTACTTCAACTTGTTTTAGCTCTACTAATGTTTTAACTTTTCTGATTGCTCAAACTACCTCTGTACTAATGTTAATATTCTATGCTATGTCTTCCACCACTAGATATGTGATCTCCACCCCCTTCTGAGTGATATGTGTACAGGTGGAGGGTTTCGCTGAGCTGGAGGGTCACTAAGGGTTCATGGATCTAATCCATTGATTGACACAACCTTTCCCTTTGCCTTGGATCCCTTTGATGTTGTTTCATGGCCCTGAGATTTCCATCTGAGCTTTTGTGTCACCTTTGTGACTGTAAAACATTTATCCTTCATCGGCCATGAAAAACCTGCAAACACACGACAAACTGTTACGAAAACCTGTGGGCTTGGTTCAGACTGCTTGTAAAGGCTCTGGGGGTGGAGGATCAATGAGGAGGTGGACATATGCAGCAGAAAATGGGATGAAAACCCTGGCAGAGCAGCTAACTAGGTTCAATGAGGGTCTGGGTGAGAGGATGAACGTGGACCGTTAGATCAGGATGATCTACGGTGGAGATTTCTTGATGGAGTTTTTTGGGAAGGAAATGGGAAGAAAATGAAATGTTATCACAATATAATATGGGTCGTGCGATCTTAGAGATTGACGACTAGGATTAAAAGAAAAAATTACGTTGCGGAGGGTAGGCGATATGGTAGAAACCGGGAATGGTTTTCGCGCACCAAAACACGATTCCACTCAGTGATTGACGCGTGTATTTCCAAAACCGCCTATAACGCGCAGAAGTAGCGCACTGCGAAGGGAGGCAAAAAATTATGCAAAATTCTTTGTTGATCGTTGGATGATGAGCGGTGGATCCGACAGCGCATAGTGAGCATGATGAGATGCAAGATGCACAAGGTATGGAAGTGGGGCCGACATCTGTTTTGTCGCGTAATGGGTTATCAGGTTTCGTCTTGGTCGTTAGATCTTTCGATCGAACGACAGAGATCGAAAGATGAGGCAAGTTATTTGAAAGGAGGAAAGAGAGGTAAGTGAACGGGTGGAGGGAAAGGATGGCATGATGGTCGTTGATTTGTGTTGATCAACAGTCCATAATTATGTAAAATCGAGTTATCGAGAATGGAGAAATAATCAAAAATAAAGGTTTTGGCATGGAGGCTAGTGAATTTTATGCGCCTGATTGCGGGACTTAGGTTATATGAGACAGGGGGGCTAAATTATATAACCCCTTAGGAGCTTAAACTCCTTATAGTGAAAAATACTGATTTTAAGGCCTAAAATAGGGATTTTAAGGCCAAATGAAGGTTTCGGTAGGCTAGAAAAAGGATTTTTAAAACAAATAAAGGGGGATTTATAAGGTTTAAAGGGGGTTAAGATGATTTAGAGGTGAAATGAAGGGGTTTTGTGGGATTCTTGAAGGAAACAAGGATGAAAAATGGAGATTTTGTGGGAGTGAAATGAAGGGGTAAATGGTGGGAAATGGAGCATTATGAGCAGTTTTCTCCTGGTAATGAGCAGGTTCTTGAGGGCTTATAGTGAAACAGCAGTGAAGATTAATTCAAAGGAAAAAGAGTCATAATAAGGCTTCAAAGATGATGGATTTTTAAAGGAAATATATCTCTTGAAGGCTTGAACACAAATTTAGCCACCACTTAAGCATATCAAAATTTATAGGTGGCTAACAGAAACATTTCTTGTATCAACTTTGTCAAACCTTCCATGTCTGCTTTTAGATCATTCTTCATGTTTTCCATGTTGTCTTTCATGTCATCCATCTTAGCTTCCATGCCAGCTTCCATGCCATCCATCTTAGCTTCCACGGCTTTCTTCAAACTGTCCATCTTCGCTTCCACACATTTCTCAAAACTTCCATTTCATTTTTTGTTGCTCTTTGTGAGAGCGAAATTTGGTGCACTTGCTCTTGTAATTTTGATAGATCATGTTGCAATTCTTCATCTTCATGAGTCATAGTAGAGCCTTCTGAAGGCTTAATGGGTGTTGAATTATTTTTATGGGGCATCTTTTAGAACCCAATATTGATATCTATTCTACAATATTCCCTTGGAATTAGTTCAAATTGATTCTTCAAACAAGACTTATGCAATTCGGAAAAAAAAATACACACCTTTTTCTTGCTTTTGAGGAGCTTGATATCGAAATTGGATTATCTCTATTATTGCAGCACTTAAATATTTGAATTTT
Source organism: Pinus albicaulis (assembly GCA_034641835.2). NCBI lineage: Eukaryota > Viridiplantae > Streptophyta > Pinopsida > Pinales > Pinaceae > Pinus > Pinus albicaulis. Next base: position 824,172,385 of record CM076579.1, on the reverse strand, counting down.
GATACCAACGTAGCCCTCTAAATTATCTTTCGAATGCCACAGGTCTGACTTGATTTGGATTCTCCAAGTCAAATTTGTGTCCAATATCCCACAATGACCTAATTATGGATTGGTTCAGTAGAGCAAACTTGTACGACTTGCGACGTATCACTTTTTTGTCCTTCGGTTCTGAAATTGATAGCCAAGAAACTATGGTCCGTGTGATTGCGACCAATTTTTATGGCACTCCAATCCGATGCTCAGAGAGAGAGTTATGAATATTTTCCGATGATCACCTCTTTGAGATGAAATTCGGAAGCTTGAAAAAGCACTACCTTCCATAGACCATATCTCCGAAAATATTGCGAATCAAGCTCTGATTTTTTTTGACGAGTTTCCTCAAGATTTCGGCTTCACACCCTAAAACTTTTAGATTCTGAACCTTCGTAGAAAAAAATTTATAGCGAAAATTCCACAATGAATTTTACAAAGCAGTGAAACCCTAGAATCCAAAGCTCTGATACCAAATGTTGTGTAACTAGCTCCAAAAATAGAAGAAAAGAGATAGCAATGCCTTATAAATAAGCCACTTCGAGGGGGAAACCTTCGATACATTACATAAATGAACAATTCTTGGATGATACAATTTACAAACCTCATTTCTATATGTAGGAGTCCATACAGCCATAATGTAATTCTAGTGGGGCCACAATGTAATCCTAGCCGACCTACCAATAATAATTTAATGGCGCAATAATAACAATATGGGGGTTACAAGAGTACAACAATAGGAATAAGGGGTTTACACTAACAACAACAAGGGACTATACTATTAATATAGGGACCTAACATAAATTTAAGGTTAAGGTTAGGTTAAGGGTAAAGTCAAGGTTAAGGTTAGGTTTAGGTTAAGGTTAAGGTTAAGGGTTTGGTTAAGGTTAGGGTTAGGTTTTAGGTAAGGTTAAGGTTAAGGGGGTAAGGTTAAGGTTAAATTTAAGGGTAAAGGTTTAGGTTAAGGTTATAGGTTTAGAGAGGTTAAGGTGAAGGTTAAGGGTAAAGTTAAGGTTAAGTTTAAGGTAAAGGTCAAGGTTAAGGTTAATGTTAAGGTTAAGGTTAGGTTAAGGTTAAGGTTACAGGTTTATTCAGGTTAAGGTTAAGGTTAAGGTTAAGGTTAAGGTTACAGGTTTATTCAGGTTAAGGTTAAGGTTAAGGTTACGGGTTTAGTCAGGTTAAGGTTAAGGTTAAGGGTTTGGTAAAAGATAGGGTTATGGTTAAGGTTAAGGTTAAAGTTAGGTTAAGGTAAGGTTAAGGTTATGGGTTTAGTCAGGTTAAGGTTAAGGTTAGGGTAAGGTTAAGGTTAAGGTTAAGGTTAAGGATACGTTATAGTGAAGGTTAAGGTTAGGGTTAGGCTATAGTAAATGTTAAGGTTAAGGTTACAGTTGGGTGAAGGTGAAGGTTAAGGTTAAGGTTAAGGATAATTTAAGGCTAAGGTTAATGTTAAGGTCAAGGTCAAGGTTAAGGTTAAGATTATGGTTAAGGTTAATGTTAAGGTTAGGTAAAGGTTAAATTTAGGGTTAGGTTATAGTTATGGTCAAGGTTAAGGTAAAGTAAAGATTAAGGTTACGGTTTTTGTTACAGGTCTTAACCTTAACCTTCACTATAACCTAACCTTAACCTTGACCTTAACTATAACCTAACACTAACCTCGACCAAACCCTTAACATTAACCTTAACATTAACCTAACCTTAACCTTAACTAAACCCTTAACCTTAACCTAACCTTAAGCTAACTTTAACCTTAACCTAACCTTAACCTTAACTTAACTTTAACCTTAACCTTAACCTTCCCAAACCCTTAACCTTAACCTTAACCTTAATTTAGCCTTCACCTTAACCTTACCCTTAACCTAATCTTAACCTTGACCTTAACCTTAACCTTAACCTTACCTTTAACTTTAAAATTAACCTTGACCTTAACTATAACCTAAACCTAACCTTATTCAAATGCTTAAACTTAGCCTTAACCTTAACCATAACCTTAACCTTAACCTTCCCATAACCATAACCTTAACTTTAACCTTGACCTTACCCTTAACCTTAACATTAATCTTACCACCTTAACCTTAACCTTAACCTTAACTTGACTAAGCCTGTAACCTTAACCTTTACCTTAACCTGACTAAACATGTAACCTTAACCTTAACATTAACCTAACCTTAGCCTTAACTTTATCCTTAACCTTACCTTAACCATAACCTTAGCCTTAACATTAACCTTACCCTTACCTAGCCTTAACCTTAACCTAACCTTAACACTAACCTTAACTTAACCTAACCTTAACCTTAACTATAACCTTACCCTTAACCTAATTCTAACCTTGACCTTGACCTTAAACTTAACCTTAACCTTAACCTTAACCTTCACCTTCACCTTAAACTTAACCTTAACCTGACTAAACCTGTAAACCTTAAAATTAACCTTAGCCTAACCTAACCTTAACCTAAATATAGCGATAACCTTAACCAAACCCTAACCTTTACCAAATCCTTCACCTTGACTTTAACCTTAACCGTAACCTTAACTTGACCTTAACCTTGACCTTAACTATAACCTACGCTAACCTTGACCAAACTCTTAACATTAACCCATAACTTTAACCTTATCTTTAATGTTAGAGTTAAGGTTAAGGTTATGGTTAAGGTTAAATTCAAGGTCAAGGTTAAAGTTAGGTTAAGGTTAGGGTTAAGGTTAAGTTTAGGGTAAGGTTAGTGTAAAGGTTCAGGTTAAGGTTAAGATAAGTTTTGGTTAACCTTAATCTTACCCTTAACCTTATCTTAACCTTACCCTAACCTCAACCCTAAACTTACCCTTAGCCTTAACTATAACCTAACCCATAACCTTAACCTTCCCAAACCCTTAACCTTAACCTTAACCTTAACCTAAACTTAAGCTTAACCTTATCCTTCACCTTAACTTTACCCTTAAACTAACCTTAACCTTAACCTTCACCTTAAATATAACTTAACCCTAACCTTAACCTTAATCATAACCTTATCTTTACCCTTAACCTTAACCTTAAACTTAACCTTAACCTAACCTTAGCATTAAACTTAAATTGAACTTAACTATAACCTAACCCTAACCTTGACCAAACCCTTAACCTTAACCTTAACCTGAACCTGAACCTTTACCCTAACCTTACCCTAACCTTAACCTTAACCTAAGGTTAAGTTTATAGTTAGGTTAAGGTTAAGGTTAATATTAGGTTAATTTTAAGGTTAGGTTAAGGTTACGGGCCTTAACCTTAACCTTCACTATATCCAACCCTTAACACTAACCTTTACCTAACCTTAAACTTAACCTTGATGTTAACTATAACCTTAAACTTAACCGTTGTTGGGGTTCCCATGTTTTGGCTAGATTGGCAAGACCAAAATATGAGACAATATCAGAACCACTTTGGGATCCTACGATCAAGCCCTCCTGGATCCGGAGATGGATCTCTTCATAAATAAAAAGAACGATATATTTTTGAAATCTCAATATTAGGTATTAGGCTGGGTGTGAAGAACAAGGTGCTTTAAATGATTTGGTTGGTTGGTTGAGTCATGAGATCATAGAATGAGAAGGTGATGGAAGGAAAGGAGCAGAGTAATAGGACGTTTCAACAAAAGAGGATAGGTTAGCAACGTGCCATCCATTAGGCTATGGTGTCATGAAAGGAAATCACTTGCAAACCACTAGCCAAGGCTTTCAGAGGGCAAGTCATCTATACTAAAGGATATTTTAGATAGATGGTGGAGTGGAACAATAAGGAAAGAAGGTGAAAGAAGGAAAGAAGCCCAATTTTTGTCTATAGATCAGGTCAGAGTTCATTTAACTCCAGACCTGCTTGGACATACTCATAGGCAACTTTCAATGGAGGGACAAAGGGGCAGCTTATAGATCAGACCAGAGGTCATTTAACTCCAAGTCTGCTTTAGCATGTTCCAAGGGAAAAACAGAGATAAGTTTTACACAAAGCTAGAGTCCATAGATCGAAGAAGGACATTTAACCTTCCCTGATTTGACACCAGCAAGAAGCATCCAAGCAGCAAGCTCTGAGTTCACACATTAGCTAGTAGGAAATACATCTACTACACTTGTTAAACCACAGGAATCCACCCTCAGATTTCACTATCAGCGAAAAACATTGAGGGTAGGGAGATCAGAAACATAGGGTATCATGCATGGGTAAATCCTATACCAGATTTCTGATGCCTACCAGAAGAAAATGAACATCATGAAAAAATGTAATAAAAAATATTAATAAGAAAAACATCACCCATAGAAATATACCAAGATCCTGTGAAATTTGCTTGATTAATTGATGTGCAAAACTAGTCACATACACTGAGCTTAATGGCTGAATACAATCCAAAATTCTCCTCCCAGCCTACTACATTACAAACTACTCTACTATTCCCTCCCAAAACTGTTTTAATAGTCAAAATGAGTCCCTCTAACAGCAACAACAACAACTGAACAACAACCTTTTACAATATGTTCTTGGGGATTTTTATAGGAGAATGAGCGAAAGCGGGATTAGATGTACATTTAATTTGTTTCATTAAGACAGAATGGCAGAAGTGTTCATGCCCATACTGCTTAATGGCTTTGCAATGCTGTGTGTAATCTATAGGCTGCTTGGGGAGTCTTTGTCAGGTCGAGATTGACCTCTGATGTTTCTTTGGAGTCCTTTTTGGTTGTAAGGACCTCTGTTCTGTCTTCTGAAGCAAGTAAGGTGACTGAAAGGTCTTCAGGTCTTCATGCTTCCATAACTACGGTCCTGAAAGTCTTTAAGAAGTTTATGTCAGAGTAATTAACTATTTCTGGGCTCAAGGAGGCATGGAGACTGTTGTAGGAAGGTGTACCTTTGAAGAAAATGTGTTCTGCTATTATGTAGCGCTGATATGACTTGTTGGTGCACTCTTTTGTCTTCAAACTATGCCTTAATCCTTTGAACATGGGATTAGCACATTAAATATTCAATTATGGGCTTAAATCCCTCAAATATGTTTATGAGGCTTCACTTTGTCGCTATAATGGCCTCTCTGTGTTCTGAATTGCAGAGGCTATGATTACAGAGACAGAGCGAAACTTCCACTCTATAAAACCTGCAACCATGAAATAAACCAATCATAAAATCCAGGGGTAGCAGAAGAAATGTTGTGGAGGCCTGGAGGAATGTTGGCATGAGTGGGGAAATAGTGGATGCAACAGACAGTGATTGAGAAATAACACTTTAGTGCTAAAGCACCAAAGCTTAAACCTTGGGCAAATACAATGGAAAACTGACAGAAAATTAGAGAAGCAAAGCTTATGATGTGGGACCTGACTGGGCAGGGGAGATTAACTGTGGACTATTATATCATAAAAAGATCAATGATGGAGATCGCGTCGGAGGATCGCAATCGCAAAGGGTGGAAGGTGGCATCGTTTTAAAATTGTGATTGCGATTGGAGCAACGATGTGATTATGCGACCATCGTCCGATCTTGAGACAGATCGACGACTCTTATTAAATCGGCAGGGCAAAAGGGAAAAGGTGATGAGCGCGATGCGATTAGCGTCGGGCCGTTGGATCGGCAAAGGATCAATGACTCAGATTTGATCAGAGGGAAATGGCGGAGGGTGAAATTGGCGAGTGCGATTGAACAACCACCATCGATCTGGAGACAGATCGATGGCTCACACATAATCGGAGGAGTGGATGGATAGGAGTGATGGGCACACTGCGATTAGGCTGGGCCATCGGATCTCAAGAGATCAATGGCTCGGATCGTGGTGGGCCGTTATAACAATATTTCAATCGCAAAGGAATCTTTTGACTTTGCAAAGGACTGCGCTCCACTCCGCCTTTCCGATTGCGATTAGCACCTGGGCCACTAGCGCTTGGTCTTAGCACTGGAATTTATGGAGGGGAAGTGGTTAAGGGGCTGGATGGAAGGGGCTAAACCTACATATGAAAAATGGATGGTTTTTGGCCCATTTTCAATGCATTTTAAGGCCAAAAAAGGGGTAACAGTAGAGACAAAAAGGGGTTATTAAGCCAAACAAGGGGTGTTCGCAAGCTTTAAAGGGGAATTTGGGATGATTTTGAGGGTGAGTGGGGAATTATAAGGGGAGAAAAGGTGATGAAATAGAGGCTAAGTGGGGATGAAATAAGAGGGAAAAATGCCTTTCGGGGAATTTCTTCACAAACAGAGAGGCTTTTAAACTGGGAACAACATTAAGGATTTATCAAAGGACAAAGGCACAAGGAGGCTTCGAGGATGATGTGTTTTCATAGGAAATGCATTCCTTGAAGGCTCAAAACATTTTAGCCCCTTGTTTTCTTGTCAAAAAATTCGCAGGGGGCTAACAGTGGCTCCACATGGGGATGGCTTCTTCTTGAAGGAGTCAAGAATTCAAAAGATAAATCTTTAAGGTAGGCCATATGCCTGGTACTTGACTCATTATTTTATTCTCTTGGATCAACTTCCACAAATCATGAAGACATCATATCAGCAGTCAAATTCTCCCAAAAAACTACCTATCCACACTATAGTCCTAACATTTTTTCTTCTGGGTGCATTTGGACTAGCAGACCCTTTACATCATCAATTTTTACAAACAGGAAAATAAACCTATTCTACCCCTGCCCTTATTACTCCACGAGACCAGATTAAACTGTTGGTCTCATAGTTTCTCTACCTAAACTATACCTGCTAGGATTCAACTTTCTAGCAAATTTCTTCACTACATTCTAAGACAGAAATTGAAAAACAGTCAAGCCAGGATTAGATTGTTTGGCTTGCTGGACTTTGCAGAAATTAAAAAAAACTAGCTACATGCTCATAGCTGAGCTTTATTTAGCTTTCCTACCTACCCTACTCTAACTGGATTATTTACAAGTCTAGCTTACAAACATTGTCTTCCAATGCAACCAATCCATCAATTGATCCCATGACTGGTCCTTTCTTCTCAACTCCTTGAGCAGGCTGGATAGGCAGGGCAGCTCCCACTCTTTTTTTTTCCATAATAGCAGCTTTGGAAACTTTTCTTTCTATTTGCAACATGTTGCTCGAAAATACATTTGGGCCTTCTTCGAATTTTTGCAGGAAATGAACATAAGGATCATGAAAAGATACCTAGCTATGAATATCTGGCAGGCTGGCTTCAACCAGGATCTCTTCTTCTTCCACTGGATGGAGAAGAAGACTCTCTTGGAGTAGAGTGTCTCCTTCATCATCTGAACTGGATGACTCAACATATATTGCAGCTAAGTCTTCTTGGAGCTCTGGTATGTTCTGTTCTGATGTGCTGAGCTCTGTGAAAAGACTTATGTATTCTTGAGTAGTGGTTTGTTCCATCGCATCCTCTTTTTCAAGAGAAGGCTTGTTATTTTCATCTTGCTCAAGAATCTCTTCTTTGCTTTCCTCCTCCTCTAAAAGGAAAGACTGTTGTCCTTCGTTCTCATGACACTCATCACTGATGCTTTCATAAATTTCCCCATCAGTGTCATAGATAGGCTGACTGGGTTCACTGCTTCTCTGGAGTTGCTGGCCCCGAATTTCCTCCCATGAAACTACTGATAATGGCTCTTTGAACTCATATTTTCTCTGGAAAAAATCATCATCAAATATATCATAACTAGGAAAGTCATAATCGTAAGCAATGTCACCAACCAAACCTGTCGGACTCTCAGTAGTTCTTTCTTCGTTTTGATTCTCAGAGGAGCTTTCTGGATCTATACAATCAAAATCAGGAGATGAATGAGAAGGAGTGTGTGTTTTATAAAATATTTCTGAGGTGGACCGCTGGTTTAATATCTGATCAATCTCTTCTTCTGTCAAAATAGGGGTTCCCTTTCATCATGGACAAAAGAACAACAATCCTCTTTCCCTTGTATTCGCTGATTTGAAGGCGAGATGTTTTCTTGAGCCTCTTCTACCACATCAGATTCTGCCTCTTCCACGTGTTCTCTTGTTTCCTCAAAGCAATGTTCCCTATTAGCTTTTGCTATTAGGTCCTGATATTCTCTAGTTAGCAACTGTGCCACCCATTGGGCTATGGAGTCATGAAAGGAAATTACTTGTAAACCACTAGCCAAGGCTTTCAGAGGGCAAGTCATCTATACTAAAGGATCTTTTAGATAAATAGTGGAGTGGAACAATAAGGAAAGAAGGTGAAAGAAGGAAAGAAACCCAATTTTTTTCTATAGATCAGGTCAGAGTTCATTTAACTCCAGACCTTCTTGGACATACTCATAGGCAGCTTTCAATGGAGGGAAAAAGGGGCAGCTTATAGATCGGACCATAGGTCATTTAACTCCAGGTCTGCTTTAGCATGCTCCAAGGGAGAAACAGAGATAAGTTTTACACAAAGCTAGAGTCTATAGATCGGAGAAGGACTTTTAACCTTCCCTGCTTTGACACCAGCAAGAAGCATCCAAGCATCAAGCTCCGAGTTCACACATCAGCTAGCAAGAAATACATCTATTACACTGGTTAAACCACGGGAGTCCTTCCTCAGATTTCACTATCAGCATAAAAAATTGAGGGTAGGGAGAGCAGAAACATAAGGTACCATGCATGGGTAAATCCTATGCTAGATTTTTGATGCCTACCAGAAGAAAATGAACATCATGAAAAAATGTAATAAAACAGCTTAATAAGAAAAACATCACCCGTAGTAATAGAACAGGATCCTGTGAAATTTTCTTGATTAATTGATGTGCAAAACCAGTCACATACACTGAGCTCAATGGATGAATACAATCCAAACTTCTCCTCCCATCCTACTACATTACAAACTACTCTGCTATTCCCTCTCAAAAATATTCTAACAGTCAAAATGAATCCCTCTAACAGCAACAACAACAACTGAACAACAACATTTTACAGTATGTTCTTGAGGATTTTTATTGGAGAATGAGAGAAAGCGGGAGTAGATGTACATTTAATTTCTTTCATTAAGAAAGAATGGCAGAAGCATTCATGCCCATACTGCTTAATGGCTCTGCAGTGCTATGTGTACTCTGTAGGCTGCTTGGGGAGTCTTTGTTAGGTCGAGATTGACCTCTGATGTTTCTTTAGAGTCCTTTCTGGCTATAAGGCCCTCTATTTTGTCTTCTGAAGCATGTAAGGTGACTGAAAGTTCTTCAGGTCTCCATGCTTCCATAACTGCGGTCCTGACAGTCTTTAAGAAGTTTATGTCATAGTAATTAACTGTTTCTGGGCTCGAGGAGGCATGGAGACTATTGTAGGAAGGTGTACCTCTGAAGAAAATGCATTCTACTATTATGTAGCACTGATATGACTTGTTGGTGTGCTCTTTAGTCTTCAAAATATGCCTTAATCCTTTGAACATGGAATTAGCACATTAAATCTTTAATTACGGGCTTAAATCCCTCAAATCTGTCGTTGTTGCTTCAGTTGGCTGCTATAATGGCCTCTCTGTGTTTTGAATTGCAAAGGCTGTGATTACGAAGAAAGAGCAAAACTTCCACTCTATGAAACCTGCAACCATGAAATAAACCAATCATAAAATCTAGGGGTGGTAGAAGCAATGCTGTGGAGGCTTGGAGGAATGGTGGCATGAGTGTGGAAACAGTGGATGCAACAGACAGTGGTGGAGAAATAACACTTTAGTGCTAAAGCACCAAGGCTTAAAACTTGGGAAAATACAATGGAAAACACAGAAAATGAGAGAAGCAGAGCTTATAATGTGGGACCCAGCATGGGAGGAGGGTGATTAACTTTGGACCGTTAGATCATAAAAAGATCAACGACGGAGATCGCATCGGAGGATCGTAATCGCAAAGGGCAGAGGGTGGCATTGTTTTAAAATTGCGATTACGATTGGAGTGGCGATGCGATTATGAGACTGTCATCCCATCTGGAGACAAATCGACAACTCTTATGAAATCGGTGGGGAAAAAGGGAAAAGGTGATGAGCGCGATGTGATTAGCACCAGGCTGTCGGATCGGCAAAGGATCAACGAATCAGATTTGTTTGGAGGGAAATGGCGGAGGGTGAAATGGGCGGGTGCGATTGAACAACCATCGTCGATCTGGAGACAGATCGATGGCTCACACATAATTGGAGGAGTGGATGGATAGGAGCAACTAGTGCACTGTGATTAGCGCTGGGTCATCGTATCTCAAGAGATCGACGGATCGGATCGCGATGGGCCATTATAACAATATTTCAATCGCAACGGAAGCTTTTGACGTTGCAATGGACAACACTCCACTCCACCTTTCCGATTTCGATTAGCGCCCGGGCCACTAGCACTTGGTATTAGCACTGGGATTTATGGAGGGGAAGTGGTTAAGGGGCTGGCCAGAAGGGGCTAAGCCTGCATATGTAAAACAAATGGTTTTTGGCTCATTCTCAATGCATTTTAAGGCCAAAAAAGGGGTAACGGTAGAGAGGAAAAGGGGTTATTAAGCCAAACAAGGGGTGTTCGCAAGCTTTAAAGGGGAATTTGGGATGATTCTGAGGGTAAGTGGGGAATTAGAAGGGGAGAAAAGGTGATGGAATAGAGGCTAAGTGGGGATGAAATAAGAGGGAAAAAGGCCTTTCGGGAAATTTCTTCACAAACAGAGAGGCTTTTAAACTGGGAACAATAGTGAGGATTTATCAAAGGACAAAGGCACAAGGAGGCTTCGAGGATGATGTGATTTTAGAGGAAATTCATTCCTTGAAGGCTCAAAACATTTTAGCACCCTGTTTGCTTGTCAAAAAATTCGTAGGGGGCTAAAAACCGCAACCTTCCCATAACCATAACCTTAACCTTAACCTTAACCTAACTTTAACCTTAACTTTACCTTAACCTAACCTTAACCCCTTTACCTTAACCTTATCCTTCCTATAAGCATAACCTTAAACTTGACTTTACCTTTAACCTAATATGAACCGTAACCTTAACCTTAACCTTATCCTGACTAAACACGTAACCTTACCCTTAACCTAACCTTAACCTTGACCTTAACCATAACATAACCCTAACCTTGACCAAACCTTAACTTTAACCTTAACTTAACCTTAACCTTAAAGTTAACCTTCCCATAACCTTAACCTTAACCTTCACTATAACCAAACCTTGAACTTAACCTTAACTTTAACTTTACCCTTAACCTAACTTGACCTTAAACTAAGGTTAGGATTAAGTTACAGTTAAGGTCAAACTTAAGTTTAAGGTTGAGGGTAAGGTTAAGGTTAATGTTAAGGGTTAGGTTAAGGTTAAGGTTAGGGTTAGGGTTAAGGTTAGGGTTTAGGTTATGGGAAGGTTAAGGTTAAGGTTAAGGTTAAAGTTAAGGTTATGGGTTTAGTCAGGTTAAGGTTAACGGTAAGGGTAAGGGTAAGGTTAAGGTTAAGGGTTTGGTCAAGGTTATGGTTAGGTTATAGTTAACAGTAAGGGTAAAGGTTAAGGTTAACCATAATCTTGACCAAACCCTTAAGGTTAAGATTAGGATAAGGGTAGGGTTAAGGTTAGGTTATAGTTAACGTCAAGGTTAAGGTTATGGTTAAGGTTGAGGTTAGGTTATAGTTAGGTTAGGTTAAGGGTAAATTTAAGGTTAATTTTAAGGTTATGGTTAATGTTAGGATTAGGTTAAAGATTAAAGTTAAGGTTACGGATTTAGTCAGGTTAAGGTTTTAGTTAAGGTTAAGTTAAGGTTAGGTTAAGGTTAAGGTTAAGGGTAAAGTCAAGGTTAATTTTAATATTAGGCTAAGGTTAAGGTTAAGGTTAAAGTTAAGGTTAATTTTAGGTTAAGGTTAAGGTTAAGGGTAAAGTCAAGGTTAAGGTTAGGTTAAGGTTAAGATAAGGTTAAGGTTAAGGTTAGGTTATAGGTAAATTTAAGGTTAGGGTTAGGTTAAGGATAAGGTTAAGGTTATGGTTAGGCTAAGGTTAAGGGTAAAGTTAAGGTTAAGGTGAGGTTAAGGTTAAGGTTAAGATAAGGTTAAGGTTAAGGTTACTGTTAGGTTAAGGGTAAGGTTAGGTTAAGGTTATGGTTAACGGTAAAGTCAAGGTTAATTTTAAGATTAGGTTAAGGTTAAGGTTAAGGTTAATGTTAGGTTAAGGTAAGGTTAAGGTTAAGGTTAAGAGTAAATTCAAGGTTAAGGTTAGGTTAAGGTTAAGGTTAAGGTTAGGTTAAGGATAAAGTTAAGATTAGTGTTAGGTTAAGGTTAGGTTAAGGGTAAATTTAAGGTTAGGGTTAGGTTAAGGGTAAGGTTAAGGTTGTGTGTAAAGTTAAGGTTAAGGTTAAGGGTAAAGTTAAGGTTAGGGTTAGGTTAAGGTTAAGGTTAACGTTAGGTTACGGGTAAATTTAAGGTTAGGGTTAAGCTAAGGGTAAGGTTAAGGTTAAGGTTAGGCTAAGGTTAAGGTTAAGGTTAAGGGTAAAGTTAAGGTTAAGGTGAGGTTAAGGTTAAGGTTAAGGTTAATGTTACGGTTAAGTTAACGGTAAGGTTAGGGTTAAGGTTAAGGGTAAGGTTAAGGTTAAGGTTAAGATTATGGGTTTAGTCAGGTTAAGGTTAAGGGTAAGGTTAAGGTTATGGTTAAGGGTTTGGTCAAGGTTAGAGTTAGGTTATATTTATGGGTAAGGGTTTAGTCAGATTAAGGTTAAGGTTACAGGTTTATTCAGGTTAAGGTTATAGTTAAGTTTAAGGTTAAGCTTAAGCTTAAGGTTTAGGGTAAAGTCAAGGTTAAGCTTAAGATTACATTAAGGTCAAGGATAATATTAGGTTAAGGTTAAGGTTAAAATTAGGTTAAGGTAAGGTTAAGGTTAAGGTTAAGGGTAAAGTCAAGGTTAAGGTTAGGTTAAGGTTAAGGTTAAGGTTAAGGTTAGGTTATGGGTAAGGTTAAGGTTATGGTTAGGTTAAGGTTAAGGTTAAGGTTAAGTTAAGGGTAAAGTTAAAGCTAAGGTTAGGTTAGGTTAAGGTTAAGGTTAAGGTTATGGTTAGGCTACGGTTAAGGTTAAGGTTAAGGGTAAAGTTAAGGTTAAGGTTAGGTTAATGTTAAGGTTAAGATAAGGCTAAGGTTAAGGTTAGGTTTAGGGTAAGGTCAAGGTTAAGGTAAATTTAAGGTTAAGGTTAACGTTAGGGTAAGGTTAGGGTAAAGGTTCAGGTTAAGGTTAAGGTTGAGGTTTTGGTCAAGGTTAGGGTTAGGTTATAGTTAAAGTAAAGGTAAGGTTAAGGTTAAGTTTAAGGTTACGGTTTTAATGAGGTTAAGGTTAAGGTTAAGGCTAAGGTTAGGTTAAGGTTAGGTTAAGGGTAAATTTAAGGTTAAGGTTATGGTTAAGGTTATGTTGAGGTTAAGGTTAAGGTTAAACTTAATGTTAAGGTTAAGGTTAAGGGTCAAGGTTAAGGTTAAGGGTTTGGTCAAGGTTAGGGTTAGGTTATAGTTAAGGTCAGGGTTAAGTTTATGTTTAAGATAAGGTTAAGGGTAAGGTTAGGTTAAGGTTATGATTAAGGTAAGGTTAAGGATAAAGTTAAGGTTAAGGTTAGGTTAAGGTTAAGATAAGGTTAAGGGTAAGGGTAAGGGTAAGGTCAAGGTCAACGTTAAGGTTAAGGGTAAGGTTAAGGTAAGGGTAAGGTTAAAATTAACCTAACCTTAACCCTAACATTGACCTTAACTATAAACTTAACCTTACTAAGCCTGTAAACTTAACCTTAACCATAACCGTGACCAAAATCTTAAGGTTAGGTTAAGGTTAAACTCAAGTTTAAGGTTATGGTTATGGGAAGGTTAAGGTTAATTTTAATGTTAAAGTTAAGGATAGGGTTAAGGTTAGGGGAAGGTTAAGCTTAAATTTTAGAGGAAGGTTAACCTTAACCTTAACCTAACCTTAACCTTAATCTTAACCTAAACCTAACCTTGACCAAACCCTTAACCTTAACTTTAACATAGCCTTAACCTTAACTTTACCCTTAACATTGAATTTAACCTTAACCTTCCCCTAAGATTAACCCTAACCTTAACCTTAATCTTAACCTTAATCTTCCCCTAACCTTAACCTTAACCTTAACATTGACTTTAACCAGAACCTAACCTTAACATTAACCTAACCTTCATCTTAACCTTAACCTTACTAAACCCATAAGCTTAACCTTAACCTTAACCTTGACTTTACCCTTAACCTAACCTTAAACTTAACCATAGCCTAACCCTAACCTTGACCTTAATTTTACCCTTAACCTCAACCTTAAACTTAACCTTGACCTTAACTATAACCTAACCTTAACCTTAACCTCAACTTTAGCCTTAACCTTCACCTTAACCTTAACTTTAACCTTAACTATAACCTTAACCTTAATCCTAACCTTAAACTTAACCTTAACTATAACCTTAACCTTAAACTTAACCTTATCCTTGACCTTCCCCTTGAACTTCCCCTTGACCTTACCCTAACCTAACCTTAACCTTACCCTTAACCTAACCCTAACCTTGAGGTTAGGTTAACCTTGACCAAACCCTTAATCTTAACCTTAACTTAACCTTAACCTTAACCTAGACCTTAACCTATACTTAACCTTAACATTAACATTAACCTAAACTTAACCTTAACCTAACCATAACCTTACCCTTAACGTAAACCTTAACCTTAACCTTAACTTAACCTAACCCTAACCTTGACCTTAACCTTAACCTTAACCTAACCTTGACTTAACCTTAACTTTAACTTTACCCTAACCTTAACCTTAACGTTAACCTTAACCTTACCCTTACCCTTACCCTTACCCTTACCCTTACCCTAACTCTATCCTTGACCTTGACTTTACCTTAAACTAACCTTAACCCCTTAACATTAACCTTAACCTTCCCATAACCTTAACCTTAACGTTAACCTTGACCTTAACTATAACCTAACCCTAACCTTAACCAAAACCTTAACCTTAACCATAACGTTAACATTAACCTTCCCATAACCATAAAATTAACCTTAACCTTCACCTTACCATTAAAGTTAACCTTAACCTTAACCTTAACCTTAACTTGACTAAACCCGTAACCCTAAACTTAACCTTAACCTTACTAAACCCGTAATCTTAACCTTAACCTTAACCTAACCTTAACCTTAACTTTACTCTTAACCTAACCTTAACCATAACCTTAACCTAAACCTTAACCTTAACCTTAAAGTTAGCCTTCCCTAACTTTAACCTAACCCTAACCTTAACCTTAACCTTTACCTAACCTTAACCTAACCCTAACCTTACCCTAACTTCAGCCCTAGCCATAACCTTAACTTTATGCTAACTTTAACCTTAACTATAACCTAACCGTAGCCTTAACCTTAACCATAACCTTATATTTACCCTTAACCTTAACCTAACCTTCACCTTAATCTAACCTAACCCTAACCATGACCAATCCCTTAACCTTAACCTAACCTTAACCATAACCATAACCGTAAACTAACCTTAACCTTAACATTACCCTTATCTTAACCCTAACCTTAACCAAACCCTTAACATTAACCTTAACCTTAACCTCTACCTAACCTTAACCTTAACCTAACCTTGACCTTAATTATAACCTAACCCTAACCTTGACCAAACCTTAACCTTAACCTTAATTTTACCTTAACCTTAACCTAACCTTAACCTTAACTATAACGTAACCTTAACCTTAAGCTTAAGCTTAACCTTACCCTTAACCTTACCCTTAACATTGATCTTAATCTTAACCTTCACCTTAACATTATCTTTACCCTTAACCTAACCTTAACTATAACCTAACCCTAACCTTGACCAAACTCTTAACCTTAACCTTAACTAGAACCTAACCCTAAAATTGACCAAACCCGTAACCTTAACCTTAACTATAACCTAACCTTAACTTTACACTTAACCTTACCTTAACCATAACCTTAACCTAACCTTACCCTTAACGTTATGTTAACCTTACCTTAACCATATCCTTATCCTTTACCTTAACTATAACTTAACCCAAACCTTAACCTTATCCTTAACCTAACCCTAACCTTAGGTTAACCTTAGACTTAACCTTAGCCTAACCATAACCTTAACCTCAACCTTAACCTTCCCCTAACCTTAATCTTACTGTTAAGTTTTGGTCAAGGTTAGGGTTAGGTTATTGTTAAGGCTAAGGTTAGGGTTAGGGGAAGGTTAAGGTTAAGGTTAAGGTTAGGGGAAGGTTAAGGTTAAAGTCAAGGTTAAGGGTAAACTTAAGGTTAAGGGTTAAGGTTAAGGCTATGGTAAGGTTAAGGGTAAGATCAAGGTTAAGGTTAAGGTTAGGTTAGGTTAAGGGTAAAGCTAAGGTTAAAGTTAAGGTTTGGTCAAGGTTAGGGTTAGGTTATAGTTAAGGTTAAGATATGGTTAAGTTTAAGTTAAGGTTAAGGTTAGGGTTAGAGTTAGGTCATAGTTAAGGTTAAGGTTAAAGTAAGGTTAAGGTTAAGGTTAAGGTTAAGGTTAAGGTCAAGGTTAAGGGTAAGTTTAAGGCCAGGTTAAGGTTATGGTTATGGGAAGGTTAAGGTTAAGATTAAGATTACCCTTAACCTAACCTTACCCTTAACCTTACCCTTAAGCTAACTTTACCCTTAAACTAAACTTAACCTTAACTTTAACTTTACCCTAACCTTAAGGGTTTATTCAGGTTAAGGTTAGTCAGGTTAAGGTTAGGTTAAAGTTAAGATAAGGTTAAGGTTAAGGTTAAGGATAGGTTAGGGGTAAACTCAAGGTTAAGGTAAGGTTAAGGTTAAGGTTAAGGTCAAGTTTAAAGTTAAGGTTAAGGTTGAGGTTAAGGTTAGGGTTAGGTTAACGTTAAGGTCAAGGTTTGGGTTAAGGTTAGGTTAGGTTATAGTAAAGGTTAAGGTTACGAGTTTAGTCAGGTTAAGATTAAGGGTGAAGGTTAAGGTTACAGGTCTTAACCTTAGCCTTAGCCTTAACCTTCACTATAACCTACCCTTAACATTAACCTTTACCTAACCTTAACCATAACCTTAACCTTACCTTAACCTAAATTTAACCTTAACCTTCACTATAAGGTTAGGTTATAGTGAAGGTTAAGGTTAAGGTTACGGTTAAGGTTAGGTTATAGTTAAGGTTAAGGGTTTGGTTAAGGTTAAAGGTTAAGGTTTGGTTAGGTTTAAAGTCAAGGTTAAGGTTATGGGAGGGTTAAGGTTAAGGTTAGGTTAGTTTAAGGGTTAAGGCTAAGGTTAAGGCCAAGGGTAAGTTCAGGTTAGGGTTAAGGTTATGGTTAGGGTAAGGTTAGGGTTAAGGTTAATGTTAAGGTCAAGGTTTAGGTCAAGGTTAAGGTTAAGGTTACAGTTATGGTTAAGGTTAAGGTCAAGGTCAAGGTTAGGTTAAAGTTAAGATAAGGTTAAGGGTAAAGTCAAGGTTAAGGGTAAATTCAAGGTTAGGTTTAACCTTAATGTTAACCTTAACCTAACCTTAACCTAAACCTTAACTTAACCTTAACTTTAACTTTACTAAACTCGTAACCTTAACCTTAACCTTAGGGTTAGGTTAGGTTATAGTTAAGGTTAAGGTTAAGGTGAAGGTTAAGGGCTAGGTTAAGGTTAAGGTTATGGGTTTAGTCAGGTTAATGTTAAGTTAACCCTAACCTTGAACTTAACGTTAACCTTAACCTTACTAAACTTGTAACCTTAACCTTAACCTTAACCTAACCTTAATATAAACTCTAAGCTAACTCTAACCATGACCTTGACTTTACCCTTAACCTTTACCTTGACCTTAACCTAACCTTAACATTAGCCTTAACCTTAACCTTACCCCCTTAACCCTGGTTAAGGTTAAGGGTCTTAACCTTAACTTTCACTATAACCTTAAGTTTAACTATAACCTAGCCCTAACTTTGAGAAAACCTTAACCTTGACCTTATTCTTACTATAACCTAACATAAGGTTAAGGTTAGGGTAAGTTTAAGATTAGGTTAAGGGTAAGGTTAAGGTTAAGGGTAAAGTCAAGGTTAAGGTTACGTTAAGTGTAAGGTTAAGGTTAAGGTTTGGTTAAGGTTAGGGTTAGGTTATAGTTAAGATCAAGATTAAGTTTAAGGTTAAGTGTAAGCTTAAGATTAAGTTTAAGGTTACGTGTTTAGTTAGGATAAGGTTAAGGTCAAGGTTAAGTTTACGTTAAGGGTAAAGTCAAGGTTATTTTTACGTTAAGGGTTTGGTCAAGGTTAAGGTTAGCATTAGGTTATAGTTAAGGTCAAGGTTGAGTTTAAGGTTAAGGGTAAGGTTAAGGTTAAGGTTAAGTTCAATGTTAAGGTTAACGTTAAGGGTTAAGGTCAACCTTAATGTTAAGATTATGTTAAGGGTAAAGTTAAGGTTAAGGTTAAGGTTTGGGTTTAGCTAGGTTAAGGTTAAGGTTAAGGATTAACCTTCACTTTAACCTTAACCTTAAACTTCCAATAACCATAACCTTAACCTTGACTTTACCCTTAACCTAACCTTAAGGGTAAAGGTTTAGATTAAGGTTAAGGGTAAGGTTAATGTTATGGGTTTAGACAGGTTAAGGTTAAGGTTAGGTTGAGGTAAATTCAAGGTTAAAGTTAAGGTTAAGGTCAAGGTTAAGGATAAAGTTAAGGTCAAGGTTAGGGTTAGGCTAGAGTTAAGGTTAAGGTTAGGTTAAGGGTAAAGTTAGGTCAAGGTCAAGGTAAAGTTAGGTTAAGGTTAAGGTCAATGTTATGGTCAAGGTCAAAGTCAAGGTTAAGTTAGGTTAAGATAAGTTTAATTTTAGGTTAAAGTTAAGGTTAATGTTAGGTTAAGGGTAAATTCAAGGTTAAAGTTAGGTTAAGGTTAATATTAGGGTAAGATTAAGGTTAATTTTAGGATTAAGGTTATAGTTAAGGTCAAGGATAAGGTTAGGTTATAGCTAAAGTTAAGGGTAAGGTTAAGGTTAGGCTTAGGTGATAGTTAAGGTTAAGGTGAAGGTTAAGGTTAAGGCTAAGGTCAAGGTTAAGGTTAAGTATATGTTAAGCTTAAGGTTAATGTTAAGGGTTTGGTCAAGGTCAGGGTTAGGTTATAGTTAAGGTCAAGGTTAAGGTTAACATTGACTAAACATTAACCTTAACCTTGCCCTTAACCTTATCTTAACCTTAACCTAAGCCTAACCCTGACCTTTACCTTAATTATAACCTTAAATTTAGGATAGGTTAATGTAAGGTTAATGTTACTGTTAAGGTTATAGGTTCTGTTAGGTGAAGGTTAAGGTTAAGGTTAGGGTTAAGGTTAGGTTAAGGTCAGGGTTAAGGGTAAAGTTAAGGTTAAGGCTAAGGTTAGGGGAGGGTTAAGGTTAAATTTAGGTTAAGGTTAAGGTTACGGGTTTAGTCAAGTTAAGTTTAAGGCGAAGTGTTTGGTCAATGTTAGGGTTACGTGTTATGAGTCTAGTCATGTTAAGGTTAAGGTTAAGGGTTTGGTCAAGGTCAGGGTTTGGTTATAGTTAAGGTCAAGGTTAAGGTTAAGGGTAAGGTTATAGCCTAACCCTAACCTTGACCAAACCCTTAACCTTAACCTTAACATGACTAGACTCATAACACGTAACCCTAACATTGACCAAACACTTAACCTTAAACTTAACCTGACTAAACCTGTAACCTTAACCTTAACCTAACTTTAACCTTAACCCTCCCATAACCTTAACCTTAACCTTAACTTTACCCTTAACCCTGACCTTAACCTAACTTTAACCCTAACCTTAACCTTAACCTTCACCTAACAGAACCTATAACCTTAACAGTAACATTAAGCTTACATTAACCTATCCTAACTTTAAGGTTATAATTAAGGTAAAGGTCAGGGTTAGGCGTAGGTTAAGGTTAAGATAAGGTTAAGGGCAAGGTTAAGGTTAAGGTTAGGTTAAAGATAAAGTTAAGGTTAAGGTTAAGGTTTATTCAAGGTCAGGGTTAGGTTATAGTTAAGGTTAAGATAAGGTTATGGCTAGGTTAAGGTTAAGGTTAGGTTTAGGTTATAGTTAAGGTTAAGGTCAAGGTTAAGGGCAAGGTTAAGGTTATGCTAAGGTTAAGGTTATAGAAAGGTTAAGGTTAAGGTTATGGTTAAGGGTAAGGTTAGGGTTAGGTTATAGTTAAGGTCAAGGTTATTGTTAAGGTTAGGTTATGGTTAAGGTTAAGGTTAGGTTATGGTTATGGTTAAGGTTAAGGTTAAAGTTAGGGTTAGGTTATAGTTAAGGTTAAGGTTAGGTTAAGTTAAGGTTAAGGTTAGGTTGAGGGTTTGGTCAAGGTCAAGGTTAAGGTTAGGCTAAGGGTAATTTTAAGGTTAAGGTTTTGATGCTGATTGGACCTTATACATATATAAGCCCCAGTCCCTTTGCATTTTCCACATTAGGCCCGCAGACGAGCGCCAAACCTCATATAGATATCCCCCCGACACCATTAAACTTTTTTTTTATTCAAAATTTCACCTGTTTATATTATAAAGTGGTCCTGCTCGTTCATTGGTTGGATCCCTTCTCCGTCGTTGATCTTGGGCCAATCCAATGGCTAGCACTATATCGCATCAGAGTTTTTCATTGGCGCATTATTTTATGCCACCTATGATTGGTCACTCCCAGATGAGTTCCTCGTCGTCGATCTGATCCACATATCAACGACCCACAGTTAATTGCTTCGACGCCCCCCATGTCCATTGTGCCACCGATCATGAAGCTCTGATTGCATTGGGGCTGTCCACGTGTCTAGATCAAATGGTCCAAATTGTGTCTCCCAACTTTGGTTAAATTCATGCACCCCACTTCATAATGTTCTTCAGAAAATCACAACCATTGATATCTACAGATCAACAGTCCTTATTAACCTCTCTCCACCTTGTATATTATTTCTTTTGACCCCAGTTTTAATCCTGACTGTTGATCCTTTACATCTAACAGCCCATATTAACCTCGACAGGCCTGACCCCTGTGGGTCCTGCCTCCCTCTAGATCTCATCTCCATTTTTGATTATTTGATCGAACAGTCCCTAATAAAACCACCCTACCTTTTATCCATGACGCATCTGGTCGACATTGTGCTCACTCCCCACCGTCAGATATGAGACCCCAGATCTAACGGTTGGTATGTAGTTTTGCGTAACTTTAAGCATGGGTGATAATTCTCCAAAATCACGCGATATGGGTGATATTCAAAATCCACGTGTCAAAGTCTGATACATATTGCGTCCAAAAAGCTAAAACCTCTTTCTCGCCCTTCTGCTACGCGATATTGCTGGTTTCTCCTCCTGAAACTGCTTTCCCCTTTTCATTGTGTTTTATCACGTTATGTTCCCGCCATTGATCTCTACAGATCAATGGCTCAGATCTTATCTGGCCATATATTGTCACCCTCCACCTTTTCCAAGGGGCCTTCATAGATCAGTCCTGGCCGTTGATCTCGTGGGATGATCTCATCTGACGGACCATGATCATCCTGAAACCCCAAATTTCATTTCAATGCTTTTCTTCTACCAAAGGGATTTTTCCCCTTTTATTTCTTCACATTTTCTACCATAACATAGTATATGTGGCCCCTTCACATTTTTATTGCCCCGATTGGTCTCAACCGTTGATCAAATCAGATCTACGGCCCAGATTTAATCCTATGCTCCCTTCTTCCAAATCTCCTCCTTCTGACCCCCGCAAGCAAATCTCCACCGTTGGATTCTTTCATCCAACGGTCACGACTAAACCATAGCCTTCTAAGCAGTCTTACCCAAATAAACATAGGATTTATTAAATTTTATTGTTTTATGCAGGTTTTTATGGCTTTTCCATTATATTGAAGAAAAGCAAAAGGACGGGGATGACGATCCCCACACCTTTGTTCATAAAAGAGAAGCCATCTGTAGGGTTCCACTATCACGTTTCATCAGTATATCATGAGCACTGATGCCATATGCACCCATTTTATACCTGCACATCAACAAGACATAATGAGAATTAAAACAATCAAAGAGTATCAGTGTTGAAGACCCAATCAAACCAGAGATGAAGAATCAAATATTAATTACATAGATTGGGTGGATTACGGCTAAAGATCGAAAATCAAAAGCTTAATCCACTAAATTAAATACAGTTAAAGGAAAATCAAGAATATTTATCAAACAGAGGATGCCTCCATTACCACATCAGAGACTAATTGATTCCTCTCAACTACCAAATGCCACATGTAGCCTCAAAGCATTAGATAGAGGCCGAGTTATGATCAGAAAAGAAGATATTTGCCTCAACGTTGCCAAATAGTTAATTCATCCAAAGGAACTCAATGCAAAAAATATCAGGAGAGTTATTACAACATGACACAGAGCCTTAAAGTCAACAAAAGCTCCCATCGAGCTTAATTCTTAATGTAAAACATTTAATACAGAGGACATATCTGTAAACTTTTCCATTGAGCCCCTCAAAGGCCGAGAAGCATTTATCTGTATTAATTGAACCTGGGAGACCTTTTATCCCATCCCACCTCCTCATTTCTTCTATAAATACTTCTGTAGAAGATGAGACAATGTTGGTTGCAGAACTTTGAAATATAATTGTGCTCAAAATTTCTACCTGTAAATAGTGTTCATGGGCTCTTGAAGCTCTGCCTGTGATTAAATAAGTTAGGCTGATAAGTGAAGATGATTTTTGAACTGAAACATTGGACTTAAAGCTACAACTGGTTTGAAGCATCAATACAAGATGATTCATGGGATCCTGGTCTATGTCAATGGTGATGTAATTTCTTATTGTAAATTGTTATTTTATTTCTGTTTTCACTTTGTCCATCTTCTCTGATAAAGAACAACAAGCATATATTTAGGATTTACTGTATATTAGACCCTTCTCTGACTGATAAGCATTATCTATATGTTTTCTTCAAAACTGTGTTGTTTGGGAATGATTTAATTCAGTTAAAGCAGTTAGGAATGTTGGTGTTCCCTCGTCTTTCTGTCTAAGCTAAATGTTGTTCTTAAATGTTATTTTCAGTTTATGTTAAGTAGAGATGAACTAAGGAAGTGATGGTGAGCCCTGTCCTTTAGTTTTATCCCCAAAGACTAGTTGAAAGTTTCCCTAAGAGTGTGTTGAAAGCAAGCTAGGTTAAAAGTTCTTACATGATCTTAGACTATTCTTTGTTATCTCATGTGTTTGTCTTGAAAGTATACAAAGTAAAGCAAAGCTAGGGAAGTTTATGGTGAGCCTTGTCCTCTATTTTATTCTCCAATAGTTGATTTTAAAGTTTCCCTTCGTGTTTAAAATGTTTTTCTATTGAAAGTGCATCAAAAGTTGGCTATTTTTGAAGTACTTATCAGATATTAGATGACTTTTATGTCTCTCTTAAGTGTATGCCGAAAGCATGATAGTTTCAAAGTACTTACTTGATCTTAGGCTGCTCTTTGTTCTTCATTTGTTTAAATTCCCCTCCTTGTTATATCATTTCATTCCATAAAATAAACTTCAAAGAGATCCTTAGACATAGATGACTTGCCCCATGGACCACTCTTGAACCTTGTTGTTTCAATTAAACCCTATTATGACTCCATAGCCCAATGGACTAAAAACCAGCATTATATCTATCTTTTTAGCCAAAACTTGTTCCAATTGCTTGCAACTTCACACCTTTGAAACTCTATCCATTTAGAACTTTCCACTCAAATAATAATCATGCTCAACCATCCAAAACAAAAAAAAAACCCTCACACTTCAGAACTAGCCTAATATCATTACTAAAAAGCTTTAAGGATAAATCCCTCTTTGCACTTATTCGAGAGATTCCTCTCCAGATTCAGGAGGGCTATATCCTAGAATCCCAAAGTGGTTGAAATAGTGTTCTCTCCGTAGTTTTACTTTGCCAATCTTGCAAATTACATGGAGATAACAAAGGTTAAGCACCCTTATCTTACTTCCTTAATTCCAATTCCATTTATCCATCCTTAACCTAACCTTAACCTTAACCTTAAGGTTAACCTAGGTTATGGTTAAGGTCAAGGTCAGGTTATGGTTAAGGTTAAGGTTATGGGTTTAGTCAGGTTAAGGGTAAAGTCAAGGTTAAGGTTAGGTTAAGGGTAAGGTTAGGATTAAGGTTCAAGTTAAGGTTAAGATTAAGGGTTTGGTTAAGGTTAAAGGTAAGGTTAAGGTTAAGGTTAGGTTAAGGTTAAAGTTAAGGTTAAGGTTAAGGTTAAGGGTTTGGTCAAGGTTAAGGTTAGGATATAGTTAAGGTCAACGTTAAGGATATGGTTAAGGTAAGGTTAAGCTAAGGTTAAGGGTAAAGTTACTATTAAGGTTAGGTTAAGGTTAAGATAAGGTTAAATGTAAGGTCAAGGTTAAGGGTAAGGGTAAGGTTAAGGTAAGGGTAAGGTTAACCTTAACCTAACATTAAACTTGACCTTGACCTTAACTATAACCTCAACCCTAAACTTAACCTTCACCCTTAACCTTAACTTTAACCTTAAGGTTAACATAAGGATAAGTTTAAGGTTAAGGTTAAGGTTAGGTTAAGGGTTTGGTCAAGGTCAAGGTTAAGGTTAGGTTAAGGGTAAGGTTAAGGTTCTAGGTAAATTTAAGGTTAAGATTAGGGTATGGTTAGGGTAAGGTTAATGTTAAGATTAAGGTTATGTTAACATTAAGTTTAAGCTCAAGGTTAAGGGTAAAGTTAAGGTTAAAGTTATGTTAAGGTTAAGGGTAAGGTTAGGGTTAAGGCTAGGGTAAGGTTAGGTTAAGGTTAAATTTTTGGGTTTGGTCAAGGTTAGGGTTAGGTTATAGTTAAGGTCAAGGTCAAGGTAGGGTTATAGTTAAGGTTAAGGTTAGGTTAAGGTTAAGGTTAAGGTTACAGGTTTAGTCAGGTTAAGGTTAGGTTAAGTTGAGGTTAAGGTTAGGTTAAGGTTAAGATAAGGTAAAGGTTAAGGTTAAGGTTAAGGTTACGTTAAGGTCAAGGTTAAGATCAAGGTTAAGGGTAAAGTTAAGGTTAAGGTTAAGGTTAAGGTTAAGGTTAGGTTATAGTTAACCTTACCCTTACTTTAACCTTAACATTAAGGTAAAGTTAAGGTTAAGGTTAGGTTAAAGTTACAGTTAGGTTAATGTTAAGGGTTTGGTCAATGTTAGGGTTAGGTTAAGGTTAATATTAGGTTAACTTAAGGTTAAGGTTAAGGTTAAGGTTAGGTTAAAGGTAAAGTTAAGGTTAAGGTTAAGGGTAAGGTTAGGGTGATGGTTAGGTTAATGGTAAGGTTATAGTTAAGGTTAACAGTTAGGTTTAAGGTTAGGGGAAGGTTAAGGTTAAAGTTAAGGTTAAGGTTAAGGGTTTGGTCAATGTTAGGGTTAGGTTATAGTTAAGGTTAAGGTTAAGGTTAGGTTACAGGTTTAGTCAGGTTAATGTTAAGGGTAAGGTTAAGTTTAAGGGGTAAGGTTAAGGTTAAGGGTAAGGTTATGGTTATGGAAAAGTTAAGGTTAATGTTATGGTTAAGGTTAAGGTTAAGGTTAAGTTCAATTTAATGTTAAATTTAAGGTTAATATTAATTTTAAGGTTAAGTTAAGGTTAAGGGTACGAACTTAGTAAGGTTAAAGTTAAGGTTAAGGTTACGTTAAGGTTAAGGTTAGGTTAAGGTTAAGGTTAAGATAAGGTTAAGGGTAAGGTTTAGGTTAATTTAAGGTTAAGGTCAAGGTTAGGTTATGGTTAAGGTTAAGGTTATGGGTTTAGTCAGGTTAAGGTTAAGGCTAATGGTAAAGTCAAGGTTAAGGTTAGGTTAAGGGTAAGGTTAGGGTTAAGGTTTAGGTTAAGTTTAAGATTAAGGGTTTGTTTAAGGTTAAGGGTAAAGTTAAGGTTAAGGTTAAGGGTTTGGTCAAGGTTAGGGTTAGGTTATAGTTAAGGTCAAGGTTAAGGACATGGTTAAGGTAAGGTTAACATAAGGTTAGGGTAAGGTTAAGGTTAAGGTTAGGTTAAAGTTAAGGTTAAGGTTAGGGTAAGGTTAAGGTTAATGTTAAGTTAAGGTTAAGTTTAAGGTTAAGGGTAAGGCTAAGGTTAAGATTATATTTAAGGTTAAGGGTAAGGTTAAGGTTAAACTTAGGTTAAGGGTAAGGGTAAAGTCAAGGGTAAGCATAAGGCTAAGTCTAAGGTTAAGATTAAGGTTAAGGTTAGAGTTAGAGTTAGGGTTAAGGTTAAGGTTAAGTTTAAGGTTAGGTTTGGTCAAGGTTAGAGTAAGGTTAAGGTTAGGTTAAGGTTAAGGTTAATGTTAAGGGTTTGGTCAAGGTTAGGGTTAGGTTAAGGTTAAGGTTAGGTTAGGGGTAAAGTCAAGGTTATAGTTTTGGTTATGGGAAGGTTAAGGTTAAGGTTAAAGGGTTAAGGTCAGGTTAAAGTAAGGTTAAAGGGTTAAGGTCAGGTTAAGGGTTAGGTTAAGGTTAAGGTTTTCTTTATGGCTTTGGTCAAGGTTAGGGTTAGGTTATAGTTAAGGTCAAGGTAAGGTTAAGGTTATGGGTTTAATCAGGTTAAGGTTAAGGTGAGGTTATGGTTTTAGTCAGGTTAAGGTTAAGGTTAAGGGTTTAGTTAAAGTTAAGGTTAAGGTTAAGGGTAAAGTCAAGGTTAAGGTGAAGGTTTAGGTTAAGGTTAATTTTAAGGTTATGTTAAGGTTAAGGGTACAAGATTAGTAAGGTTAAAATTAAGGTTAAAGTTATGTTAAGGTTAAATTCAAGGTTAAGGTTAGGTTAAGGGTTAGGTTAAGGTTAAGGTTAAGCATGAAGGTTAATGTTAAGATTAAGGTTAATCGTAAAGTTATGGTTAAGGTTAAGGTTAAGGTTATGGGAAGGTGAAGGTTAAGGTTAAGGTTAAGTTAAGTTTAAGGTTAAGGTTTGGTGAAGGTTAGGGTTAGGTTATAGTTAAGGTCAAAGTTAATGTTAGGTTACGGTTAAGGTTAGGTTAAGGGTAAAGTCAAGGTTAAGGTTATGGTTAAGGGAAGGTTAAGGTTAAGGTTAGGTTAAGGTAAAGTCAAGGTTAATGTTAGGTTAAGGGTAAGATTAGGATAAGGGTAAAGTTAATGTTAAGGTTTGGTCAAGGTTAGGGTTAGGTCATAGTTAAGGTCATGATTAAGGTTATGTTAAGGTTAATGTTAAGGGTTTGGTCAAGGTTAGGGTTAGGTTATAGTTAAGGTCAAGGTTAAGGTTAGGTTAAGGTTAGGGTTAAGATATGGTTAATGTTAAGGTTAGGTTAAAGGTAATATAAGGTTAAAGTTAAGGTCAAGGTTAAGGTTAATGTTAACGGTTTGGTCTAGGTTAGGGTTACATTATAGTTAAGGTCAAGGTTAAGGTTGGGTTATGGGTTTTTTCAAAGTTAAGGTTAAGGTTAAGGTTAGGATAAAGGTTAAGGTTAAGGTTAAGGTTAAGGGTTTGGTCAAGGTAAGGGTTATGTTTTAGGTTAAGGTCAAGGTCAAGGTTAGGTTAAGGTTACAGGTCTTAACCTTAACCTTCACTATAACTGGAACCTTAACATAACCTTAACCTTACCCTAACCTTTACCCTAACCTTAACCTTGACCTTAATCTTAAACTTAACCTTAACCTGACCTTAACCTTAACTTTACACTTAACCTTACCTTAACCATAACCTTAACCTTGCCCTTACCCTTAACCTTGTCTTAACCTTACCTTAACCATAACCTTAAGGTTAAGGTTATAGTTAAGGTTAAGGTTAGGTCAAGGTTAAGGTTAGGTTAAGGTTAAGGGTTTGGTCAATGTTAGGGTTAAGGTTAAGGTTAAGGTTAAGTTTAGGGTAAAGGTTTAGGTTAAGGTTAAGGTTAAGGTTAAGGGTTTGGTCAAGGTTAGGGTTATGGTTTAGGCTAGGATTAAGGATAAGGTTAGGTTATAGAAGAGGTTAAGGTTAAGATAATCTTAAGGTTAAGGTTAAGGTTAGGTTTAGGTTATAATTAAGGTCAAGGTTAGGCTAAGGTTAAGGGTCTTAACCTTAACCTTCACTATAACCGTAACCTTAACATAACCTTAACCTTACTCTAACCTTTACCATAACCTTAACCTTAACCTTGACCAAACCCTTAACCTTAACCTTAACCTAACCTTAACCTTGACTTTAACTATAACCTAACCCTAACCTTGACCAAACCTTAACCTTAACCTTAACCTTAACTCTACCCTTAACCTTAACCTTACCCTTAACCTAACCTTAACCTTACCCTTAACTTTACCCTAACCTTAAGGTTAAGGTTAGGTTATAGTGAAGGTTAAGGTTAAGGTTAAGGTTAAGGTTAAGCTTAGGTTAAGGGTAGAGTTAAGGTTAAGGTTAGGTTAAGGTTAAGGTTATAGCTAGGCTAAGGTTAAGGTTAAGGTTAGGGTTAAGGTTAACGTTAAGGTTAAAGTTAAGGTTAAGGTTAAGGTGAAGGTTAAGGTTATAGTTAAGTTAAGGTTAAAGTTAAGGTTATGGTTAAGGACGTTACAGTTAGGTTAAGGGTAAAGTTAATGTTATGGTTAAGGTTAAGGATAGGTTAAGGTTAGGGTCACAGTTATGGTTAGGTTAAGTTAAGGTTAAGTTCAAGGTTCAGGTTCAGGTTCAGGTTAAGGTTAAGGTTGGTTAAGGTTAGGTTAAGGTTAAGGTAAGGTTAAGGGTAAAGTTAAGGTTAAAGGTAAGGTTAAGGTGAAGGTTAAGGTTACGTTAAAGGTAAAGTCAAATTTAAGGTTACGTTAAGGGTTTGGTCAAGGTTAAGGTTAGGTTATAGTGAAGGTTAAGGGTAAGGTCTAGGTTAAGGGAAAATATTAAGATTAACGTTAGGTGAAGGTTAGGGTAAGGTTAAAGGTTAAGGTGAAGGTTAAGGTTAGGCTTAATGTTAGGGGAAGGTTAAGGTTAAGGCTAAGGTTAAGGGTAAAGGTTAGGGTTAAGTTTGTGGTTAAGGTTAGGGGAGGTTAAGGTTAAGATTAAGGTTAGGGTTAAGGTTGAGGGTTTAGTCAGGTTAACGCTAAGGTTAAAGGTTTTGTCAAGGTTAGGGTTAGGTTATAGTTAAAGTTAGTGTTAAGTCAGGTTAAGGTAAGGTTAAGGGTAAGGGTAAGGTTAGGTTATGGTTAAGGTTGGGGGAAGGTTAAGGTGAAGGTTAGGGTAAGGTTAGGGTAAAGGTTAGGGGACGATTAAGGTTAAATTCAAGGTTAAGGTGAAGGTTAAGGGTAAGGTTAGGGGAAGGGTTAGGGTAAGGTTAGGTTTAGGGTTAGGTTAAGGTTAATGTTAAGGGTTTGGTCAAGTTTAGGGTTAGGTTATAGTTAAGGTCAAGGTAAGGTTAAGGTTAAGGTTACAGGTTTAGTAAGGTTAAGGTGAGGTTAAGGGTAATGTCAAGGTTAATGGTAAAGTTAAAGTGAAGGTTACGGTTAAGGTTAGGTGAAGGTTAAGGTGAAGGGTAAGGTTAAGGTTACGAGTTTAGTGAGGTTAAGGTTAAGGTTAAGGGTTTGGTCAAGGTTAGGGTTAGGTTATAGTTAAGGTCAAGGTTAAGATTAGGTTAAGGTTAAGGTTAAGGTTAAAGTTAAGGTTATGGTCAAGGTTAAGGATAAGGTTAGGTAAAGCTTAAGGTTAAGGTTAATGTTAAGGGTTTTCTCAAGGTTAGGGTTAGGTTATAATTAAGGTCAAGGTTAAGGTTAGGTTATATTGAAGCTTAAGGTTAAGATAAGGTGAAAGTTGAGGTTAAGGGTAGGTTAATGTTAAGGTTAGGTTAAGGTTAAGGTTATGATAAAGGTTAAGGTCAAAGATAATTCAAGGTTAAGATTAAGGTTAAGGTTAAGCTGATGGTTGAGGTTAGGGTTAAGGATAATTTAAGGTTAAGGTTAAGGTGAGGTTAAGGTTAAGGTTAGGTAAAGGGTAAAGTTAAGTTTATGGTTAGGGTAAGGTTAGGGTAAGGTTAAAGTTAAGGTTAAGGTTAAGGGGTTGGTCAAGGTTAGTGTTAGGTTATAGTTAATGTCAAGGTTAAGGTTAGGTTATAGTGAAGGTTAAGGTTAACTTTAAGATTAAGTTCAAGGTTAATTTCATGTTAGGTTAATGTTAAAGTTAAGGTTAGGTTAAGGTTAAGGGTAACACCTTAACCTTAACCTTGACCTTAACCTTAACATTAACCTAACCTTAACCTTAACCTTACCCTTAACCTTCATCTCAACCTTGACTTTAACCTTAACCTTCCACTAACCTTAACCCTAACCCTAAACTTAAACTTACCCCCTTCATCTTAACCTAACCTGAACCTTAACCTTACACTTACCTAACCCGAACCTTAACCTAACCTTAACCTTAACTTTACCCTTAACCTTGAACTTAAAATTAACCTAACCTTAACTTTACCCCCTTAATCTTAACCTTAACCTTAGCCTTACCCTTAAGCTTATCTTAAACTTACCCTTAACCTTAAACTAACCTAACCTTAACCTTAAACTTAAACTTAATTTTAACCTTAACCTTAACCTAACCTTGACCTTGACCTTGACCTTGACCTTAACCTTAACCTTATCTTAACCTTGCCCTTAACCTTAACCTAACCTAACCTTAACCTTAAACTTAACCTTAACTTTAACCTTAACATATCCTTAACCTTAACTTTAACCTTACCCTAACCATAACCTTAACCTTACCCTAACCATAACATTAAATTTACCCTTAACCCTAACCTTAACCTTAACCTTACCCTTACCTAACCTTAACCTTAACCTAACCTTAACCTTAACTTTACCCTTAACCTTGACCTTAATCTTCAGTTAACCTTAACCTTAACCTGAACCCTAACCTAACCTTAACCTTAACCTTAACCTTAAACTAAAATTAACCTTAACTTTACCCTTAACCTTGACCTTAATATTAACCGAACCTTAACCTTAACCTTAACCCTAACCCTACCCTTAACTTGGAAATGGTCTCTACCTGACAAATTGCAATGTGTTTTTGTGTGATAAGGCCTCATGCATTTCCTTCAAGGATAGTTATTGGCACTGCCTTAGATACATGATATAAAATAAAAAATATATATATACACAATTAACCTAGCCTTAACCTTATCCTCAACCTTACTCTAACATTAAACTTAAACTTACCTCCATAACCTTAACCTCAACCTTGACCTTGACCTTGACCTTGAACTTGACCTTAAGGGTAATGTAACCCTAACGTTAACCTTAACCTTAACCTAAACCTTAACCTTAACACTAACCTTAACTTTAACTTTAACATTAACCTTAACCTTAACCCCCTTGTCCTTAACCTTGACCTAAACCTAACCCTAACCATGACCTGAGGTTAAGGTAAGGTTAAGGTTAATGTAAAGGTTAAGGTTAGGTTAGGTTAAGGTTAATGTTAATGTTAATTTTTAGGTTAAGGTTAATGTTTAGGTAAGGTAAGGGTAACCTAATCCTAGCCTTAACCTTAACCTTACCCTTAAACTTAACACTTACCTTAACTTTAACCTTAACAATAACCTTAAACTTAACCTTACCCCCGTAACCTTAACCTTGACCTTGACCTTAAATTTAACCTCAAGGGTAACCTAACCCTAACCTTAACCTTGCCCTAACCTTAACATTGACATTAAACTTACCCTTAAGTTAAACCCAAGGTTAAGGTTAAGGTTAAGGTTGACACTGAGGTTAGGGTTAGGTTATTGTTAAGGTAAGGTTAATGTTAAGGTTAGGTTAAGGTTATGGTTATGGTCAAGGTTAAGGTTATGGTTAAGGTTAAGATTATGTTAGGGTTAAGGTAAAGGGTTTAGTTAAGATTAAGGTAAAGGTTTTGTTAATGTTAATGTTTGGTTAAGGTTAAGGTTAAGGATTTAGTTAAGTTTAACCTAACCTTAACCTTAACCTAACTTAACTTTAACTTTGACCTTGACCTTAACATTTACCTTACATTAACCTTAACCTTAACTTTAACCTTAACCTGACTAAACCCGTAACCCTTAACCTTAACCTTACCCGTACCCTTAAAATTAACATTCACCTTGACTTTACCCTTAACCTAACCTTAACCTTAACTATAACCTAACCCTAACCTTGACCTTAAACTTAACTATAACCTAACCTTGACCTTAACCTTAACTATAACCTAGCCCTAACCTTTAATCTTAACCTTGACCTTGACCTTAACCTTAACTTTCACCTTGAACTTTACATAACCTTAACCTTAACCTTAACCTTATCTTACCCTTAACCTAACCTTAACCTTAACTATAACTTAACCCTAACCTTAACATTTCCCTAACCTTAACCCTAAACTTAACCTTAAATTTACCCTTAACCTAACCCTAACCTTAACTTAACCTAACCTTAACCTTGACCTTATCCTAACTTAACCTTAACCTTAACCTAATCCTAAACTTGACCAAATCCTTAACCTTAACTATAACATAACCCTAACCTTGATCTTAACTTTACCCTTAACCTTTACCTTAACCTTAACCTAGCCTTAACCTTAACTTTAGCCTTAACCTAACCCTAACCTTGACCAAACCCTTAAAATTAACCTTAACCTTAACCTTTACCTAACCTTAACCTTAACCTAACCATGACCTTAAATATAACCTAACCCTAACCTTGACCAAACCTTAACTTTAACCTTAACCTTAACCTCACCTCAAGATTAACCATAACCAAACCTTAACCTTGACCTTAACTATAACGTAACCCTAACCTTTACCAAACCCTTAACCTTAAACTTAATCTTAACCTTACCCTAACCTTAACCTTAACCTAACCTTAACCTTAACCTTAGCTTTACCCTTAACCATAACCTTAACCTTAACCTAACCTTAACTTTACCCTTAACCTTCACCTTACCCTTAACCTAACCTTAACCTGAAATTTACCCTTAACATAACCTTAACCTTGACTTTACCCTTAACCTTAACTATAACCTAACTTTAACCTTAACCATAACCTTAACCTAACCCTAACCTTGACTAAAACTTAACCTAAACTTAACCTAACCTTAAGGGTTTGGGAAGGTCTAAGGTCAAGGTTAAGGTTAAGGTTAAGATTAGGTTAAGGTCAAGGTTAAGGGTAAGGTTAAGGGTTTGGTTATAGTTAAGGTTAAGGTTACGTTAAGGGTAAAGTCAAGGTTAAGGTTACATTAAGGGTTTGATGAAGGTTAAGGTTAGGTTATAATTAAGGTCAAGGTTAAGGTTAGGGTTAGGTTATAGTTAATGTCAGGGTTAGGTTAAGGTTAAGGTTAAGGGTTAAAGTTAAGGTTAACATCAAGGTTAAATTTAAGATTAGGTTAAGGGTAAGTTCAAGGTAAGGTTAAGGTTAAAGTTAAGGTTAAGGGTTAGGTTTAGGTTAAGGTTAATGTTAGGCCTTAAAATTGTCATTCACTTCCATTACATTTTCATTTATATTTCCATATTACCACCTTAACTCCACCTCCATTTCATTACATTTACCTTACCATTACCATTATTGGGTTACATTTATGTTTTCCCAAAATTTATTAATTCTTAGCATTTTTAAGTGAATTTGTGGTTAAAAATTAGAAAATAATGTGCATATGCTTATACCTAACAAGTGGGATGAGATTGTTTCCATGTGTAGGTCAAAAAGAAGCTTCTAAAAGACTTTTATGTGGCCTACCAAAAACAAATTCGAATTTTAGTGGAGAAGATTATGGGATCATGAGGATATGTGTTTCATTTCCTTTTTGTATTAGAACTCTAAGAATATATGTGTCTCATTTCCTATTTTGTATTGAAACTCTAAAAAGACATGTGTCTTATCATTTCCTATTTTGATTGTAACTCTAGAGATAGAGGGAGAGATTCATGGAATCTCATTAATGAGATAAATTCTCATATTTTTGTATAAATAGGGGAAGCTTTCTCCTATCATGGGAGTGTAAAAAAAAAAGGAAAAGAAGAGAAGGGATTGTAGAGTATTTTTTAACAAGGCTTGAGATGGAATGGGATGTAGATTTGTGAGTTTATCAATAAAGAAGTTCTTTTATGCTATTTTGATCACATCTTCAATGAGCTAAGGAGTTCACTGAATTAGTAGCAGAGGGCCCCTACTACTAAGGAGGTTTCATGCATTTTCTAGCTAAGTTCATTCTAGTTTCTGTTCAACATTTCTCTGTACTTTTTTCTTAATTTACTTCTTTCATAATTTGCAATTATTGTATCCAACTCAGTAAATTTTGTTGATGAATAGATAGTGACTCATAGGTGCTGTAGTTGCTTAGGTTTCATTTTTTTTCTTTCATAGTTAAAACAGTTACTGTTCTTGGCCAAGTAAAGACCATTTAAATCTTAAATTAAAATGGTTAGTGACTTATAGATACAATAATATTCTAGGAGATCCTCATTACACTACACTTAATCTTTCTCAAAAGCTCTTCCAATAAATCTCAATTAAATGAATTGGATTTAGTTGTAATGTTTGAGTTATTAATTGTTTCTATATTTCATTTCATGTTATAGGAGATCCTCATTACACTACACTTAATATTTTTCAAAAGCTCTTCCAATAAATCTCAATTAAATGAATTGGATTTAGTTGTAATTTTTGAGTTATTAGTTGTTTCAATATTTCATTTCATGTTATAGGAGATCCTCATTACACTACACTTAATCTTTTTCAAAATATCTTCTAATAAATCTCAATTAAATGAATTGGATTCAATTGTAATGTTTGAGTTATTAGTTGTTTCAGTATTTCATTTCATGTTATACGAGATCCTCATTACACTACACTTAATATTTTTCAAAATCTCTTCCAATAAATCTCAATTAAATGCATTAGATTCAGTTGTAATGTTTGAGTTATTAGTTGTTTCAGTATTTTATTTCATATCATAGGAGATCCTCATTACACTACACTTAATCTTTTTAAAAATATCTTCCAATAAATCTCAATTAAATGAATTGGATTTAGTTGTAATGTTTGAGTTATTAGTTGCTTTCATTTATTGAATTCTCAATTAAGACGCAATATCCATGGATTAGTATTTCTAGTTTTCATCATTTCTTAACTAGAAAATAAACTCCAAAAACTTGTAAATAAAACTCTGCTTTAATTCATTTGACAAAATTTTCCTTTCCTTCCTTTTTAAATATATTTAATCTCATATTTTTTTTATAGAATGCTAAGGATCAAAATACAAAAACTCCCAAAAACATCAAAACCTTAAAACAACGAAGTAGGAAAAAGGGATACTTAGGCACATATAGTGCATTACACTTCATCAGTTTACTAGCCTTGGTCAATAATTTATGTTAAAAATTTAGGACACTAAATTGAATAAACATTTTGGCACTGTTGCCGGGGAAATGTAACTAAGTAGCCTTATTTCTTACATCTAAAAAAAAATAAAATTTATAATTTCTCGAGTATGCTCTCCTCCTGCACTTTGTGCGATCTAGAGGATCAGAAAAATAATTTTATGTTAAAATAAAAAAAAATGTTTTCATTATTTCATTTGATTTAATAAAATTTAAAATTGAAAAAAAAATTGAAAAAAAAATTTCAATAAATTGTTTTGTTCAATAAAATATATATGTATATCTTTGAAAATATAATATATATAATTTTATTAAAAAATCAATTAAAAAAAAAAGTTAAAAAATATTTTGGCTCATGGAAATAAGACCCATGCATATGCCTGAGGCGAGCCTTTCGCTTGGCCTTACACATATATGCAGGCCTTCAATCCACACAAAGACCTATGCACCGCAATAAAAAAAATGGAACCTTCTTTTTTCCATATTCTTTTTTCCTCAAACAACAGTTATTAGAAATCATTTTTAAAATTTGTAGACAATGAAGGTATATCAAATGAAGAAAATTTTGATGAGGACAAGATTGAAAATTTCTTATGAAGAGAAAATTACAAATTCAATTGCAGGGACAGACAATGGAAGTGTATCACATGAAGAAATTTCTGATAAAGAGAAGATTTCAGACTGCTGATGAAGAGAATATTGCAGATTCCATTGCAGGTAATTGAAATGAGGGAGATCGATCTAAACTTCTCTATGAGAGACAAGTCATTACACTTTAAAACCTACAAATAAAATCAAAGAAAACCACAACAATTTTATTGAAGAAGTAATTGCCAGAAAACAAAATGCGTAATTGTTAAAAAGACCTGATTTTAAAATACATTTTCTGAGCAAACCGAGGCGCATTAGAAAAAAATAAAACATGGGTTTGTTCGGGAATGAGGTGAATTAGGTAATATGATAAGAAATTTCTGAAATCCATTGCCATTTGTAAGAAATTCAGAGTTCTTCGGAGCACTAATTTGCAGTGTGTGTGAGAGAAAAACGTTTTTTTTTTTTTGTAAACAATCACTGTTTTATAAAATTCACTTTTGAGAAATAATCACGGATATGATTTCCTTATCTGAAAGAAAATGTGGTAGAATTCATCTCTGGTGGCACATGATGAGTGACAAATGGATTATTTGAGGCAAGTGCATTATCACAAGTGCATCAAATGCAAGTTGTATAAATTGAGAAGGATTCTACCTCCATCTCTTTCATAGTTAGGAACTTGACTTTAGAAATTTCAAGCTTTTTATTTTTATCTTGCATGAAAGAGGCATTGGCATGACTTTGTTTCAAAAATATTCACAAAGACGATTATTTCATCCATGCTTTATTTCATTAAAAAAAGTAAAATATAAAAAATAAAGTAAAATCTTTATTAGTAATTTATTTTTAATAAAATAAATAAATAAATTCAAAAAAAATAAAAATAAAAATAAAAAATAATAATAAAAATAAAAAAATAAAAAATTATTATAATTTCTTCTTAATAATGGTTTTCAGGACAATTGGAAGATTTTTTAGATGATTTCTGAACAATTGACATTAATATTGTTGATGTGTATTTTTCTATGAAGTTTTAACTTGCAGAACACATCAAATCTTTGTGATGCCAATTGTTTTACTGAGCATAGTGCATGAAGTCATCTAAAGACAGGGAGTTGATTTATTTTTCATGGTTATTCTTTAAAAATGGATTGTTATAGATATCATGAATTGGACTAGATATAACACTTTTGATTTTCCTTAATCTGTTTCATTTGGCATTCAATTTTTTGCGTAAGAATCAGAAAGGAATTGGCCATTTATTTTTTAACACACTTATGTTCTTTATGTCAAGTTTTTTTGCAGATTTGGGATGATCGAATGATCATTGAAGGAAACTAATTGTGCACGATTGGTTTTCAAAGGACCAATTTCATGAAAAACATAAGAACATGTCCATGTTCATATCCATCAAGACCATTATTTTTCCTCTATTTTTGAATTGTAAATACAACTAAGAAATTCAAAGAAAAACACCATTATGTTCTCAGCAAGAGTTAGTTGATTATTTTCCTTCATTCACATACACTTTCCATTACTTTTTGTCTACTCCACAAATAAAAGCAAGAAGCTCACCTACATGCTTATTTCCCATTGTCAGTTTCCATTTTTCATCGTCCATTTCCATTTTATTTTTCCTATCCTTTTCATTTTGCAAATAAACCTTGCTTCAATGCAAATTATTGAATCCATAGTCCTTCAAAAATTATTCTTTCATGCTCGCGTTAGATGATGTAGGATTTCTTAAGGCCTTCCTTCTAACAAGTCTTGGCCTATCGACATCAGCACATTATCTAGGTCCAAGACTAGAGTCCTTAATAGTACCTTGAGGCTTGTATGCATTAATGACAAGTTCTCTCACTGACAATCATGGGAATACATCAATGTCCCTTGATCGTCAGATCTTGCAAGTGGCTCGACATCAGCCCATCTATTCGCACTTTGCAAGATGTACTTAGGTACCTTGGCACTCATTGACATTAATGGTGAGTTTGTCTCGCATTGGTTAACGACATTCATCAATGGTTGGTAATCCAATGACTTATCTTCATGCTCGACATCAACACATTTATTCGCATGACTAGAATTGTACCATTGGATTTTGTAACGTTTGAAGACTACATCATTTCTGCAGTTTGCAGCAGGAATCAATTTGTATCAGCAACAATAAATATCTCAATCTTGTCATCAACACAAAGAGAACAAAGAAGCAGACCAAATTCATTTTTTTACATAGTCCAACAACATCAACAGGCACACTCTTCAGTATACACATGCAACTCATCCATTTCCAAAAGGTAAGTTAAGGTATGTCATTTTCTAACTTTTTACCATAGAATTCCTTGAAAAGCTAGAATGATAATTTTTGGAAAAAAACATCTCTTCCTCATTTCATAAAATTGCCGATACCATTAGTTGGGGTGAAATACATTCATATTCATACTTTGCCACGTTCATATCACATTCAGAAACCCACATACTTCCAAAAGATATTAACTATTACATTATTATTATGAGCATACAATGGCTTTTCAAAAGTACTCAAAAGATGATTGGATACAAACACAATCATGGTTGTCACATAAGAACCAACCATGATGCAATTCAATAAAGATTTACTTTGCAATAAAAATCAAATTATCGTTATGCAAATATCAATGGTCAAAATTGAATGCAACAACAAAATATGGTTGTAACACAAAAACCAACCATGTTGCAATTAAAGTAAAACACTTTGCAGAAGTATGAAGTTATCAAATGATATCACTCAAAGTTAAGTCGAATCTCAAGGATAAAAAAATATTAATGTAATAGATTGCATGAGGATATGCAATAGCTTTAGTTGGGGGTATGTTGGGCCTTGAAATTGTCATTCACTTCCATTACATTTTCACTTATATTTCCATATTACCACCTTCACTGCACCTCCATTTCATTACATTTACCTTACCATTACCACTATTGGATTATATTTATGTTTCTCCAAACTTGATTAATTCTTAGCATTTTTAAGTGAATTTGTGGTTAAAAATTAGAAAATAATGTGCATACGCTTATACCTAACAATTGGGATGAGATTGTTGCCATGTGTAGGTAAAAAAGAAGCTTCTAAAAGACGTTTATGTGGCCTATCAAAACCAAATTCGAATTTGAGTGGAGAAGCTAATGGGATCATGAGGATATGTGTTTCATTTCCTTTTTGTATTAAAACTCTAAGAAGATATGTGTCTCATTTCCTATTTTGTATTGAAACTCTAAAAAGACATGTGTCTTATCATTTTCTATTTTGATTGTAACTCTAGAGATAGAGGGAGAGATTCATGGACTCTCATTAATGAGATAAATTCTCATATTTTTGTATAAATAGGGGAAGCTTTCTCCTATCATGGGGTGTAAAAAAAATAGGAAAAGAAGAGAAGGGATTGTAGAGTATTTTTTAAATAAGGCTTGAGATGGAATGGGATGTAGATTTTTGAGTTTATCAATAAAGAAGTTCTTTGATGCTGTTTTGATCACATCTTCAAGGAGCTAAGGAGTTCATTGAATTGGTAGAAGAGGGACCCTGCTGCTAAGGAGGTTTCATGCATTTTCTAGCTAAGTTCATTCTAATTTCTATTTAGCATTTCTCTATACTTTTTTCTCAATTTACTGCTTTCATAATTTTCAATTATTGTATCGAATTAAGTAAAGTTTGTTGATGAATGAATAGTGACTCATAGGTGCAGTAGTTGCTTAGGTTTCCTTTCTTGTCTTTCATAGTTAAAACAGTTACTGTGATCGACCAAGTAAAGACCATTTAAATCTTAAATTAAAATGGTTAGTGACTTATAGATATAGTAATTGTCTAAGAGATCCTCATTACACTACACTTAATATTTTTCAAAAGCTCTTCCAATAAATCTCAATTAAATGAATTGGATTCAGTAATTTTTGAGTTATTAATTGTTTTAGTATTTCATTTCATGTTATAGAAGATCCTCATTATGCTACACTTAATCTTTTTCAAAATCTCTTTCAATAAATCTCAATTTAATGAATTGGATTCAGTTGTAATGTTTGAGTTATTAGTTGTTTCAATATTTTATTTTATGTTACAGGAGATCCTCATTACAGTACACTTAATATTTTTCAATAGAACTTCCAATAAATCTCAATTAAATGAATTGGATTCAGTAGTAATGTTTGAGTTATTAGTTGTTTCAGTATTTCATTTCATGTTATAGGAGATCTTCATTACACTACAGTTAATATTTTTCAAAAGTTGTTCCAATAAATATCAATTAAATGAATTAGATTCAGTTGTAATATTTGAATGATTAGTTGTTTCAGTATTTTATTTCATGTCATGGGAGATCCTCATTACAATGCACTTAATCCTTTTCAAAAGCTCTTCCAATAAATCTCAATTAAATGAATTGAATTCAGTTGTAATGTTTGAGTTATTAGTTGCTTTCATTTCTTGAATTCTCAATTAAGATGCAATATCCATGGATTAGGATTTCTAGTTTTCATCATTTCTTAATTAGAAAATAGACTTCAAAAACTTGTAAATAAAACTCTACTTTAATTCATTTAACAACATTTTCCTTTCCTTCATTTTTAAATAGATTTAATCTCATATTTTTTTTATAGAATGCTAAGGATAAAAATAAAAAAACTCCCAAAAATATCAACAAAACTTTAAAACAACGAAGTAGGAAAAAGGGATACTTAGACACATATAGTGCATTACACTTCATCAGTTTACTAGCTCTAGTCAATAATTTATGTTAACAATTTAGGACACTAAATTGACTAAACATTTTGGGGCTGTTGCCGGGGAAGTGTAACTAGGTAGCCTTATTTCTTACATCTAAAAAAAAAATTAATAATTTCTCGACTATGCTTTTCTCTTGCACTTTGTGTGATTTGGAGGATCAGAAAAAGAATTTATGTTAAAAAAAAATGTTTTCATCATTTCATTTTATTTAATAAACTTTAAAATTAAAAAAAATTAAAAAAAAAATTTAAATAAATTGTTTTGTTCAATAAAATATATATGTATATCTTTGAAAATATAATATATATAATGTTATTAAAAATAAAATAAAATTGGCTCATGGAAACAAGACCCACACATATGCTTGAGGCCAACTTTTGGCTTGGCCTTACGCATATATGCAGGCCTTCATCCACACAAAGACCTATGCACTGCAAAAAAAAAAATGGAACCTTCTCTTTTCCATATTTGTTTTTCTTCAAATAACAGTTATTAGAAATCATTTTTAAAATTTGTAGACAATGAAGGTATATCACATGAAGAAACTGTTGATGAGGATAAGATTGCAAATTGCTGATGAAGAGAAGATTACAAATTCAATTGTAGGGACAGACAATGGAAGTGTATCACATGAAGAAATTGCTGATGAAGAGAAGATTTCAGACTGTTGATGAAGAGAAGATTGCAGATTTCATTGTAGGTAATTGAAATGAGGGAGATCTATCTAAAATTCTTTATGAGAGACAAACCATTACACTTCAAAACTTGAAAATAAAAACAAATCAAACCACAACAATTTTATTACAGAAGTAATTTCCAAAAAATGAAATGCGTAATTATTAAAAAGACCTGATTTTAAAACACATTTCTAAGCAAACCGAGGCGAATTAGAAAAAACTAAAACATGGGTTTTTTCGAAAACGGGGTGAATTAGGTAATACTATAATAATTTTCTGAAATTTGCAGACATTTGGGATAAATTCAGAGTTCTTTGGAGGACTAATTTGCAGTGTGTGTGAGAGAAAAACGTTTTTTTTTTTGTAAACAGTCACGGTTTTATAAAATTCAATTTTGAGAAATAATCAAGGATTTGATTTCCTTATCTGAAGGAAAACGTGGAAGAATTCATCTCTGGTGGCACATGATGAGTGAAAAATGGATTATTTGAAGCAAAGGCATTATCACATGTGCATCGAATGCAAGTTGTATAAATTGAGAAGGATTCTACCTCCATCTCTTTCATAGTTAGGAACTTGACTTTAGAAATTTCAAGATTTTTATTTTTATCTTGCATGAAAGAGGCATTGTTATGACTTTGTTTCAAAAATATTCATAAATACGATTATTTCATCCATGCTTTATTTCATTAAAAAAATTTAAAAAATTTATTTAATCAGATCTTGCAAGTAGCTCGACATTAGCCCATCTATTCGCAATTCGCAAGATGTACTTAGGTACCTTAGCACTCATTGACATTAATGGTGAGTTTTCCTCACATTGGTTAATGACATTCATCAATGGTCAGTAATCCAATGACTTCTCTTCATGCTCGACATCAGCACATTTATTCGCATGACTAGAATTGTACCATCAGATTTTTTAACGATTGAAGACTACAACATTTCAGCAGTTTGCAACAGGAATGAATTTGTATCAACAAAAATAAAGATCCAAATATTGTCATCAGCACAAAGAGAACAAAGAATAAGATCAAATTCATTTTTTTATATAGTCCAACAACATCAATAGCCACACTCTTCAGTACACACATGCGACTCATCCATTTCCAAAGGGTAAGTTAAGGTACGTCATTTTCTAACTTTTTACCATAGAATTCCTTGAAAAGCTAGAATGATAATTTTTGGAAAAAACATCTCTTCCTCATTTCCAATACCATCAGTTGGGGGGGGAATACATTCATATTCATACTTTTCCACATTCATATCACATTCAGAAACCCACATACTTCCAAAAGATATTAACTATTACATTATTATTATGAGCATACAATGGTTTTTAAAAAGTACTCAAAAGATGATTGGATACAAACACAATCATGGTTGTCACATAAGAACCAACCATGATGCAATCCAATAAATATATACTTTGCAATAAAAATCAAATTATCATTATGCGAAGATCAAAGGTCAAAATTAAATGCAACAACAAAATATGGTTGTAGCACAAGAACCAACCATGTTTCAATTAAAGTAAAACACTTTGCAGAAGTATGAAGTTATCAAATGATATAACACAAAGTTAAGTCGAAGCTCAAGGATAAAAAATAATTAATGTAATATATTGCATGAGGACATGCAATAGCTTCAGTTGGGGGGCATGTTGGGCCTTGAAATTGTCCTTCACTTCCATTACATTTTCACTTATATTTCCATATTACCACTTTCTCTCCACCTCCATTTCATTACATTTACCTTACCATTACCACTATTGGATTACATTTATGTTTTTCCAAAATTTATTAATTCTTAGTATTTTTAAGTGAATTTGTGGTTAAAAATTAGAAAATAATGTGCATACGCTTATACCTAACAAGTGGGATGATATTTTTGCCATGTGTAGGACGAAAGGAAGCTTCTAAAAGACCTTTATGTGGCCTATCAAAACCAAATTCTAATTTGAGTGGAGAAGCTAATGGGATCATGAGGATATGTGTTTCATTTCCTTTTTGTATTAAAACTCAGAAGATATGTGTCTCATTTCCTATTTTGTATTGAAACTCTAAAAATACACGTGTCTTATCATTTCCTATTTTGATTGTAACTCTAGAGATAGAGGGAGAGATTCATGGACTCTCATTAATGAGATAAATTCTCATATTTTTGTATAAATAGGGGAAGCTTTCTCCTATCATGGCAGT
Organism: Pinus albicaulis; assembly: GCA_034641835.2. Taxonomy (NCBI): domain Eukaryota; kingdom Viridiplantae; phylum Streptophyta; class Pinopsida; order Pinales; family Pinaceae; genus Pinus; species Pinus albicaulis. The sequence goes on along the minus strand of CM076579.1, from coordinate 824,128,982 downwards.
GTAAAAAAAATAGGAAAAGAAGAGAAGGGATTGTAGAGTATTTTTTTAACAAGGCCTGATATGGAATGGGATGTAGATTTGTGAGTTTATCAATAAAGAAGTTCTTTGATGATGTTTTGATCACATCTTTAAGAAGATAAGGATTTCACTAAATTGGTAGCAGAGGGCCCCTGCTGCTAAGGAGGTTTCATGCATTTTCTAGCTAAGTTTATTCTAATTTCTATTTAGCATTTCTCTGTACTTTTTGCTCAATTTACTACTTTCATAATTTGAAATTATTGTATCCAACTGAGTAAAGTATGTTGATGAATGGATAGTGACTCATAGGTGCAGTAGTTTCTTAAGTTTCATTTCTTGTCTTTCATAGTTAAAATAGTTACTGTGCTCGACCAAGTAAAGACCATTTAAATCTTAAATTAAAATTGTCAGTTAATTATAGATACAGTAATTGTCTAGAATATCCTTATTACACTACACTTAATCTTTTTCAAAATCTCTTACAATAAATCTCAATTAAATGAATTGGATTCAATTGTAATGTTTGAGTTATTAGTTGTTTCATTATTTCATTTCATGTTATAGGAGATCCTCATTACACTACACTTAATGTTTTTCAAAAGCTCTTCCAATAAATCTCAATTAAATGAATTGGATTTAGTTGTAATGTTTGACTTATTAGTTGTTTTAGTATTTCATTTCATGTTATAGGAGATCCTCATTACACTACACTTAATATTTTCAAAATCTCTTCCAATAAATCTCAATTAAATGAATTGGATTCAGTTGTAATGTTTGAGTTATTAGTTGTTTCAGTATTTCATTTCATATTATAGGAGATCCTCATTACACTACACTTAATCTTTTTCAAAATATTTTCTAATAAATCTCAATTAAATGAATTAGATTCAGTTGTAATGTTTGAGTTATTAGTTGTTTCAGTATTTTATTTCATGTCATAGGAGATCCTCATTACACTACACTTAATATTTTTCAAAAGCTCTTCCAATAAATCTCAATTAAATGAATTGGATTCAGTTGTAATGTTTGAGTTATTAGTTGCTTTCATTTCTTGAATTCTCAATTAAGACACAATATCCATGGATTAGGATTTCTAGTTTTCATCATTTCTTAATTAGAAAATAGACTCCAAAAACTTGTAAATAAAACTCTGCTTTAATTCATTTGACAACATTTTCCTTTCCTTCCCTTTTAAATAGATTTAATCTCATCTTTTTTTATAGAATGCTAAGGATCAAAATATAAAAACTCTCAAAAAAATCAACAAAACCTTAAAGCAATGAAGTAAGAAAAATGGATACTTAGGCACATATAGCGCATTACACTTCATCAATTTACTAGCCCTGGTCGATAATTTATGTTAACAATTTAGGACACTAAATTGACTAAATAGTTAAGGTTAAGGTTCAGGTTATGTTAAGGGTTGAATTAAGGTTAGGGTTAGCTTAAGGTTAAGGTAAAGGTTAGGTTAAGGGTAAACTTAAGGTTAGGGTTAGCTTAAGGTTATGGTTAGGATAAGGTTAAGGTTACGATTAGGTTAAGGTTAAGATTAGGTTAAGGTTAAAGTTAAGGTTAATGTTAAGGGTAAAGTTAAGGTTCGGGTTAGGTTAAGGTTAAGTTTAAGGTTAGGTTAAGGGTAAAGTCAAGGTTAGGTTTAGGTTAAGGTTAAGGTTAAGGTTATGGTTAGGCTAAGGTTAATGTTAATGTTACAGTTAGGTTAAGGTTAAGATTAGGTTAAGGTTAAGGTTAAGCTTAATGTTAAAGGTTAGGTCAAGGTTAGGGTTAGGTTGAGGTTAGTGTTAAGGGTCTGGTCAAGGTTAGTGTTAGGTTATATTTAAGTTCAAGGTTAAGGGTAAGGTTAAGGTTAAGGTTAATATAAGGTTAAATTTAAGGGTTTGGTGAAGGTTAGGGTTAGATTATTGTTAAGGTTAAGGTTAAGGTTAGATTAAACTAAGGTTAAGGTAAAGGTTAAGGGTAAGGTTAAGGTTAGGTTAAGTTTAAGATTAAGGGTTTAGTTAAGGTTAAGGGTAAGGTTAAGGTCAAGGTTAGGTTATAGTTAAGGTCAAGATTAAGGTTAGCTTACAGTAAGGAATATATTATGCTATACAAAGATACCAAAGGTTAAGGTTAATGTTAAGACCCGTAACCTTAACCTTCACCCTTAACCTTAACCTAATCTTAACCTTAAACTTAACCTTAACCTAACCTTAACCCATAATTTACCTTTAACCTTAACCTTAACTTGACTAAACCTCTAAAATTTTTGCAATCATACGTTCAATTTCGCTCTTTTGGACATAAGGATATCTATAAGGCTTGATGTGTGGAGGAACACTTCCTGGAATCAAATGAATAGCATGATCATGATCACGAATAGGTGGGAGTCCTTTGGGAGTTTCAAACACCTTGGAATGATTGTCCAAGACTTGTTGGAGATCTGCAGAAATAGATGATTTTGATGTCGGAACTTCTAGTGAGCATAATTGTGCAATTACCCCTCGTTGTTCTTTCTTTAGAAGCTTTGTCATGACATTAGAGCTTATTATCCTTCCCGGCTTCCCTTCAATACCCCGTAATTCGACTTCCTTTCCTTCTGAAAAAAATTTCAAGAAAAGTTCTTGAAAATTAAAAGCTACCGTCCCCAAAGATTGTAACCATTGTATTCCTAGTACAACATCAACACCTCCCATAGGAATGGAAAGCATTGGACTAGTCAATACATATTCCCCCATGGTTAGCTTGATATTATGGCATTTTCCAGAGCAATTTATAGTTCCTCCATTTGCAACCATCACTTGACATTCTGGTGCTGGGTATAGGAAACAATTTAATTCCTGGGCTACCTTACAATGAATAAAATTATGGGTGCTACCTGAATCAATCAACACTATTACCTTTTTCTTCTTGATATGTCCTTCTATCTTGAGAGTTTGAGGAGTGGTAATTCCTGCCAGTGCATTACATGATATGGTCAAATTCATTTCTTCCTCTTCTAGGGCTGGTTCCTGGTGTATATCCTCTTCTTGTTCATTTTCTTCTTCCTCTTCACAATCTATGTAAAATAATTTCTTCTTAGCACACTTATGACCTTTAGTGTATTTGCTATCACAACTATAGCAAAGCCCTTTTTCTATTTTTTCTTCCAATTGTTGTAGTGTCAACCTTGTAGGTTGTGGAAATATAGGCGTAGCAACACTTCCTTCTTTCTAGAATTGATTGGTAGGCTTCCTTGTTGCCATTATTTTACATTCAACTTTTCTTGCCAACCTAAATGCCTTCTCCAATGAATCTGGTTCCAAAACGTGAACTTCATGTTGGATGTTATCCTTTAAAGTGCCCATGAAGAGATCAATCTTGTGTTCCTCTGGAATATCAGTTACCCTTATATTCAATTTTTGGAAGTCCTCAATGTGTTGCCCCACTAAACCCTTTTGTTTGAGATTTATCAATTGGCTAAAGAAGGTGTTTCTCTTTGTATCCTCATAATGTGCTATCATTTCCTCCGTAAAAATTGACCAAGTGAAAATTTTTTTACGGGAGAAAAGCCGTTGATACCATACAAATGTATTTTGTTCTAAATGTAAAGTTGCAATGCGTACCTTTTGTGTGTTTTTCACGTTATGAAGATCAAAATATTGCTCCATCTGTAGTATCCATGTTACAGGATCCTTTCCATCAAACTTCCTCATATCCATTTTTGGAATATGGTGGTTCTTCCTGCCAACATGAAGTTTATGAAATCGCGATTAACATTTATTTTTTTCTCATCATGAGGTTCTTCTACTATCTTTTCACCATTAGGAAACATTTCTTGTATCAACTTTGTAAAACCTTCAATGTCTTCTTTTAGATCATTATTCATGTTTTCCATGTTGTCTTTCATGTCATCCATCTTAGCTTCCATGCCAGCTTCCATGCCATCCATCTTAGCTTCCACACCTTTCTTCAAAACTTCCATTTAAATTTTTTTTTCTCTTTGCGATAGTGAAATTTGTTGCACTTGCTCTTGTAATTTTGATAGATCATGTTGCAATTTTTCATCTTCATGAGTCATAGTAGAGCCTTCTGAAGGCTTAATGGGTGTTGAATTATTTTTACGGGGCTTATTTTAGAACCCAATACTGATATATATTATACAATATTCCCTTGGAATCAATTCAAATTGAGTCTTCAAACAAGACTTATGAAATTCAGAAAAAATACACACCTTTTTTATTTTATTTTGAGGATCTCAATATTGAAATTGGATTATCTCTGTGATTGCAACACTTCAATATTTGAATTTCGGTACTGACGTAGCCCTCTAAATTATATTTCAAATGCCATAGGTCTAACCTGATTTGGATCTTCCAAGGAAAATTTATGTCCAATCTCCCACAATGACCTAATTATGGACTGGTTCAGTAGAGCAAACTTGTAGGAATTGCCACATGTCACTGTTTCATCCTCTGGCTCTAAAATTGATAGCCAAGCACCTACAGTCTATGTACTTGTGATCAATTTTTACGTCACTCCAATCCTATTCTCAGAGAGAGAGTTATGAATATTTTCCCACAATCACCTCTTTGAGATGAAATTCAGGAGCCTGAAAAAGCACTACCTTCCACAGATCATATCTCCAAAAATATTTTGAACCAAGCTCTAAAAAATTTTTGACGGTTTTCCTTAGGATTTTGGATTCGCACCCTAAAAATTTCAGCTTCTGAAACATCATAGAATAAATTTATAGCGCAAATTCCACGATGACCTATTTAGGAGCCTGAACAAGGACCTAACTTCCACAGATCATATCTCCAAAAATATTGTGAACCAAGCTCTGAATTTTTTCGACGATGTTCTTCCATATTTTGGCTTTGCACCCTAAAAATTTCAACTTCTGAAACTTTGTAGAAACAAAATTATAGCGACAATGCCACGATGACCTGTTTGGAGCAATGAAACCCTAGAATCCCAAGCTCTGATACCAAATGTTGTGTAACTAGCTCCAAAAATAGAAGAAAAGAGATATCAATGCCTTAGAAATAAGCCAATTCGAGGGGGAAACATCTAATACATTACATAAATGAACTTTTCTTGGATGATACAATTTACAAAACCTTCTTTCTATATATAGGAGTCCATGTGGCCATAATATAATCCTAGTGGGCCACAATGTAATCCTAGATGACATAAAAATAATAATTTAAGGGCACAATAATAACAAAATGGGGGTTACAAGGGTGCAATAATAACAATAAGGGGGTTACACTAATAAAAATAAGGGACTATACTAGTAATATAGGGACCTAACATAGTGTAAACCCCTTATTGTTATTATTGTACCTCTGTAACCCCCATATTGTTATTATTATGCCCTTAAATTATTATTGTTAGGTTGGATAGGATTACATTGTGGCCCCACTAGGATTACATTGTGGCCCCACTAGGATTACATTATGGCCCCATGGACTCCTATATATAGAAAGGAGGTTTTTTAATTTGTATCATCCAAGAATTGTTCATTAATGTAATGTATTGGAGGTTTCCCCCTCAAAGTGGCTTATTTATAAGGCGTTGATATCTATTTTTCTTCTATTTTTGGAGCTGGTTTCACAACATTTGGTATCAAAGGTTTGGATTCTAGGGTTTCGCTGCTCCAAACAAGTTATCGTGGAATTTCCGCTATAACATTTTTTCTACAAATTATCAGAAGCTGAAATCTTGAGGAACATTGTCAAAACATTTTTGAGCTTGGCCCACAATATTTTTGGAGATATGATTTGTGGAACTTAAGTCTTTCTGCAGTCTCCTCAATTTAATCTAAATGGTTCATTGTGGAATTTGCATTATAACCTTTTTTCTACGAAGGTTCAAAATCTGAAATTTTTAGGGCGCGAAGTTGAAATCCTAAGGAAAATCATCAAAAAATTTTAGAGCTTGGTTCACAATATTTTCTGAGATCTGATCTGTGGAAGGTAGTGCTTTTTCAGGCTCCTAAATTTCATCTCAAAGAGGTGATCTTGGGAAAATATTCATAACTCTCTCTCTGAGCATCGGATTGGAGTGATGTAAAGAGCGGTCGCAATTACACAAACCATAGTTTTGTTGCTATCAATTTCAGAGCTAAAAGATGAAACAAAGACATGTGGCAAGTCATACAATTTTGCTATACTGAACTAGTCCATAGTTAGGTCATTATGGGAGATTGGACATAACTTTGCCTTGTAGAATCCAAATCAAGTCAGACTTGTGGCATTCAAAAGATAATTTAGAAGGCTACCTTAGTGCCCAATTTCAAATATTGAATAGAAGCAATCAAAAAGAAAATCCAATTTCAATATCAACCTCCTCAAAAGAAAGAAAAAAGTGTGTATTTTTTTTTTTACGAATTTCATAAGTCTTGTTTGAAGAATCAATTTGAATTGATTCCAAGGGCATATTGTAGAATATTTATCAGTATTGGGTTAAAAAAAATTCCCCGTAAAAATAATTCAACACCCATTAAGCCTTCAGAAGGCTTTACTATGACTCATGAAGATGAAGAATTGCAACATGATCTATCAAAATTACAAGAACAAGTGCACCAAATTTCGCTCTCGCAAAGAGCAAAAAAAAATGAAATGGATGTTTTGAAGAAAGGCGTGGAAGCGAAGATGGATGGTTTGAAGAAAGGTGTGGAATCTAAGATAGATGGCATGGAATCTAAGATGGATGACATGGAAGCTAAGATCGATGAAAAAATGAAAGACAACATGGAAAACATGAAGAATGATCTAAAAGCAGACATGGGAGGTTTGACAAAGTTGATACAAGAAATGTTTCCTAATGGTGAAAAGATAGTAGAGAAAACTCATGATGAGAACAAAATAAATGTTAATCGTGACTTCATAAACTCTAATGTTGGTGGGAAGAACCACCATATTCCAAAAATGGATATGAGGAAGCTTGATGGAAAGGATCCTGTAACATGGATACTACAGATGGAGCAATATTTTGATCTCCATAATGTGAAAAACACACAAAAGGTACGCATTGCAACTTTACATTTAGAACAAAATACATTTGTATGGTATCGATGGCTTTTCTCCCGTAAAAAAATTGTCACTTGGTCAATTTTTACAGAAGAAATGATAGCACATTATGAGGATACAAAGAGCAACACCTTCTTTAGCCAATTGATAAATCTCAAACAAAAGGGTTTAGTGGGGTAGCACATTGAGGACTTCCAAAAATTGAATATAAGGGTAACTGATATTCCAGAGGAACACAAGATTGATCTCTTCATAGGTACTTTAAAGGATAAAATCCAACATGAAGTTCACGTTTTGGAACCTGATTCATTGGAGAAGGCATTCAGGTTGGCAAGAAAAATTGAATGTAAAATTATGGCGACAAGGAAGCCTACCACTCACTTCTATAAAGAATGAAGTGTTGCTACGCCTAGATTTCCACAACCTACAAGGTTGACACCACAACAATTGGAAGAAAAAAGAGCAAAAGGGCTTTGCTACAGTTGTGATAGAAAATACACTAAAGGTCATAAGTGTGCTGAGAAGAAATTGTTTTACATAGATTGTGAAGAAGAAGAAGAAAATGAACAAGAAGAGGATATACACCAGGAACCAGCCCTAGAAGAGGAAGAAATGAATCCGACCATATCGTGTAATGCACTGGCAGGAATTACCACTCCTCAAACTCTCAAGATAGAAGGACATATCAAGAAGAAAAAATTAATAGTGTTGATTGATTCAGGTAGCACCCATAATTTTATTCATTGTAAGGTAGCTAAGGAATTGAATTGTTTCCTATACCCAGCACCAGAATGTCAAGTGATGGTTGCAAATGGAGGAACTATAAATTGCTCTGGAAAATGCCATAATATCAAGCTAACTATGGGGGAATATGTATTGACTAGTCCAATGCTTGCCATTCCTATGGGAGGTGCTGATGTTGTACTAGGAGTACAATGGTTACAATCTTTGGGGACGGTAGCTTTTAATTTTCAAGAACTTTTCTTGAAATTTTTTTCAGAAGGCAAGGAAGTCGAATTACGGGGTATTGCGGGGAAGCCAGGAAGGATAATAAGCTCTAATGTCATGACAAAGCTTCTAAAGAAAGAACAGCGAGGCGTAATTGCACAATTATGCTCACTAGAAGTTCCAACATCAAAATCATCTATTTCTGCATATCTCCAACAAGTCTTGGACAATCATTCCAAGGTGTTTGAAACTCCCAAAGGACTCCCACCTATTCGTGATCATGATCATGCTATTCATTTGATTCCAGGAAGTGTTCCTCCAAACATCGGGCCTTATAGATATCCTTACTTCCAAAAGAGTGAAATTGAATGTATGATTGCAGAAATGTTAGAGGCGGGTATAATTCAACCTAGTCAAAGTTCTTTCTCTGCTCCTGTAGTATTGGTACACAAGAAGGATGGATCATGGCACATGTGTCAGGATTATAGGGAGCTCAATAAGCTCACCATTAAAGATAAATTTCCCATTCCTGTGATTGATGAATTATTGGATGAATTACATGGAGCAATTTATTTTACCAAGTTGGATCTTCGTTCAAGATATCATCAAATTACAATGAAGACTGAAGATATTCCAAAAACAGCATTTCGAACTCATGAGGGTCATTATGAATTTTTGGTCATGCCTTTTGGCCTTACCAATGCACCTTGTACATTTCAAGGGTTGATGAATTCCATTTTCAAACCCTTCCTTAGAAAATTTGTGCTAGTATTTTTTGATGATATACTAATCTATAGCAGGTCTTGGAAGGATCATGTTGAACATGTTGACAGGGTGCTCAAACTATTGCAGGAGAAACAATTATATGAAAAAACATCAAAATGTTTCTTTGGAGTACAAGAGGTGGAATATCTGGGTCATATTGTATCTCACGAGGGTGTTAAAGTAGACCCTAACAAAATTAAATCCATTAAAGAATGGAAAATCCCCACAACCATAAAGTAGTTGCGAGGATTTCTCGGGTTAACAGGGTATTATCGCAAGTTTGTTAAGAATTATGGGAGAATAGCAGCACCTCTAACAACATTATTGAAGAAAGATGCATTTTCATGGAATCTTGAAGCAACTAAGGCCTTTGAACATCTTAAAGAGGCAATGTGCCTAGCACCGGTCTTAGCTACGCCAGACTTCACAAAAACCTTTATTGTGGAATGTGATGCCTCAAGAAATGGAATTGGTGCAGTTTTGATGCAGGAAGGAAGACCCATTGCTTTTGAAAGTCGTCCAATCAAAGGAAAGTATTTACAGAAACCTATTTATGAGAAGGAAATGTTAGCAATACTGCATGCACTAAAGAAATGGAGAACTTACCTAATGGGAAGACACTTCAAGGTAAAAACTAGTCATGATAGTCTTAAACACTTTTTGGAACAAAGACTATCTTCAGAAGAGCAGCAAAAATGGGTCACAAAGATGTTGGGTTATGACTTTGAAATAATCTACAAAAAAGGAGAGCTTAATGTTGTTGCAGATGCACTCTCAAGAAAGAATGAAGAGGTGGAAGCATTGCTTTGTGCCATTTCTATTATCCAACCAGATTGGATAACCGAAGCAAGAGATGAATGGAAGAAGGACAAATATGTATGGACACTCATTCAAAAGTTGCAGCAAGATCCTAGTATATCTGATACATTTAGTTGGAAAAATGATTCCTTATGGTACAAAGATCGCTTATATCTTTGTAAGAATTCCCAACTAAAACAAAAGATTCTTCTGGAATTGCACACTTCTCCTTTAGGAGGACACTCGGGATTTTTTAAAACTTACCACAGGGTGAAGAAAGAATTTTTTTGGGATGGCCTTAAATCTGATATTCAAAAGTTTGTGGCGGAATGTTTGGTTTGCCAGCAGAATAAAGTGGAAACAATTAAGACCCCGGGGCTTCTACAACCTTTATCCATTCCAAGTCAACGTTGGGAGGAGATTTCAATGGATTTTATCACAGGTTTACCTAAGTCCGAAGGAAAGAGTGTCATCATGGTGGTAGTTGATAGACTTACCAAGTATACACACTTTTGTGCATTATCTCATCCATTTAAAGCAAGTACAGTTGCTACTACATTTATGGACACAATTCAAAAGCTACATGGAAACCCAAGGGTTATTGTGAGCGATAGAGATCCCATTTTTACTGGAAATTTTTGGACGGAGTTATTTTCTTGTTTGGGTACTCAATTAGTTCATAGCTCATCTTATCATCCTCAATCTGATGGTCAAACTTAGTAAATAAATTTTTGGAAGGATATCATCATTGTTTTGTATCTGATAAAAAAACACAATGGGTCAAGTGGTTACCTCTCGCTGAATGCTGGTATAACACTTCCTTCCATATTGTAGCAAAAATGATCCCATTTATGGCACTTTATGGATATCATCCACCATCCATCACATCATATTTAAGAGAAAATTCGAAGGTTCAAGCAGTGGAAGATCACATCGAGCATCAACAAGAAGTTATCCAACTCTTAAAAGATAACTTGAATTTGACACAAAATCGAATGAAACAACAGGCAGATCAACATCACGAAGAGAGAAGTTTTGATGTAGGAGACTGGGTATTTTTACGGCTACAACCATACAAACTAATGTCACTCAAGCAAGCTAATAAGGAGAATAAATTATCACCAAAGTACTATGGTCCTTAAAAGGTGTTGCAAAAGATTGGTACTATGGCATACAAATTGGAGCTTCCTGCTTCTTCACGAGTGCATCCAGTTTTCCATGTTTCATGATTAAAGAAGGTTATAGGTGAAAATATTCCAGTTCAAACAATATTTTCAGAACTTGATGAGGAAGGAAAAATCATATTGGAACCTGAAGCGGTCAAGAAAACAAGAACTCGATAGCTACGGAATCGATCAATTTCAGAGTATCTCATCAAGTGGAAGAACTTACCCATTGAAGATTCTACATGGGAGGATGAGAATTTTATATAGAAGCACCCAGAGCTACTCAAGCATTGAGGACACCACTTTTTTTAAGGAGAGGAGCATGTTAGGTCCCTATATTACTAGTATAGTTCGTTATTGTTGTTAGTGTAAACCCCTTATTGTTATTATTGTACCCCTGTAACCCCCATATTGTTATTACTGTGCCCTGAAATTATTATTGTTAGGTCGGCTAGGATTACATTGTGGCCCCACTAGGATTACATTATAGACCCATGGACTCCTATATATAGAAATGAGGTTTTGTAATTTGTATCATCCAAGAATTGTTCATTAATGTAATGTATTAGAGGTTTTCCCCTCGAAGTGGCTTATTTCTAAGGCGTTGATATCTCTTTTCTTCTATTTTTGGAGCTGGTTTCACAACACTTAACCTAACCTTAACCTTAGCATAACCTAACCTTAACCTTAACCTTATCTTAACCTTAACCTTCACATAACCTTAACCATAACCTAACCTTAACCTTGAATTTACCCTTAATGTAACCTTAACCTTAACCTTAACCTTAAACTTAAGGTTAAGGTGATGGTTATGGGAAGGTTAAGGTTAAGGGTTTGGTTAAGGTTAGGTTTAGGTTATAGTTAAGGTCAAGGTTAAGGTTAGGATATGGTTAAGGTTAAAATTACGGGTTTAGTCAGGTTAAGGTTAAGGTTAAGGGTAAAGTCAAGGTTAAGGTCAGGTTAAGGTTAAGGTTAGGGTTAAGGTTCAGGTTAAGGTTAAGGTTAGGGTTAGGGGAAGGTTAAGGTTAAGGTTAAGTTTAAGGTAAAGGTTATGGGAACATTAGGTTAAGGTAAAGGTAAGGTTACGGTTAAGGTCAAGGTTAGGTTAACATTGACTTTACCCTTAACCTAACCTTAACCTTAACTTTAACCTTAACTTAACCTAACCTTAACTATAATGTCCCTTTTTGGGGATTATCAAGATTCTATGTCATAGATGGACTATAGAGGAATTTAATGGTTATGTCACCTCTGAAAAGAGGGTGAAAACTAGAGGCTACCTAGCCAAATGTAGACTCTGCTTATAGAACTTGGAATAATCCCAATTTAGGAATCTCAACAAGGCCTTCAATGAAAACACTGTATAAGAAAATATGAGCAATGAAAACATAGATCAGGGCTGGGATCCCGTCATTCAATATTTATGTGATATGTATATGCAATTTTAGTAGGAAAAAATATTTTTAAGCATGTTAAACAGATCTCCCAGAAACAAGACTAGCTAGAAATTAGAAAAAGAGAGAGACTGCTTCAAAATGAAAACCCCAGCTACTAGAATTTCATAGATCTGACTGAAACTAAGAGTAGGTCAGCCAAATGTCTGATATTTCAGTAATGTAACAGTATATCATAATTACATATTAGCTTATTTCCCTTACAATTGATTACAAGAAGAACTAGGGCAAGATCCCTTCAGAAATAAGCGCTGCAACTAGAAATAAACTGTAGAAATACATAGACAACATTATTTTCCAGGTGGTTTAGCTGCTGCACATTAAATTTCAGATCTAGGATAGATATATGGATGAAACATCAAATCTAATACAGATATGGAAGCTACAAGACTTCAAGAACAAAATCCAATTGGAATTACATCAAAATACTGCATATTAAGCTGTAGATCTGAATTACAATATACTATGCTGCAGAAAACCCAGAAATTTCTGAAGATTACTTTTATTATTGAAATAGATTAGATCTATAGATACATGGATCAGCAACCCAATCCATGGATCACCAAGGGAAGGCAAGCCTAACACCAAGAGATCTTCCTCCAAACTGATAGCAAACTGAAATAACAAGCCCTCTCACAAAATAACGCAGTATGAAGTAGAAAATGCGCAGAGGGTGAAGGATATTGAGTACATGGAATGAAAATTATAGATATGATATAAAATGTATATCAGCTAACTCCTTGGAGGCTTAATAACACTCTACAATAGAGAAAGCCTCTAAAAAACAACTAGATCTAAGCAGCTCTACAATGCCACTTGCTACAAAAGATAGCAGCCGCAAAACCCTCAATGGGCCAGCGTTGCTCATGAAAGATAGAGCTTTGTCTCCAAACAGATAGTGGCCAACTTCAGCAAAGAACTCCTCCAATCATTCTCAAGGGAAGATATGAAATCCATAAATAGGAATTCCAATCACAATCCTCCACTAAAAAACAGAGAATGGTATTTTTCTAAGCAGAAAAATACTTTAGAAATATAATTCATCAACAACCTCTTCTTGTGTCTTATCCTCCTTTTTATGACATGAGAAAGCCTTTGAAAACCCTAAAAAACTTTGATGAGTCACCCCTCTTCACGTTAGAGGCTCCCTTCTAGAACTGCACAGTCCCTCTTGGAGATGCATTGAACCTAGACAGTGCAGTTGATTTGGTCAAGGTGGACCCAATCTTTGGCTCAATCCTCTTTCACACCTACAAGTGATTATTTACATAGCCCAGATATGTCTTTGTTCACATGGGCATTGATTTATTAGGATTTTTGCATGTCCTCATTTATTCATTTATTCATAAAGAATAAAATAAATAAAAATTTAATGTCTCCTCTTAGCTAAGTCTAAGTAGGGACATTACAATCCTCCCCCTCAAAATGTTGCTTGTCCTCAAGCAACTAGTATGGTAAGAGTTGTGTCTCTTATCCTTCTCCATTGATGTCACCATCAAGAATGAATCTCTCATCATGAAGAAAGTGTTCACCAAGGCAATACATCAAAAACTTCTCCTCCAATGCTAGCACGATAGGTTCATAGTCTGCCCCTTCAGGAGTGTAAATCTCAACGGAAATATTTATGGGTGAACCAATGTCACATCTGAAACATGTATCATGAAATACTGGATATAGTTCCATCCCATGTGGTACATGTACACTACTGAATATTTTCCTATACATACCCATAAACAAAACCAATATGTCATCTATGTATGGTAGCAAAATCACATAAAGGCAAACTGAAATTTGTACATGAGGAGGTGGGTCACAATCCCACATAAGGTACCAGCGCAGTACACTCCTTGTTCTGAGTAGATATGAATGTGATAGGTGGTACTCCCACCACATATTTTTTTGCATAGGCCACTTTTACATGGATGAAAGTGAAACTCTCATTAGGTGCCTTTGGAAAGCACCCATCATGAAAAACAATCTCCTTTTGCACCTCAAGGGAGTGGCCAGCTTTGGAGTTTTCATTGCCCCCATATTTTCCATGAGATCTACATGTAATATTGCTCCTTGTAGGAGCCATGGCCTGCATACATATGTTAAGAGAGTGTGCCAAATTAGAAAAATAAACTTGCTCTACAAGATCTGATTTCTTACCATGCAAACCTCCCATACTTGTAGAGTTAGGCATGGGCTTTTCCCCTCTTTTGAGAGAAGAAAGAGATGGCTGAAATATATCCTGCATAGGATCCTTTGGCTGCCCCATCTCCCCATAGCTATTGCACTCTTGTAAGTGCTGATTTACTTCCTCCCAATCATAATGCTGATGTAGCTCCTCCTCCATACCCTCCCAATCAAAACTCTTCAAGACTAGGGAGTAGATTTTTGTTGATTTCATGTAACTGGAAAGGAACTCCTTGTGTGCCCTTTGTATTATTTCTTGCTTAAGATTTGAGGCTTGAGACAAGAATAATTTTCCAAGATAATACATGACCCCTTCATGGACCATATAGACTTCTCCTTGCTTCATGCCATCTAAATCATCCCGGTGTGCAGATATTTGGAGTACTCTACAAGGAGTTGAGACTTCCAATATGGATCTACACTCCTCAACAAGGACAATGCTATGGATGTATCTATGGTGGTGCTTGCCTTTTTTCTGGTTGCTCCTTTGGCATTATGCATGCCAATTTTTTTTGTGGGAAGGCTGATCCTCCCCTTTGCTTCCTCCCATACCGCAGTGACTCTTTCTTCCATTTTTTCATCACTTGGTGAAGCTTTCTCCATAGAATATAATGGCATCCCAAGAGGCTTGCCATGATGTAGGAATGTCCCTTGCAGCAATCTCATGAACATGATAGAAGGAACCATGATATCCTTGCCCTCACTGCGCAAATCCATCTTTGTTGTGTGGGTAGATACATCAAGTGAAGGGTAGGTGTGCTTCCTTGAATAACTTGTTGCTTCCCACTCTTCAAATCCACCCAATCCATCTGCATGGCCCTCCAATCAACGGTGAATTTTCCCAAAGTAATCAACCATTGGACACCCAAGATGAGGTTGGTGTCTGCTATGTCTACCACAAAGAAGTGGTTCCTCAAAGTGTAGGTCCCCATAGTCACAAAAAGTGAGGGAACATATTGCATGCACTGCATAGTTTTGTCCCCCGAAACCAAAACAGAGAACCCATCAAAACAATCAGTAGGGATCCCTCTCCTCTACACAAAGTGAGCATCAATAAAATTATGGTTTTCCCCACTATCAATAAGAATAGATACTCTTTGGTCCATAACTGAACCCTACACTCTAAGAGTCAAATATTTGAGCACTCCCCTGAAAGAGGCAAGAGTCCCACTGGCTGGAGAAAATGCTCATTCTTCTTCTCTGGATGATGATGGATCCTCCTCCTCATCATCACCAGTGCTCTAACCTCTCCTAGGTCCGTCATTGCCTTCATCCTCTTCACAATCAGAGAAGAATTCAATGTAATGTGCTCTCCCAGCAGCACATCTATGTCTCGACACCCATGATTCTTGACAAGTGAAACATAATTTCTTCTTTCTAAACTCCCTCTGGAGATCATTGTCAAGAATATTTTTCTATGAGCTCTCCTTGGGTGGAGCAGCTTTCCCTTCCTTCCATTTAGAAGAGTGAGTGGCATTGCTAGGAAGGGTTTCCTTTTCTCTTGGCAAGGCATCTTGGAGATCTCTTGTTCTTTCAATGACATTATGCAGTGTGGTGGGTTTGGTAGACTTGACAAACCCATGCAAAGGTTCCTCCAAGCCATCTATGAACATATAGACTCTCCTTGCAACTGAAAGACCAGGAACAATAACAGACAACCTCAAAAATTTAGAAATATAGGCTTCAACATCTCCTATCTTCTTAAGCTTGGCCAAGCTTATGAAAGGGGCCTTAGGATCCTTCCGATCAAATATTTCCACTAGTCTCCTAGTGATCTCAGCATAAGTGGACACATTGTTGTGCCCCAATGTAGAAAGTCCATGAAACCACCAGTTGTGGGCTTCTCCATCAAAATGAAGCGCAACAATATTAATGGCTTCTGCTTCAGGCACTTTGTTCAGCTGGAAGTAGATTTCCAACTTTTCCAGCCATGCTTTAGCTGAACAGGAGGGTGATCCATCAAAATTAGGCAAGAAAAATCTACCCATGGTGTGGTGCCTCCCATGAAGGAAACCTCCATCTCTATACTGCTGCAATGGTCTTCTCTAGTCCTTTAGATGGCAGGAATATTGAAAGCTCAAGTTATCCTTGAACCTTTGGCTTTGTGAATCATATTCTGCAAAATAAAATTCCAAAGAGGTTGAATCTTGAACCCCTTAATTCTCTACAGCCAAGAAGGTAGGCATTGTAGAGTTTTGTGAGATCTATGGAGCTTGTGGCAAGCTCACCGGTGGACTAGTCCCAAACTGAGACATTTTTGAACTCTCTCCTTGATGGAGTCTTCCAAGGGACTCCCTCATTCTCTCTATACTCATCTCCTTTATTTCCTTGGATAGATATTGCATGGTTTCCAAGAGATTTTTTGCAAACTCTTCTGCCTCCTTATCTTTATCATTCAACTTAGGGTCTTTCCCCTTGTCTTGACCCTTGTCAAGGTGAACAGTAGTATAGTCATAATTTATATGACTTCTATTCTAGTATCTCCTCTCCCTCTTAGAAATAGGATCTTCATCTTCATAATTCAGCATGACTAAGGCTCCAAAGCTAGCACAGGTTGTGCCAAGAGTGGAGCTCTGATACCACTGTAATGTCCCTTTTTGGGGATTCTCGAGATTCTATGTTAGAAATGGAATATAGATGAATTTAATGGTTATTTAACCTCTAAAAATAGGGTGATAATTAGAGGCTACCTGGCCAACTGTAGACTCTACCTATAGAACTTGGAATAATCCCAATTCAGGAATCTCAACAAGGCCTTCAATGAAAATGTTGTATAAGAAAATATGAGCAATGAAAAAGAATATTAGGGCTTGGATCCCCTCATTCAAGCTGTATGTGACATGTATATGCAATTTCAGCAGAAAAAATAATTTTAGGCATGTTAAACAGATCTCCCGGAAACAAGACTAGCTAGAAATCAGCCAAAGAGAGAGACTGCTGCAAAATGAAAACCCTAGCTACTAGAATTGCACAGATCTGAATGAAAATTAGAGGAGGTCAAACAAAGGTATGATATTTCAGTAATGTAATAGTATATCAGAATTAAATATTAGCTTATTTCCTTTACAATTTATTACAAGAAGAACTAGGGCAAGATCCCTTTAGAAATAAGAGCTGCAACTAGAAATAAACTGTAGAAATAAATACACAACGTTATTTTCCAGGTGGTTCAGCTGATGTAAATTCAATTTCATATCTAGGACAGATATATGGATGAAAAATAATATCTAATACAGATTTGGAAGCTTCAATACTTTAAGAACAAGATCCAATTGGAATTACATCAAAATACTGCATATTAAGCTATAGATCTGAATTACAATATACTGTGCTGCGGAAAACCCAGAAATTTCTGAAGATAAATTTTATTACTGAAATAGATCAGATCTATAGAGACATGGATCAGCAACCTAATTCATGTATCACCAAGGGAAGGCAAGCCTAACACCAAGATATCTTCCTCCAAACTGGTAGCAAACTGAAATAACAAGCCCTCTCACAAAATAACGCAGTATGAAGTAGAAACTGCACAGAGGGTGAAGGATACTAAGTAAATGGAATAAAAAGTATGATCTTGATATAAAATTTAGATCAGCTAACTCCTTGGAGGCTAAATAACACTCTCTAATAGAGAAGGCCTCTAAAAAACAACTAGATCTAAGTAGATCTACAATTCCACTTGCTACAAAAGATAGCAGTTGCAAAACCCTCAATGGGCCAGCGCTGCTCATGAAAGATAGAGCTTGGTATCAAACCAGAAAGTGGCCAAATTTAGCAAAGAACTCCTCTAATGATTCTCAAGGGAAGAGATGAAATCCCTAAACATGAATTCCAATCACAATTCTCCACTAAACAACATAGAATGGTATTTGTCTAAGCAGACAAATACTTCAAAAATATAATTCATCAACAACCTCTTCTTGTGTCTTCCACTCCTTTTTATAACATGAGAAAGCCTTTGCAAACCCTAAACCACTTTGATGAGTCACCCGTCTTCACATTAGAGGCTCCCTTCTAGAACTGTGCAATCCCTCTTGGAGATGCATTGAACTTAGACAGCACAGTTGATTTGGTCAAGGTGGACCCAATATTTGGCTCAATCCTCTTTCACACCTGCAAGTAATTATTTACATAGCCCAGATTTGTCTTTTTTCACATGGGAATTGATTTATTAGGATTTTTACATGTCCTCCTTTATTCATTTATTCATAAAGCATAAAATAAATCAAAATTTAATGTCTCCTCTTATCTAAAGCTAAGTAGGGACATTACATTAACCGTAAACTAACCATAACATTAACCTTACCTTAACCTAACCTAACCTTAACTTTGACCTTTAACCTTAACCATAAACTTATCTTTACCCTTAACCTTAACTTTACCCTAACCATAACATTAAGTTTTCCCTTAACCTAATCTTAACCTTAACCTAACCTTAATCTTTACCTTAACTATAACCTAACCCTAACCTTAACCTTAACTATAACCTAACCCTAAACTTGATAAAACCCTTAACCTTAACCTTAACCTTACCCCCTTAACCTAACCCTAACCTTGAGCAAATCCTTAACCTTAACCTTAACCTTAACTTTACCCTAACGTTAACCTTAACCTTAACCTTAACTATAACCTAACCTTAACCTTGACCTTAACTATAACCTAACCCTAACATTGACGAAACCCTTAACCTTACCCCCTTAACCTAATGCTAACCTTAACCAAACCCTTAACCTTAACCTTAACCTTAACATAACCTTAACCTTAACTTTAACTTTACCCTAACCTTAACCTTAACCTTAGCTATAACTGAACACTAACCTTGACCAAATCCTTAACCTTAAGCTTGACCAAACCCTTAACCTTAAGTGTAACCTGAATAAACCCATAACCTTAACCTTAACCTTAATCTTAACCATAACCTTACCCTAATTTTGACCAAACCTTACCCCCTTAACCTAACCCTAAACATGACCAAAACCTTAACCTTGACTTTAACCTTGACCTTAACTATAACCTAACCCTAACCTTGACCTTAACCTTAACCTAACCTTAACCTTGACCTTAATTATAACCTAATCCAAACCTTGACCTTAACCTTAACTTAAACTTAACCTTAACCTTAACCTTCTGTTGTGGTAAAACACAAACCCCCCATTTTTGAATTTTTCACTTCAAATAATGGGGACCCTTTCTATAAATTTTTGACTAAACGCCTTTTCAGATTTTTATTTTATTTGATTATCCTATGTGATTGTTAATTTTTCATTTTTCTTTGAATTCTTGTTTTTATTGCTTTGTTAGAATTAATTTTTTATAAGCCTCCCATTGACGCTTGTTTCACCTCATTTGGTCAACTGGTTTAAAAATGGTACTCCTTTGAAGTCCCATCATTTATCTAAGTTTGGGTTAAAAATGCTATTTTTATTCTTTCTATTTATTTTCAGAGTAGCTGTAGTTTAGAAAAACTTAATATTAAAAAATATATATTATTAAAAAAAATAAAAAAAATAAAAAAAATAAAAAAAAAATTCGGATTCGTCGCAGATCGCAGATCGCAAATTTCAGAATCTGTCGCAGATCGCAGATCACAAATTTCAGATTCGTCGCAGATCGCAGATCGCAAATTTCAGATTCGTCGCATATCGCAATATCGCAATATCGCAATTTTACAAATTTGGATCCATCGCATATCGCAATATCGCAATATCGCAAGATCGCAATTTTGCAATTTTGGATCCATCGCATATCGCAATATCGCAAGATCTCAATTTTGCAATTTTGGATCCATCGCAATTTTTAGAACATGCACATTTAAAAAACCCCCATCCAAGGTTCTTGCGATATGCGATGTGTTAAAATTTTTTAATATAAAGTTTCTTTTTTTTCTTTTTTTTGTTTCATCCCTTATGCCTCCCGTATCTCCACCTCACTCACCCTCACGTCACCCTCACCTCACACTCCACTCACCATATCCCTCCATAATCTCACGTGGATGAATTAATGGGTTTAGATTGATTTCAATGGTTTGTTTTATGGGTTTTAGGTTTGGATTGATTCAAATGGTAATTTTTATATTTTTTATATTATAATAATTATATTATAATTATAATGTTTATTATAATTTTAATATAATTTGAACTATAATATTAATCGTATTTAAATTAACTTTTTCAAATCATTTGTATATTAATTTAATTTTATAACTGAATTAATTGTTAGTTAGTTAATAATTAATTTAGAATTAATTATTAGATAACTAGAATCTAATTTAGGATTAAATTTCTAAATAAAAATTCTAATTTTTAGCCCAACAAACAGAATTTTCAGATTTATGCCAGATTTGACTCATCAACTTTGGAAGCTCAAAGATTGAGTTATACTTGACCAAATGAGGCCCACGATGGCTCATTGGAAAGATAAAATCAAGGAGAACATTTCTGAGGAGGTTTCACTGACAGATTTGATGATTTATTGGGTCAAAAATCAGGCAGAAGATCAAGCTCCGAATTTCTAAAAATAAAATCAATTTTCTGAGTTTTGTTTTCTTCATTTTCATTTGCCCAGCCTCTTCTAATTGTAGATTCATGCATCAATATTATCCTTGGTTAATTAAGATCGTTATGAGTATCAATAAGAAGCTCAAATTTCCTTTTTATTTATTTAAATAGAATTTGATTGGATTTGTTTTAAATGTTAGAAATAATATTTGGATTTTATTGTTGCATCTTAATTCATTTTAATTTCTTTTTGCAGGAAAAAACAATAGAAGGGATATTGAGGAAAAAGATTTCAATCAATGAGAAGACTCCAACAATTAAAGATTGGAATTTTTTGAGCAATTAAAGTTGGATTGGGTAGATTTTTCTTCAACAAACTCTCTTCTAAAAATACTTTTGGGAGGATTATAAATTGCAGATGGCAAAATGTAAAAAGGGCGGCTCTCCTCTGCAATTCCAGACTTCTAAAAGAATTTCTGTAATAGGGGTTTAGAGTTGTAGATGGGGAGGAGAGAAAATTTCAGATCTGAACATTAATGAGGGTTTATTCTTTATATCTTGAATTATATATGATGGGAAGAGTTTGCATTTCTGCAGCTCTAGTCTTGAAAGCAGAAATTCAAGTAATGTAAAGTACTGTTAGAGATCAGGATCAGAGAAGCAGATTCAATTAACTGGTATTTTTGGCATTTCTGTATAAAATACCAGTTTCATTTTTATGTTAATAAAATTGTTGTTTCATTGTATTCATGTTTATGCATTCTGTTGATATGGATAATTTGTCTCAAATTGTTATGTATCTATGTTCTTATGGATTTAACTCTGATTTCTGAGTAACGATTTGCTCAGAAATCTGTCTTACAAAACTGATTTTTTAAATAATAATATGTTGTGAATTTCTTCCACATATTATTGTTTAATTATTGGCTTGATTGATTTGATAATTAATATCATTTCTGTGAATTTCTTCCAGAGTGTTGTTGATTTATTATTTCAGTCAAATGGTCTCAATAGAATATGTTTTGGTACTTACAAATGTGAGCTAAATTGAATTTCTTCGTTATCTTGACATTAATTTAAAGCCAGACATATTTTAATCCTCATTACTTAATTATCTTGCTCTTAGTTGGGATAGATTTATATCTAACTAATTGAGATAGGATTTAGATTAGTTTCTTTCGCTTGCATTATAGAATAAATTTGCATTTAGATTAAATTTACATTCTTTTAAGTCCTCTTCTCAAAGAGGAAAAATCTTAGTTGTGGTTTGGCTGAACCCAAATCAGCTTAAGGGTCATTCTCTTGCCTGATCAGCAAGAAGAATTGATCTGATATCCCTGTCTATTGGTAGTTAACGATACATCATAAACCAATAGCGATAGGGAAAAGGTAACTGGACCTAGTCAAACCAGTCGGAGCCACTATCATAAACAGAAAAGGAACTGTATTAAGGTCCGGATCGGGTGGTTATCCCCCAATGTTGTAGCAGCGATTTTCGAGGCTTCAACATTTTTGGCGCTAGAAGGAGGGCCTGAAACTTGTTGTCTATTGGAGTCTTTTCAATTTTAACATTTTATTTAATCACGATGGCTCCTCTTAAAATTTCAATTTGGAGTTGTATCCATGGACGTGCATCTTCTAATACTCCACCCGAAGTGGTAAGACTCTTGTCTCAGGTGAAATTCAATGGTAAGGAAAATTCTTCCGCTTTTAATCATGTCCTTCAATTTATTCATAATGTTTCAAATTATGATTTTCAAGGAATTGATGAAGGTATCTTATGCAGAATTTTTACTCTCATATTTGCGGAAGAAGCCAGAAACTGGTGTAAAACTCTTTCAGTTGCCTCAATTCACAGCTAGGATCAATTTGTTACAATTTTTGTTTGTAAATTTGACCACTATGATTATGATCAGGTATGTGTTGAAATTGAATATCTACGAAATGAAAATGAGTCTGTTAGAGATTTTAATATTCGATTTCATTTGAATTGCTTAAATTTAATGTCAAAGATGAACCTACGAAAGAAGAATCACTAGATTGGTTTGAACATAATTATTATTTTCCTCCTATTCCCAATCCATATGAAATTAGTTCAAGCTTTGTTTCATCCCCTTCCAATATAAATGAGAAATCCAATTTGGATGTCCAAATAAATTGTGATGAAGTGGTTTCAAAAAGCTTGGAAAATATTTCTAATCAAATGCAAGAAGACAACAACAACAATTTTGGAGAAAGACCTGCATTGGAATCTGAAAGTTTCTCTGCATTAAATTCAGAAAATCAGATTGCAAATCAGCAAGTGCAAGCATCAATCAAAGTAAATAATAGCATGCAAACTGCTGTACAAATTTCTGAATTTTTCCATGGTGAACAAATGCCGAAATCAGGGCAGCAAAGCAGTCTTCTTCAAGAAAGCATGCGCACACAAAGTAATGATCTGGAATCTGAAAATTACAATGATCATAATGCACAAGAGTTCTCAAACAGAAACATTTTTAAATGCATTATTTCAGATTCACATTTTTCCCTTTATCCTGATATTTTTAATGATGGTAATTTTTCCCCTCTTAGTGTTAATGATATTTCAGAAAATACAGAGGCCGATCTAAATGAATACCATTAAATTTTTATCAAGATAAAGAAGCAATTAATGATCATTCTTTTTCCATTGATGAACATGAAATTCTTGTTCCTCCTTGTTTGGATATATTGGATGAGATTGAAGGGAATTCTAGAGAATCTTGTGAAGTCATTTATGATAATTATTCTGACATTGAGGATGTTGATTTCTATTCTTCTAAATAAAATCCTCATGAGAAAATTCAAATAACATCCGGGAATGAGGAACATTTCAATTTAGAAATTATTCCTACTAATCCTCATTTTAAAGCAGATAATCATCTTCATGATTTCACTATTCAAGAAAATATTCCAATTTATTATTCATATCATGATCAAGCTTTCATTCATGTTCATAATCATAAATCTCTTTCTAATTCACAAGTTGGAATTCGAAATTACTCAAATTCCATAATTCTGGCCAATCCTTGTGAAAAAGAAATTATTTCAAAACAATCCCAATTGTGTTGTAACATTAGTTGTAACAATAGTGATTTCATTTTATTTTTGTTTCCTCACTTATTTTGTATTAAATCAGATTTATTTTTAGATTTTATTTTTCAAATTTTTGATACATTACGCTGGTATAATGAGCACTTTATTATCAAACATTCAATTAATACATTGCCCTGTTGGAAAATTGAAGTTTTATATTATAATTAAAAGCATCAAAAGCTATTTCAATTTCAATTTCAATCAATACTAATGTTTTATCAAAATCTTCTATCTTCTCAAAAGCAATATCAACAAGATAATGTATTTTTAGAAATTTGCCAGCAATCCAATTTAATTAATAATTTTCCATTTCATTTGAAATATTTCCATCCATTTTTCATTAATTCATTTGAAAAATATTTGGGAAGTTTTCCTTCATGGAAGATTGTCAATAGCTTAACATTTACACATAACACTAATAGTTTCTTCCAGGCCTTTGAATCTAAAATCTCATATCCACAATCTGGCCTTTCTTCTCCTCTTTTGAACATTTCTCAATTACTTATAGAAATCCATCCAGATTTCTATGATCCAATTGGTATTCAATTGGAAATAAAATTTCATGAGAAGGAGATTTTAGATAAGCTTCTAACAATAGTTGTACATTCTGATTTCAGGTTTAATTTTCTTAGTTCAATTAGATTTGTATTTTTATTACTAACATTTGAATTGTATATATATGCAGGGATTAAAATGAGAAAATGGTTACAATGGAAATATGACTATACCTAGTCATTTTTCATGTATATGGTTAGAATAGGAGTAGAGTTAATGTAGTTAATTTATTTTCAACAGTTCTGTAGATTAAAAATAAAACAAAGCAATCAGCCATTTTCATACATGTTCAGTGAAAACATTTTCTCCCAATCAGAAAATTTTAATTCTTGCTTTCCTTTTTAAATTTCTTATAGCAATACCTCTACTCTGTCTATTTTGAATAATGTCTTGATTAAATTCAATTAAGGTTGCACTTGGCATCAATCGCCTCAAAGCCACTTTTCTTAATTTCGGGATTTCCTTCTAAGATTTTCTTTTGAAATTTATATGATAAAGGTTTTGAGGATATAAAAGCTTCATGATCTCATTATCCCATGAAATGTATGATTGTCTATGATAAGCTTAATTCTGAATCAATCATTATTAGTCAGTCTAACCTTTCATGGTAATCATATGAAGTTCATAATATCTTCCTCGAAATTTGTTAAGCTGACCTTTAGGATGTCCATTTTGCTGTGTGCACACATTCAAATCTGTTTTGACATTTTTCCACAATTAGTGGCTTTATCCCATTCAAACCTTTAGTTTATTATTTGATGCTACAATATGCATCATATTCATTTACTAAAGGCATTATTGAACAGTCACTATAACAATACAGATTTTTCTCAAGTTAATTCAGAATGTGCAGAGGTAATAAATTGTTGTTGCAATTCAAAAAGGAAGCATAGTTTCATATTTATTTCTGGTAAATTTTATATTTCCTGAACATGAATAAACATATTTTATTTAGGCTGGTTGCTCACTCTGATTTAGAATAAATAATAAGATGATTTTGAACAAAGTCAGAATTTTGATAAATCGAAGGAAGAATTTGAAGATTCATGAGGTAAAATCTACAGACAATTTCCTTCCAGGTATGCATTTACAAGTTCATTCTCATCCATTATTAGTTTCTCTTTTTCTTAGTCCATTTTTTTATTTTTGTTTAGTTTTATTTGCAGGTTTTCATTTGTTCTCAAAAATTGAAGTAAGCAGCAAACCCATTTCAAATTTGCAATAGGTTCAGGGAAATTTTATTTTGAGAATTTGAGCATTTTTAACTTTGCTTTCAACCATCAGAAAACCCAATTGAAATTTCAAGCAATATTATAGGATTCAACGTGATTTTCATATTGCTGATACTTCAGTGAAAATGTTTGCAATATTCTCAGCCTGCTCATCTTCGTCAATCATTTCATGCCGATATCGCAATCGCTTCATCGCATTTTTAATTATGCTCACATCACAATTCAGAATCTGCGATGTGTGTTGTGCGATGTGGGAAGCACAATGTCAATATTCCCCGATCCCCAATATAATATATCTTTAATGATGTGATCGCTTCATTTCATTGCACATGTTCTCATTACATGTTTTCATATCGGAAATTTTCCATTGCAATCTCTGATGTGATAGCTTTCAATGCATGCCTCTGAGCCATTAACATTTAATCGATATATGGCATAGCAACAAAGGTGAAGTCTTGCAAATTAAAATTGAAGCATGGTGAAGAAACATGTGATGCGAATCATCCAATACGGCGATGTGTTATTTTAAAAGCGAGCTTGGGTAACCACTATGGTAAGAAAGAAAATAATGACCAATTTGCAGTATATTCAAATCATTCCGATTTTTCATGTATTTCAGTTTTAAATATATAATTCCATAATTAAAAAGGAATTCAAGACATCTCTATTTTCATATTTTAATTTATTATTTTGGATTTGGTCTTGATTCTAGACAATTTATAAAATCATGGAGTTTATATGAAACTTATAATATTTTGAGAAACATTCGTTACTGCAAATTCACATTTTCATTTTTAATGCATTTCTTTTAATTTCAATTCCCTTGAGCACTAAGCATTCCATTTTTACATTTTACTGCTTGCTTTAGTGTAAATAAAATAAATAATGATTTTGGGTTATAAGATTTTGGTTAGTTTGAATTCTTCATGTTTTTAATGTTAATTAAAATAAAAAGTTAGCTAGTTTGGAGAAACTGATACCTTTCAGGTAAGATCAGAAGCAATCATCCAATGGTAAGATTCATGTACCCACTTTCATTTATTTCCATTTCATACTTTAGTTTCAGTTTTGTTTTTCTGATATATAAATCTGTTTTGCAGCTCTTCATAAAAGCTTCCAATCCTCCGCCAGATCATATTTTTGAAGTCCATACTCTTCTCCTAGCTTAATTTCATGAAGCAGCGATAATCCTCATTGAAACAGCTACGCTAGGAAGTTTCTGAACCTTTAATCTGTTTCTTTAAGCATTCCTTTTTATTAGAAAATGATTAAGATGATGCTTGGAAACAAAAAGATTGATATCAGACAAAAAGTACTCATTGTGGCTGAATTTTATCATCATTGCTATCTAAAAAGCCTAAAACACTACAACCCTGCAAGGTATGCTTTTTCTAAATCTCTACATAAGAAGGATTGATTACACGATTATTTATTTCTTCATATTATTGAGACATTGGTATAAACATTCTTGTTTGAGTTTATCTTGCGAAACTTGGATTTTCCTTTCCATTTTTAAAATTTCTTCATTTTTATTTTTGTTCGTTAGTTTATTTCTTATTTTAGAATAAGAATTTTTTTCCTTTGATTCTCAATTTTGATTTTGGTGACTTTGCCATGATTTATATGGAAGGCCTTCTTATTACCTAACTATGGTCAACATACATGGAGAAAAATTGTTAATAGTCACCTATTAGCTTTTTCTTAAATATCTTACTAAAAGTTTGATTTTCTTATTATAAAGGTAGACATATTTAAGGAAGAGATTACCAATTTAGAGAAGACAAAGTATCATAAAATCTGGAGAAATTTCTTTTTCATCAAAATTGTAATCATTTTGAGATTTCAATATTTTATTAAGATCTTTCAAAGTTCTATTATCAGTCAAGAAAAGTTATTTTTAACCAAGTAAAGACACTTTACAGCAAAGAACCTTTTAACTCTAAAATTTTCATTCTTAACTCTTAAGGAGTCAATGATTCTCCCTGTCCCAAAGAGTCTTATTTTTTTAGAGTATAATCCAGAAATATATTTAAACTTAAAAGATAAGAGGTATCATCATGAGCCTACTTATCATGATCATAGGGGAAAAATAGGCTGACATTACCAACACTGTCAAACAAACCAGGGTAATGGCTTATGATTGCAAACAATTATAAGACAAGGGGTCTCGTCACGAGCCAGCTTGTTCAGTCCAATTATAACTAGTGAATGGCATTTTCAACTATCTGGCTACTAAACCAGGACAATGACTTTTAAGATTTATAATATTAAAAAATTAAAAAAAAAATTAATAATAATAAAATAAAAATAAAAATAAAAATAAAAATAATAAAAATGGATTTATCTCTAGGTCAATAATTCTTAAAGAGATGGGATTCTGAATCATTGGTGGTTAAAAGGTAACCCTGTCGAGGCTATAGATGTTTGCTGGCAACAGTGGCTCTACCTGTGACAAATGAGTATATTTTAAAAGCTAAGCTGTAAAGTGACCCCTGCTTTATCTCTACAACTAATTAAGGACTAATATAGAGTTTTGAAATATTTTAATTTATGAGGAATTT
The DNA here is from genome assembly GCA_034641835.2 of Pinus albicaulis. Classification (NCBI taxonomy): domain Eukaryota; kingdom Viridiplantae; phylum Streptophyta; class Pinopsida; order Pinales; family Pinaceae; genus Pinus; species Pinus albicaulis. The sequence continues at coordinate 824,100,683 of CM076579.1, read as the reverse complement.
TAAGAAAAATTACAGTTAGATGATTTTTTCTTTTATTCAGACTAATGAACCTAGTCAAGCATTTTAAGCATAATTCTCTTTTCTTTAATTATTTTTACTTGAATTTTAGGAAAATCTCATTCATATCAAACAGAGATAACTGGTTCTTCTCCCGTGTGTCGCCACTGTTGTGGTAAAACACAAACCCCCCATTTTTGAATTTTTCACTTCAAATAATAGGGACACTTTCTATAAATTTTTGACTAAACGTCTTTTCAAATTTTTATTTTATTTGATTATCCTACGTGATTGTTAATTTTTCATTTTTCTTTGAATTATTGTTTTGATTGCTTTGTTAGAATTAATTTTTTATAAGCTTCCCATTGACGCTTGTTTCGCCTCATTTGGTCAACTCGTTTAAAAATGGTACTCCTTTGAAGTCCCATCATTTATCTAAGTCTGGGCTAAAAATGCTATTTTTATTCTTTTTATTTATTTTCAAAGTAGCTGTAGTTTAGAAAAACTTAATATTAAAAAATATATATTATTAAAAAAAATAAAAAAAATAAAAAAATAAAAAAATAAAATTTCAGATCCGTCGCAGACCACAGATCGCAAATTTCAGAATCCGTTGTAGATCGCAGATCACAAATTTCAGATTCATCGCAGATCGCAAATTTCAGATTCGTCGCATATCGCAATATCGCAATATCGCAAGATCACAATTTTGCAATTTTGAATCCATCACATATCGCAATATCGCAATATCACAAGATCACAATTTTGCAATTTTGGATCCATCGCATATCGCAATATCGCAATATCGCAAGATCGCAATTTTGCAATTTTGGATCCATCACAATTTTTAGAACATGCACATTTTAAAAACCACCATCCAAGGTTCTTGCGATATGCGATGTGTTAAATTTTTTTAATATAAAGTTTGTTTTTTTTCTTTTTTTTTTTTGTTTCATCCCTTATGCCTCACGTATCTCCACCTCACTCACCCTCATGTCACCCTCACCTCACACTCCACTCACCATATCCCTCCATAATTTCACATGGATGAATTAATGGGTTTAGATTGATTTCAATGGTTTGTTTTATGGGTTTTAGGTTTGGATTGATTCCAATGGTTTGTAAATTAATTTTTATATTTTTTATATTATAATAATTATATTATAATTATAATGTTTATTATAATTTTAATATAATTTGAACTATAATATTAATCATATTTAAATTAACGTTTTCAAATCATTTGTATATTAATTTAATTTTGTAACCGAATTAATTGTTAGTTAGTTAATAATTAATTTAGAATTAATTATTAGATAATTAGAATCTAATTTAGGATTAAAATTCTAATTAAAAATTCTGATTTTTAGCCCAGCAAACAGAATTTCCAGATTTATGCCAGATATGACTCATCAACTTTGGAAGCTCATAGATTGAGTTATACTTGACCAAATGAGGCCCAGGACGGCTCATTGGAAAGATAAAATCAAGGAGAACATTTCTGAGGAGGTTTCACTAATAGATTTGATGATTTATTGAGTCAAAAATCAGGCAGAAGATCAAGCTCCGAATTTATAAAAATAAAATCAATTTTCTGAGTTTTGTTTTCTTCATTTTCATTTGCCCAGCCTCTTCTAATTGCAGATTCATGCATCAATATTATCCTTGGTTAATTAAGATCGTTATGAGTATCAATAAGAAGCTCAAATTTCTTTTTTATTTATTTAAATAGAATTTGATTGGATTTTTTTTAATGTTAGAAATAATATTTGGATTTTATTGTTGCATCTTAATTCATTTTAATTTCTTTTTGCAGGAAAAAACAATAGAAGGGATATTGAGGAAAAAGATTTCAATCAATGAGAAGACTCCAACAATTAAAGATTGGAATTTTTTGAGCAATTAAAGTTGGATTGGGCAGATTTTTCTTCAACAAACTCTCTTCTAAAAATACTTTTGGGAGGATTATAAATTGCAGATGGCAAAATGTAAAAAGGGGCTGCTCTCCTCTGCAATTCCAGACTTCTAAAAGCATTTCTGTTATAGGAATTTAGAGTTGTAGATGGGGAGGAGAGAAAGTTTCAGATCTGAACATTATTGAGGGTTTATTCTTTATATCTTGAATTATGCATGATGGGCAGAGTTTGCATTTCTGCAGCTCTAGTCTTGAAAGCAGAAATTCAAGTAATGTAAAGTACTGTTAGAGACCAGGATTAGAGAAGCAGATTCAATTAACTGGTATTTTTGGCATTTCTGTAGCAAATATCAGTTTCATTTTTATGTTAATAAAATTGTTGTTTCATTTTATTCATGTTTATGCATTTCTGTTGATATGGATAATTTGTCTCAAATTGTTATGTATCTATGTTCTTATGGATTTAACTCTGATTTATGAGTAACGATTTGCTCAGAAATTTGTCTTATAAAACTGATTTTTTAAATAATAATATGTTGTGAATTTCTTCCACATATTATTGTTTAATTATTGGCTTGATTGATTTGATAATTAATATCATTTCTGTGAATTTCTTCCGGAGTGTTGTTGATTTATTATTTCAGTCAAATGGTCTCAATAGAATATGTTTTGGTACTTACAAATGTGAGCTAAATTGAATTTCTTCGCTAGCTTGACATTAATTTAAAGCCAGAAATATTTTAATCCTCATTACTTAATTATCTTACTCTTAGTTGGGATAGATTTATATCTACCTAATTGAGATAGGATTTAGATTAGTTTCTTTTGCTTGCATTATAGAATAAGTTTGCATTTAGATTAAATTTACATTCTTTTAAGTCCTCTTCTCAAAGAGGCAAAATCTTAGTTGTGGTTTGGTTGAACCCAAATCAGCTTAAGAGTCATTATCTTGCCTGATCAGCAAGAAGAATTGATTTGATATCCTTGTCTATTGGTAGTTAACGATACATCATAAACCAATAGCGATAGGGAAAATATACCTGGACCTAGTTAAACCAGTCGGAACCACTATCATAAACGGAAAAGAAACTGTATTAAGGTCCGGACCGGGTGGTTATCCCCCAATGTTGTAGCAGCGATTTTCGAGGCTTCAACACCTTCCCATAACCATAACCTTAACCTTGAATTTACCCTTAACCTAGCCTTAACCTTAAATTTAACTCTACCCTAACCTTAAGAGATAACCTAAACCTAACCTTGACCAAACCCTTAACCTTAACCTTAACCTGAACCTTTACCCTAATCTTAACCTTAACCTTAACCTTGACTTTACCCTTAACCTTAACCTTGACCTTGACCTTAACCTAACCTTAACCTTATCTTACCCTTAACCTAAATTTAAACTTAACTATAACCTAACCATAACCTTGACCAAACCCTTAACATTAACCTTAACCTTACTAAACCCATAACCTTAACCTTAACCTTACCTTAACCTAACCTTAACCTTAACCTTCCCCTAACCTTAACCTTAACCTTACCCTTAACCTGACTAAACTCGTAACCTTAACCGTAAGCTTACCCTTAACCTTCACCTTAACCTTAAAATTACCTTTAACCTTGACCTTACCGCTTAACCTTCACCTTAACCTTAGCTTTAACCTTACTAAACCCGTAACCTTAACCTTAACCTTAACTTTACCCTTAACCTTGACCTTACCCTTAACCTTTAGCTTAACCTTAACCTTAACCTTGACCAAACCCTTAACCTTAACCTTAAATTGACCTTGACCTTGACAATAAGGTTAGCTTAAGGTTAACCTTGACCTTGACCTTAACCTTAACCTTAACCTTAACCTTACCCTTAACCATTACCTAACCTTAACCTTACCTAACCTTGACCTTAACTATAACCTAACCTTAAATTTAACCATAACCTTAACTTTACCCTTAACCTAACTGTAACCTTAAAATTAACCTTGACCTTAACCTTAACCTTAACCTTGACCTAACTGTAACCTTCACCTTACCTTAACCCAACTTAACCTTGACCTTAACCTTAAGCTTAACCATAACCATAACCTTAACCTTAACCTTAACTTAACCACAACCTTAAACTTAAACTTACCGTAACCTTAACCTAACCATAACCTTAAATTTAACCTTACCGTAACCTTAACCTTAACTTAACCACAACCTTAACCTTAAACTTACCGTAACCTTAACCTAACGATAACCTTAAATTTAACCTTACCGTAACCTTAACCTTGACCTTAAGGTTAGGGTTACGTTAATAGTAAAGTTAACGTTAAGGTTAGGTTAAGGTTAAGTTTAAGGTTAGGTTAAGTTTCAGGTCAAGGTTAACGTTAGGTTAAGGTTAAGGGTGAAGGTTAAGGGTAAGGTTAAGGTTAGGGGTGATCAGGAGATCAAGTCTCTTGTAGAAAAATGCTCAAAAATGAAGTTTCTTAGAATTGGTCCAAACCAGATCGACTGGAAAGTGCTCAGAAAAATGATCCTATAGACATGAACGGTACTGAAAACTGATGTCGTATGAGGAAGATATTCAGTTTTGAAGTTCGCCAATTTCAGTTAAAAAGTGGCCCAAAGTTGACTTTATAAAAAATATTTTTATTAAAAAAAGAATATTCCACAGAATATTATGGGAATATTTTGTGGAATATTCCATAGAATATTCTACGAAATATTCCAGTGGCATCCAATGAAAAGGCGCCACGTGGCCAGCCCGAAGGCTGCCACGTGGTCCCAAGGTCCAAACGAAATGGCATATAAAAATTTGTTTATGCACGCGACAGGATTTGAAACTGGGTCAGGCGGATAACAACGCAATGGACCGAACAACGGGCCACGACTATGGTTCTTGAAAGTATTGCGTTTGAATGTTTATCTAAACGTTGTTAATGTTTGGGTGGGGCCCAAAACCGTGGGTCATGGTCACATGACGTAGCACTTGGAGTGAAATGCATTAAATATTATGGTTTGAAACCTTATGCATGTCGATTTTAACTCAAAGTTTTCAAAACTAATTCCAAAGGCCATGGTCACGTGGACCTATTCTTCAGCCCCCCCATGACTGGCGAAAGTTTCGGCAGTTCCCCAAATGTAGCGCCCGTCGCCATTTTAAACTATAGTTAACTCCAGTTATCCACATTTAGTGGAGTTTTTCTAAGTGACACTCGGCAAACTTCAGTTAGCCATAACTTTGGCTAGGGAAGTCCATTTGGGACGATTTTTATTTTTATTTTGTGGTATTGAAGCATTCTGGAGTTGTTGAGATAGGTTGTAGAGCCATCAGGGCACTTTATCAATGATTTTACCAGCGATTTTGGTTGTGGAGCCACCAAGGCCTAATGAAAGATTAGCTATGTTGGACTATACTCATCCATTGGAGGTGAATTAATAGTCGATTTATACTGATTTCAGCCTTCTATTTTTAAATTTGCAGCTTATTTTTCCTTTTGAGGCTTTCTACACAGTGTAATTCATATTTTGAGCATTTAATGAAAAATGGAAAAGCCTAATTAGAGGCTTTTGGACCCAGCAGAGGTAGCCCAAGAGAGGGGTGAACTGCTTAAGCAAATGCTTACTATTATGTTGTACATTTTTGCTGTTATATTTCAGATTCTGCTACATTAAACAGTAACTTTTCATAAGTACACTTTTCCTAATCAGGCTTATACAGTGAACAAAACTCATTAGTTCAACTTCAAACCACATTACTTCATTTGCAGAATACTTGAACTTGCTTATTCACACATAACATTTTTATTAATGAATACTTTGCACATAAACAAATACTTTCATTGATCAGATCTATTTCAGTGTTTACATTTTATTTCTTTATGCAGAGCCAGTTTGTGGGCCAGAAGCTTATGGTTTCATCCTTTCTAGTAAAGGTGAAATAACCAGTAAAAGCCCCCTACTGTCAATCTCTGTATAAGAAATACTTTGTTCTCAAAATTTCATATCAGATTGGTATCAGAGCTCTAGGTTTTGCTTAAGATTTTGTGAAATTTGTGCAAGAATATTGTGCTATTCTGCAAAATTTGATGATTACTAGGCTGAAATTGAAAAGAGGGGATGGTCAATTGGTTAGAGAACAAGTTAATCCTCAACCAAGGAGGGCTAGAGTGCCATTATCTCCACCTTCCATTTCATCCTCATTAGCCTTAGAATCAGCCACAAACATGTATTCCAGAGAAGGAGAAGTACATGAGGAAATGGATCCCAAGGAAGAAGAAAGAGTCTTTAGAAAATCTTTCTTGGACATGACTGAGATGGTTAGGATCCTATACCAGGAGAGAAATGATAGGATTGCTGGAGAAGGGTCTAGAAACCAAAAAGAAGAAGGAGATTCTTCAGGAGGGAAGAAAGACAAAGATGAGTCTAAGAAAGGGAATGGAGGAAATGGTGATCCACCATCTCCATTGTCATCCTCTTCCTCCACATCATCCTCTTCAACTTCTGTTAATCAGTCACACAAAACAAAAACATCTCTTAGAAATCCTTTGTTAAAGCTTGATGTAAAGTTTGAGTTGTCGATGTTTAATGGTGATGTGAATGCAGAAAAATTGGATAACTGGATTAGACAGCTGGAAGTCTATCTAAGAATTCAAAATTTGCATGATGATGACACAAAAATCCAATTAGCCTCTTTGAGAATGGATGGAGCAGCTTTGGTTTGGTGGGAAGCCAAGACCAAGGAGGAAATTAAAAAGCATGGTAAGATAACTCTAACTTGGAATGAGTTTATTACAGCTATTAAGAAACAATTTTTTCCTCTTGCTCATATTTATAAAGCAATCATGAATTTGAAAAATTTTAGGCAACTTAAGGGTAAAAATGTGCAAGATTATACCCAAGATTTTAGAAGGAGAGCACTTCTACTTGGAGTAGACTTACAAAGTCAAGACACCTTGTTGAAATACATAGGAGGTTTGCACAATTATCTGCAACATACTATTCTAGTGTTTAACCCTACCAACTTATATGAAGTCTGTGTGTAGGCTACACATTTAGAAGCTAGAGGAAAAACTACTTTTGATGAGGATAGTAATTTCAAAAACAAAGGAAAGAAGAGAGTTGCAAATTCAAGAAAAGAAAAAGGAAAGTTCTTTTGCAAGAACTGTTCAAAGACAAGTCATGATGAAGATCATTGTTGGAAGCTTCATCCTAAACTGAAACAAAAAAAATACAAGAATAAAAACAAGACCAAAGAAAAGGAGAAAACTCTAGCAACAGTTGAGCAATACTTAGGGTCAGACTCAGGAGATGATACAAAGAGAATAGCCATGGTTTTAAAGAACATTAAGGGGAAATAAGTGGTGCAAGACACAACTCCCAATTCTAGCTCTTTGAATTGTCACAAATATAATCATGAAGAAAGGAGGAGGATAGAGCTTTTCCATGTGAGGGTAATTTCAAAACATACCAAAATTGACACACTATTTGACAGTGGGTGACAAGCGAATCTTATATCTGAAGACTTGGTCAAGTAGCTTAAACTTGAGACCATTCTACATCCGAAGCCTTATCCACTTGGATGGATATGCAAGGATGCCAATTTTCAAGTCTCAAGAAAGTTCATATTGCACTTTGCAATAACTGCACACTTTATTGACACAGTTGAACTTGATGTGGTGCCGCTTGATATCTCAAGTATTGTTTTGGGAAGTCCTTATTTATTTGACAGGAAGGCTATCTTTCATCGACATGAAAAAAATTATCACTTGTTCAAAGATGGTAAAGAGTACATTGTGAGAGCTCACAAGAAGAAGCTGGAATCTTCTTTACTCCATGCAAGTCAATTGAAAAGATTGGTTAATGCAAGTCAAAGTCTAACTTTGTTAATGTTGAAACGACCAGATTTTCAGCATTCACCTTTTTATGATGTTGCTAATGATTTGTCTCAGTTTAATAATAGTTTGTCTTTGAAAGAAGATGATTTTATGTTGCACAAATTACATTTTGGGTCAGCCAATGCAGTGAATGAAGTGTCAAAGAAAAGCAGTGCAAGCAAGGAGGACACCGAATTCAGCATGGGAAAAATTTGGTTTCAGAATGGTAGAATTCGCCATGAGAATAGTTTGCAAGGTGAAAGTTATTTTAAGCCTTCTGGGAAGTTTGATCAGTGTAGAAAAATTTTACTTTTTGCAAATTACAATTGTTGTTCTGCAAATTTTAATCATTTTCATCATGACTCCGTCAATCTTAGCAATGGTCGATCAGTTGATTCCAGAGATAGATTATCATTTTCTAAAAAGCTTCATTTGATGAAATCGGGTAGGTTTCAGTTATGCAAGGGTGGAAGAGTGGAGAATCAATATCCACATCATCAGTTTCACTAGTCAGAGAGATTTTGGGGTCCAAAAGCTTCCCATTTGGGAGGCGTGATCAGGAGATCAAGTCTCTTGTAGAAAAATGCTCAAAAATGAATTTGCTCAGAATTGGTCCGAACTAGATTGATTGGAAAGATCTCGGAAAAATGATCCTTTAGACGTGAATGGCACTGAAAACCGACATCATATGAGGAAGATATTCAGTTTTGAAGTTCGCCAATTTCAGTTAAAAAATGGCCCAAAGTTGACTTTATAAAAAATATTTTTATTAAAAAAAGAATATTCCACATAATATTCGGCAAAATATTCCAGTGGCAACCAATGAAAAGGCACCACGTGGCCAGCCTAGAGGCCGCCACGTGGCCCCAAGGTCCAAATGAAATGGCATATAAAAATTTGTTTATGCACGCGACAAGATTTGAAACTGGGTAGGGCGGATAACAACGCAACGTACCGACCAACGGGCCACGGCTATGGTTCTTGAAAACATTGTGTTCGAATGTTTATTTAAACATTGTTAATGTTTGGGTGGGGCCCGGAACCATGGGTCATGGTCACATGACGTAGCGCTTGGAGTGGAATGCATTAAATTTTATGGTTTGAAACCTTATCCACGCCGATTTTAACTCAAAGTTTTTAAAACTAATTCTGAAGGCCATGGTCATGTGGATCTATTCTTCAGCCCCCCATGACTAGTGGAAGTTTCGGTAGTCCCCCAAATGTAGCGCCCGTCGCCATTTTTAACTGGAGTTAACTACATTTCTCCACATTTAGTGGAGTTTTTCTAGGTGACACTGGGCAAACTTCAGTTAGCCATAACTTTGGCTAGGGAAGTCCATTTGGGATGCATTTTTTTTTTTAATTTTTGGGTATTGAAGCATTCTGGAGCTGTTGGGATAGGTTTCAGAGCCATTAGGGTGCTCTAGCAGTTATTTTACCAGTGATTTTGGTTGTGGAGCCGCCAGTGCCTAATGAAAGATCAGCTGTGTTGGACTATACTCATCCATTCGAGATGAATGAATAGTCGATTTATACTGATTTCAGTCCTCTATTTCTGAATTTGCACCTTATTTTTCCTTTTGAGGCTTTCTACACATTTTAATTCATATTTTGAGCATTAATGAAAAAGGGAAAAGCCTAATTAGAGGCTTTTGGACCCAGCAGAGGTAGCTCAAGAGAGGGGTGGACTGCTTAAACAAATTCTTACTATTATGCTATGCATTTTTGCTGTTATATTTCAGATTCTGCTACATTAAACAATAATTTTTCATAAGTACACTTTTCCCAACTAGACTTATACAATGAACTAAACTCATTAGTTCAACTTCAAACCACATTACTTCATTTTCAGAATACTTGAACTTGCTTATTCACACATAAAATTTTGATTAATGAATACTTTGCACATAAACACATAATTTCATTGATCGGATCTATTTCAGTGTTTACATTTTATTTCTTTAGGCAGAGCCAGTTTGTGGGCCAGAAGCTTCTCATTTCATCCTTTCTAGTAAAGGTGAAATAACCAGTAAAAGGCCCCTACTGTCAATCTCTGTATGAGAAATACTTTTTTTTCACAATTTCAAATCAAGGGGAAGGTTAAGGTTAAGGGTTTAGTTAAGGTTAAGGTTAAGGTTAAGGTTACGGGTTTATTCAGGTTAAGGTTAAGGCTTACCCCCTTAACCTTAACCTTAACCTTAACCTAACTATAATTGTTACACAACATTTTGTCACCATCCCTGCAATCCCTCATCCCATACATTGGAGGACTATTCCCGGGACTTGTGTATGGTAAAATGTCCAAAGAAAACCTTGATGGCATCCTTCTGCATAAGGGCAAGAATTATCCTCAAGTACATTTCCTCTGAAAAACCCTAAAAGTATATGTTTTGGCCTTGGCACGAGTATCCAGTTCATCACTCACACCGACCTGGAAAAGTTACACTAGGCTCATGCCACTTGTCACTCTGTCCATGTGTCTCACCCGCGCCAAGCCTATTTGGGAATGTTTTTAAAAACAAATGGCAAAATTTTGGTTCTAACAACTTCAGAACTAATCATCAGAAAGAAGTTGGGCTACTTGACTCTGTATCTCCTTTTTTAGGAAATGGTTTCCCACCTCTCATGGAACCTTCCTAAGAGATAAGACTCTATCCCATGATTATAGGGATCCAAACTTCCCTTCCTCCCTCTATAAAATCCTGCCCTCTCCATTTGCAAGCTAGCTGAACTTTTGGGAAGGAAATTATAGCTGAGTGACAATCAATGGCAGAGCTAAGGAGAACCCTGTGTGAGAGAGAGAGAGTTTTTTGAAATCCTTGACGAGCTTTGTGAGGCACGTCCCACTGTAATCTTGTCGAAGGAAGATCACGACGTCAGAGCATCGCTTGTCATCTTTCTCTCATATCTTAATATACATGACTCTGTTATTGGTTCCATGATTGTGTTTGTCCATTATGTAATTCAATTTCATTCATTCCTCTCTGAATGATCGATAGTTATAAAGGGTGAAATATTACGTTGCATGTCGTCTCTCTTCTTTGCATGTGTACAGGTATCTGGATGCAACAAGCTCACGGATCATGACCTGTCCAGCTAGGAATGGAAGTGCTGCTTTTTCTTTGACAACAACAACGAAGGAATGATGGTAAGATATCTATCACGATTCTATATTTTGTAACTAGGAATCAATATCTTTGCATGTTTTGATTGTTGCTAGACCCACTCTAGGGCTAGTGGGATCACCTCTGTCCGTAGAGGGGATTTACCTCCACAAAAATTTGGCGACTCCGTTGGGGATTAGTGGGAGTTGGTCCTTCCCCCATTTGGGTTGTTTTTTGGATTTTTGTTTTATTAGTCTTCTTTTCTGGTTCACCTTCCTTGGTATTAAAACCATGTTCAACCCCAGAAGACCAGATCTAGCCTCTATTCATTCATTTTCATAATTTTTTAGGGTAAATCATATTGGTGTGATTATCCCTCTGGTAGTCGCACCAAAGGGCACTAGTTACTAGTTAGGCACCCGCACCATCCCCTGTTTGGCATAGATTATAGCCAGACAGGTGCGCCAACCCTGGTAGGTTTTAGGGTTTTCCTATTTTTGGACTTTCTGGGCTTGAGTTTTAGTCCTGGTTTGTTTTTTCTGATTGTTTGAGTGCTTTGAAGTCATTAATCTAGGTTCATGGAGAAATAAGGAGTAGAATTAGATTAGTTTTATGTTTTCAAAAGAATAAAATGTTGTGAAAAGAGTTTGCCAATCCAAGTGCACTCTAAAGAAGAAAAAATGTTAGATCAATAGGATTGGGTAGGTAGAAATCTTGTGTTGATAAAGATCCATTGTTTTCCATGACTTCTAACATATTTTCAGAGCAAGATCATCCCAGCAAACGAAGGCAGCCCAATGTATGAGGCACTGATCAACCTCCCAGAGAATGCGATTCTGAAGTTCTTGATGCCTTTAAGAAGGCACCATCCCAGAGTGGAGCCACTGTTGACCACCTATAAAATTTTTTATATCAAAAGGTGGCCAAAACATTTTTTGAGCCTTCAAGAAACACTTTTATTACAAAAATTGTTATCTCTTGAAGCCTCTTGAAGATGTCATGCCCTTGTTTCAATCTTCATTGTTGTTTCCATTTCAAAAAGCTCAGAAATTCTGTTGATTTCTAAGAGAAAGGACTGCTTCAAAATCACCATTTTTCCTTTCCCTCCACCACAAAACTAACCTCCATTTTGCCTCCTCTTTTCCTCATAAACTTCCTCTGTTTTCCCTTTTCCCCACTTCCCCTTCATAAAATCCCCTTTATAGAGTTTAAAAACTCCTTTTTAAACTATACCAAAACCCCCAAATCCATTGAAAAACATTGAAAAAATCATGAAAAATACGTATTTTTGTATTAAGGCTTAAGCCCCTTGGGCTAAGTCATAAAACACTTCCCCGTTATATGCCCTGGTGCTAGAAACAGGTGCTAAGCCTTTAAAAGTGCTCATCGCATCGCAAAATTCGAACGCATAAATCTGTTTCACCAGGCCCAATTTCCGATAGCGATTAGCCTTTGTATTTAAAGGCTCGATCTTATTTCCGTTCCATATAACCATAAAGCCCGCATCCGGTGCTTAAATCATTGTATAAACCATCTCTGATCAATATTTTTCTTTGTAAAGTCAAAAAACCCCTTTTTCCAAATTTTTGGTCTAATCGTGCCCATTATATGCTTTGTATATATTAAAAATGGGTAGATTAAAAAGACCCGAAATGAAATCGCATCAGAGAAATTCACAATGGGTAAGACCCACATCAAAATTTTCGATGCGATTGAGTCCCATATGTATAAACCTCACCCCCACCACTTTTCATTTCATATAGCCTATGCCTGGTGTTAGAGTCGGACTTTGCAGCCCTCCGTCAGAGATCATTTCTCTATCTGCATTTCATTGTTTAGGTGTCTCATTCCGTTCGTTCACCTGCATTCCGTTAGGGGCATGCCACTGACTGATGGAAGGGTTTGGTTCTCTTGTTTTCCCTCATGCTTGTACCTGCTGGGTTGGTCAAAACTCCTCAAAATTTATCAAAGTTCAGTTCATGTCATTCATAGTCATAAATGATTATTTTGGTCAAAAAGAGTCTTTTGGTTTCTGAGTCTAGGGTTTGGTCTTTTGACATGTTTAATAAATGCCCACAGGCCATGAGGAGGATTTCAATAAGTTTTCAAATCAAAGTTTTTCATCATCAGACATATTTGAGGACATTTCTTGTTCAAAACTCTGTTTTGAATAAGAAATTGTCGCATTCATTTTTGTAATAATCATGTATTTTTTCGTCTTGAAGATTTCAAAGCAGGCTCTGGTTTTCCTTTGCCAAACATCAAAGCCAAAATCCCTGCAAAAATCAACTAATTTCATTAGTTAAAGCTTATAAAATCAGTGAAAATCAAAAGAAAGAGTTCATTAAATGACAAAGTGCCAAAATAAAAAGAACATTACAAAATAGGTTTTTGGAGAAGTAAAAATCAAAGCCACCTCTTGCAAGATATTTCTCAAAGCTATTTAGACCATTTTCATCAGGAAATATTCACAAAATCTCATAGAAAAATCGTGTTTTGAAAGTTGGAGAGAAAACAGTGTTTGAGTGAAGGCCGACTGTGTGTGATAATAGTAGCACGGCGCATAGGAAAGAGGTGCGACGCATTGGGCTTGTTGTATATATTTACCCCCTGCCTATGAATTTTGGTCCACTGCCTCATTTGAACACAATTCAGAGCTCTATTGTGACCTAAAACTTCATGTTCCTGCTTGATTTTACCATCTCTGCCTAAAATGCATTATCCAAAGGTTTAAAACCTGCTTTTAAAATTATATTGAGCCGAAGCCCCAGGGCCTTAGCCCCCTTTCCTGTCATCGTCACATGACCCGAGCCCAAAAACCACAGGCTATAGGGAAAGGAGCTCAATCATAAAGTTTTCGGGGGCGATAGCAACCGTCCGATCAAGTTAAATCAATGGAGCAACGATCGTCCTATAAGGAGGACCCCCCACACGCAGAAAACCGGCGGTATAATCCCGCACCGCTTCCACCGAGCCGGCGGTTTTGGACCCAAGGCCAGCGATTCCATTTAGAACATGTCGCGTGTCTTTGGTACGAGCCCTAAAACCATTTTCCCCACGCGTTAAATATTGAACCAGGGTCAGGTAGCGGAATCCATCCACACCGTAGGATCTGCTGATCTCCATCCGATGGCGGATATGTGCCAGAGCTACTCACTCGTTAACGTATGTTCGCTGTGATCCGTGGCCCACCATTGTGTTGCTCTCGTCACCTCCTAACCGTCGATCCGTCTTCAAAGATCCGACGGCCAGAAATTAGTCTCCTCATCCGTTGACCCCGCTGCCACGTCAGTCCCCCATCTATCCATCGTACATCCACGTGTACCCGTCTTGTGCATCCATAATATTCCTCCCCACCATATGTATATATATGTGTGTGTGTTCATATGTGTCTTCATTTGCATTCATCGTTCTTCAGTCACCACCTCCAAACTGTGTTATGTATAAAATCCGCATTTTGTCTATTTGTCAAAGCCCTCATTGTATTCCCTCCGCCACCCCTCGTGTCCTTGTTATCTGTTAGTGGCCATGATGTTATTCTCGTCTCTGCCTCCGCGCTCCTCATCCCCGAGTCAGTTTTCTCTAATGTTTTGTGGGTTTTGCAGGTTTTAAGACAATAATGAAGCCTCATAATTTACCGCCTCCATTGCAGAAGTTAAAAAGCATGTTAAAGGATGACATTCTGCTGGTGAAATTTAAAGAAGAAGCCAAGGGTAGGTGTGAGAAATGACCACCATTAAAGAAGATGAAGATACGAATCTACAGAACCCTCCAGAGAAAATCAAGGGAGGCTTCGCCTTGCATTAAAGGTCCAAGATTTAAATTCAGAGCTAAAGGTCGGAGTATAGTACAGAATTGTAGACTATCTCAGGGTTCTTACGGCAGCAGATTTTCCCTCTTTCAGTAAGAGGCAGAACGATGTATATTTTATTATTTATGTCATGTTTATAAGGATATTTTCATCTCCCACCATTTATTTCTAGAGGCATGTTGTAAAGTACAGTCATTTATAGTTAGTCATTCATAGAGTGGGTGCGAATGTTTTCCGCCATTGTATTCAAATTGAGTCTTTAAATGTGTTTCATCTACCTCCTCCTCTAGAATTCTCTATATTTTCTATAAAGGCCCGAAAAGAAGACATTGTAGAGGTTCCAGATTTCTTTCAGCAAACTGTGCAGTGAAAAGGCTCTTGTATACATTCTGTAATATTTCTGTATGAAGGTTCAGAGCCCGTAGGGTCTCAGTGAGGAGGAGTTATAACTCGTAGCACAAATGTATACCAAACGAGGTGCTCACAGTATGTAATTTCTCTTATGTGTTAATACAATATCTCATTTCATGCTATTTATCTTCTTGTATCATGTTCTAGAATGCGAGTGGCTCACTAGTTTGTAGTAAGGATTCATCCTTGTTGATGCCCTTTCTGGAATTAGTCAAGCGCTTTAAATAGGCCTAGTCATGATATACTGTTCCATGTTCATCTATTCCATATATTCTGCTATATTAGCTACTTGAGGAGGGTGCTTTTAAAACACCATTTTCATATAAGGATTCATAAATTAATATTCCCTTATGTGGTTTTGTTGTGTATCTAGGTATCAGTCTCATGTTAAATAATATCTTCTCTATGTTTCCTCACTGCACTCACTTCCCGATATTTGATTTCTGTGATATATTAGTTGAACTGGCCCTCTTTACAGTAAGCTGTCTCTTAACTTTTTGATGCCTTTGTATTGGAGTTTTACATGATGTCCCTACACTATTCTTATCTTTGTGTCAGCTTCTGAGAGAGTTTGGTCCCATTCAAAACTAATTTCATTGTTCAAACAAGAGATAGTAAGTGAGCTCTTGGACTCACAATCCAAACTATATGAAGAGCCCTTTGCTATATTAAGATGTCCTAGGCACTGGTCTATGGCAACTCTAGACTATCTCTAGGGGGTGACAAAAGTGTCCACAACATCTTTCTAGCACCGTTGTCGGGGATCGAATTCAAGAATATCAGTTTCCCTGGGCCTCGAAAATTTGTTTTCACTCTCTAATCAGGTGAGCACAGAGAGTTGAAGAGTTGCATATCCCTCACCTTGGCGACTCCACTATTCTTTATTTGATAAATTTTATTGGTAGTCCTGGCTTCTCGAAAGCCACATTTGAGGTCAGATACATCTCAGTCGAAAACACCTTACGTGTCTGACCCGGAGAAGACCATCCATAAAAGAGTTTGGAAAGAGAAGAAGTCAGTTTGTGCCGAAATCCCTGAATATCCTGTAGAAGATTATCCATCTTCTTCTTCTCAATAAATATCAGTAGAAAATCCCGACTCCACTGTTGTTTATTTGATAAATCTATTTGCAGTCCCGACTCTGCTAGGGAAGAAACAATAGCTTTGATTTGGAAAATCACTGTGGTGGACAGTAAATATCTTAAACCATCCACCTGGCGGCTCCATAGTTCCTGAATAATTAAAATACCCCACTGGCAGAAGACTTTGAACTGGTTGAGAAGATCTAGTGATCATCTTTGCAGAAGCATGGATCCAAGCATGGATAGGGATACAAAGCTAGAGGCTTTGTATTATCAATTAAATGAATTAATAAAAATGTTTGGTAAAGTGCAAGAGAGGTATAGCGCTAATATGAATGAGGATGATAATTATTTAGAAAGGCCCATGCCTCTTCCAGAACAAGAACAAAATCAAGACGTGGATAATGAGCAAGGCATGTATGATATTTTAAAGCCCATGGAAGATGAAGAGGAAAGCAATCAGGAATTGCCTGAATTATTGCCTATATCTTGTATTATGCTGGTCAGAGAATATCACGACCTAATAGCAAAATTTAATAGGAAACTCTGCCTTGAAGAAGCAAGAGACCACATAGAAGAGGCAGAATCCGATGTAAAAGAAGAGGCTCAAGAGAACATCCCGCCTCCAAATCAGCTAGTACAAGAAAAGGAGAGCTGCTTCTCTTCTGCACAGAGGAACACAAAGCGATCATCCCCTTTGACAGAAGATGAGGTTGATCAGAAATTAAATCAGCAGTTCACCTCAGAAGTCTTTTACAGAACAGATTCCCTTGCTCACTCATTCATTGAGTTTGATAATTCGGATCCAGAAAGCTCCTCTGAGAATCAAGACGAAGAAAGACCTGCCGAGAAACCGACAAGTTTGATTGGTGACATTGCTTATGATTGTGACTTTCCTAATTATGATTTATTTGATGATGATTGTCTCCAGAGAAGCAGTGGACCCATCCGTCCTATCTATGACACTGATGGAGAAAGTTATGAAAGCATCAGTGATGAGTGTCATGTGATCAGTGGTCAGCAATCTTTCCTTTCAAAAGAAGAGGAGGAGAGAAAAGAAGAAGTCCTTGAGCAAGATGAAAATAATGAGCCTACTCTTGAAAAAGAGGAAGCAAAGGTGCAAGCCACTGCTAAATAATACTTAAATCTTTTCACGGAGCTCAACATGTCAGAGCAGAGAATATCCGAGCCCTATGAGGACTCAACTGCCATATATGATGAGCCCTCCAGTTCAGAAAATGAAGAAAATGAGGGAGATTCTCTTTCTCAAGAGAGTCTTGTTCTTAATCCAGTGGAAGGAAAAGAAATCCTAGTTGAAGCCTGCCTGCCTAATATACATGACCAGGTATCTTTTCATGATCCTTATGCTCATTTTTTGCAAACATTTGAAGAAGGATCAAGGGTCTTTTCTAGCAGCATGTTGCCAGCAGAAAGAAGATTTTTTGAAGCTGCTATTCTGGAACAAGAAGAAAGTGATCAAGCTCTCAAGAGCCATATTGAAGATGCAGTGGAAAATGCAAAAATCAAAGCTGCCCAGTATGAAGACAGCAGTGAGCAAAGTCAATTCTAGATAAAATAAAGGATGGGCATAGGAATTGACAGCGTTAGAAGACTAACGACGAAGGTGCCTCAGAAACAGCAGATACCAGCAAGAAAGCAAAGAAAATTAGGCAATGGTAAAACAAGAACAGAATGTGAAAGCATAGCTGGAGGCAAATTGCAGAATAAAATAGGGAAACATGGAGGGGTACAACTGAAGAATAATACAACTAATGGACACCAGCAAAGCAGAGTATGGGACCCGGGAGGCCAAGACAGCCTGGTGTATTATATTGTACATTAGTTTTCTTTTTGTTTCATCATTCTTTGAATAATGTAAATAAGCCGACGAGTCTTGAAGAAAATGCAGAGGGATTATAGGATAAAATTCACATACACGAGGGTCTGAGGTCTGCGTGTTCTCGACATGTCCGAGGACGAACATGCCGTCCCCAGATGGAGCCGATGTTGTATATATTTACCCCCTGCCTATGAATTTTGTTCCGCTGCTTCATTTGAACCCAATTTAGAGCTCTATTGTGACCTAAAACTTCATGCTCCCGCTTGATTTTACCATCTCCGCCTAAAATGCATTATCCAAAGGTTTAAAACCCACTTTTAAAATTATATTGAGTCGAAGCCCCAGGGCCTTAGCCCCCTTTCCTGTCGTCGTCACATGACCCGAGCCCAAAAACCATAGGCTATAGGGAAAGGAGCTCAATCATAAAGTTTTCGGGGGCGATAGCAACCGTCCGATCAAGTTAAATCAACGGAGCGACGATCGTCCTATAAGGTGGACCCCCCATGCGCAGAAAACTGGTGGTATAATCTCGTACCGCTTCCACCGAGCTGGCGGTTTTGGACCAAAGGCCAGCGATTCCATTTAAAGCATGCCGCGTGTCTTTGGTACGGGCCCTAAAACCATTTTCCCCACGCGTTAAAGATTGAACTAGGGCCGGGTAGCGGAATCCATCCACGCCATAGGATCTGCCGATCTCCATCCGATGGCGGATATGTGCCAGAGCTGATCATTCGTTAACGTATGTTCGCCGTGATCTGTGGCCCACCATTTTGTTGCTCTCGTCGCCTCCTAACCGTCGATCCGTCTTCCAAGATGCGGCGGCCAGAAATTAGTCTCCTCATCCGTTGACCCCGCTGCCACGTCAGTCCCCCATCTATCCATCGTACATCCACGTGTTCCCGTCTTGTGCATCCGTAATATTCCTCCCCGCCATATGTATATATATATGTGTGTTCATATGTGTCTTCATTTGCATTCGTCGTTCTTCAGTCACCACCTCCAAACTGTGTTACGTATAAAATCCGCATTTTGTCTATTTGTCAAAGCCCTCATTGTATTCCCTCCGCCACCCCTCGTGTCCTTGTTATCTATTAGTGGCCACGATTTTATTCTCGTCTCTGCCTCCGTGCTCCTCGTCCCCGAGTCGGTTTTCTCTAATGTTTTGTGGGTTTTGCAGGTTTTAAGACAATAATGAAGCCTCATAATTTACCGCCTCCATTGCAGAAGTTAAAAAGCATGTTAAAGGATGACATTCTGCTGGTGAAATTTAAAGAAGAAGCCAAGGGTAGGTGTGAGAAATGACCACCATTAAAGAAGACGAAGATACGAATCTACAGAACCCTCCAGATAAAATCAAGGGAGGCTTCGCCTTGCATTAAAGGTCCAAGATTTAAATTCAGAGCTAAAGGTCAGAGTATAGTACAGAATTGCAGACTATCTCAAGGTTCTTACGGCAGCAGATTTTCCCTCTTTCAGTAAGAGGCAGAACGATGTATATTTTATTATTTGTGTCATGTTTATAAGGAGATTTTCATCTCCCAGCATTTATTTCTAGAGGCAGATTGTAAAGTACAGTCATTTATAGTTAGTCATTCATAGAGTGGGTGCGAATTTTTTCCACCATTGTATTCAAATTGAGTCTTTAAATGTGTTTCATCTACCTCCTCCTCTAGAATTCTCTATCTTTTCTATAAAGGCCCGAAAAGAAGACATTGTAGAGGTTCTAGATTTATTTCAGCAAACTGTGCAGTGAAAAGGCTCTTGTATACATTCTGTAATATTTCTGTATGAAGGTTCAGAGCCCGTAGGGTCTCAGTGAGGAGGAGTTATAACTGTAATGAGGATTCTGGTCTTTGGTATCTCACAGTATGTAATTTCTCTTATGTGTTAATACAATATCTCATTTCATGCTATTTCTCTTCTTGTATCATGTTCTAGAATGCAAGTGGCTCACTAGTTTGCAGTAAGGATTCATCCTTGTTGATGCCCTTTCTGGAGTTAGTTAAGCGCTTTAAATAGGCCTAGTCATGATATATTTTTCCATGTTCATCTCTTCCATATATTCTGCTATATTAGCTACTTGAGGAGGGTGCTTTTAAAATGCCATTGTCATATAAGGATTCATAAATTAATATGCCCTTATGTGTTTTTGTTGTGTATCTGGGTATCAGTCTCATGTTAACTAATATCTTCTCTATGTTTCCTCACTGCACTCACTTCCTGATATTTGATTTCTGTGATATATTAGTTGAACTGGCCCTCTTTACAGTAAGCTGTCTCTTAACTTTCTGATTCCTTTGTATTGGAGTTTTACATGATGTCCCTACACTATTCTTATCTTTGTGTCAGCTTCTGAGAGAGTTTGGTCCCATTCAAAACTAATTTCCTTGTTCAAACAAGAGATAGTAAGTGAGCTCTTGGAATGAAAATCCAAATTATATGAAGAGCCCCTTGCTATATTAAGATGTCCTAGGCACTGGTCTATGCAAACTCTAGACTGTCTCTAGGGGTGACAAAAGTGTCCACAACATCTTTCTGGCGCCATTGCCGGGGATCGAATTCAAGAATATCAGTTTCCATGGGCCTCGACAAATTGTTTTCACTCTCTAATAAGATGAGCACAGAGAGTTGAAGAGTTGATATCCCTCACCTCGGCGACTCCACTGTTCTTTATTTGATAAATTTTATTGGTAGTCCTAGCTTCCCGAAAGCCACATTTGAGGTCAGATACATCTTAGTCGAAAACACCTTACGTGTCTGACCCGGAGAAGACCATCCATAAAAGAGTTTGGAAAGAAAAGAAGTCAGTTTGTGCCGAAATCCCTGAATATCCTGTAGAAGATTATCCATCTTCTTCTTCTCAAGAAATCTCAATAGAAAATCCCGACTCCACTGTTGTTTATTTTATAAATCTATTTGCAGTCCCGACTCTGCTGGGGAAGAAACAATAGCTTTGATTTGGCAAATCACTGTGGTGGACAGTAAAGATCTTAAACCATCCACCTGGTGACTCCACAGTTCCTGAATAATTAAAAGACCCCACTGGCAGAAGACTCTGAACTGGTTGATAAGATCTAGTGATCATCTTTGCAGAAGCATGGATAGGGATACAAAGCTAGAGGCTTTGTATTATCAATTAAATGAATTAATAAAAAGGTTTGGTAAAGTGTAGGAGAGGTATAACGCTAATATGAATGAGGATGATAATTATTTAGAACGGCCCATGCCTCTTCCAGAACAAGAACAAAATCAAGACGGGGATAATGAGCAAGGCATGTATGATATTTTAAAGCCCATGGAAGATGAAGAGGAAAGCAATTAGGAATTTCCTGAATTCTTGCCTATATCTTGTATTATGTTGGTCAGAGAATATCACGACCTAATAGCAAAATTTAATAGGAAACGATGCCTTGAAGAAGCAAGAGACCACATAGAAGAGGTAGAATCCGATGTAAAAGAAGAGGCTCAAGAGAACATCCCGCCTCCCAATCAGCTACTACAAGAAAAGGAGAGCTGCTGCTCTTCTGCACAGAGGAACATAAAGCAATCATCCCCTTTGACAGAAGATGAGGTTGATCAGAAATTAAATTAGCAGTTCACCTCAGAAGTCTTTTACAGAATAGATTCCCTTGCTCACTCGTCCATTGAGTTTGATAATTCGGATCAAGAAAGCTCCTCTGAGAATCAAGACGAAGAAAGACCTGCTGAGAAACTAACAAGTTTGATTGGTGACATTGCTCATGATTGTGACTTTCCTAATTATGATTTATTTGATGATGATTGTCTCCAGAGAAGCAGTGGACCCATCCGTCCTATCTATGACACTGATGGATAAAGTTATGAAAGCATCAATGATGAGTGTCATGTGATCGGCAATCAGCAGTCTTTCCTTTCAAAAGAAGAGGAGGAGAGAAAAGAAAAATTCCTTGAGCAAGATGAAAATAATGAGCCTACTCTTGAAAAAGAGGAAGCAAAGGTGCAAGCCCCTGCTCAAGAATACTTAGATCTTTTCATGGAGCTCAACACGTCAGAGCAGAGCATATCCGAGCCCTATGAGGACTCAACTGCCATATATGATGAGTCCTCCAGTTCAGAAAATGAAGAAAATGAGGGAGATTCTCTTCAAGAGCGTCTTGTTCTTAATCCAGTGGAAGGAAAATAAATCCTGGTTGAAGCCTGCCTGCCTAATATACATGACCAGGTATCTTTTCATGATCCTTATTCTCATTTTTTGCAAAAATTTGAAGAAGGATCAAGGGTCTTTTCTAGCAGCATGTTGCCAGCAGAAAGAATATTTTTTGAAGCTGCTATTCTGGAACAACAAGAAAGTGATCAAGCTCTCAAGAGCCATATTGAAGATGCAGTGGAAAATGCAAAAATCAAAGCTGCCCAGTATGAAGACAGCAGTGAGCAACGTAAATTCTAGATAAAATAAAGGATGGGCATAGGAATCGACAGCATCAGAAGACTGATGACGAAGGTGCCTCAGAAACAGCAGATACCAGCAAGAAAGCAAAGAAAATTAGGCAATGGAAAAACAAGAACAGAATGTGAAAGCATAGCTGGAGGCAAATTGTAGAATAAAATAGGGAAACATGGAGGGGTACAACTGAAGAATAATACAACTAATGGACACCAGCAAAGCAGAGTATGGGACCCGGGAGGCCAAGACAGCCTGGTGTATTATATTGTACATTAGTTTTCTTTTTGTTTCATCATTCTTTGAATAATGTAAATAAGCCGACGAGTCTTGAAGAAAATGCAAAGGGATTATAGGATAAAATTCACATACACGAGGGTCTAAGGTCTGCGTGTTCTCGACATGTCCGAGGATGAACATGCCATCCCCAGATGGAGTCGATGTTGTATATATTTACCCCCTGCCTATGAATTTTGGTCCGCTGCTTCATTTGAACCCAATTCAGAGCTCTATTGTGACCTAAAACTTCATGATTCCGCTTGATTTTACCATCTCCGCCTAAAATGCATTATCCAAAGGTTTAAAACCCGCTTTTAAAATTATATTGAGCCGAAGCCCCAGGGCCTTAGCCCCATTTCCTGTCGTCGTCACATGACCCGAGCCTGAAAACCACAGGTTATAGGGAAAGGAGCTCAATCATAAAGTTTTCGAGGGTGATAGAAACCGTTCGATCAAGTTAAATCAATGGAGCGACGATCATCCTATAAGGTGGACCCCCCACGCGCAGAAAACCGGCGGTATAATCCCGCACCACTTCCACCGAGCCGGCGGTTTTGGACCCAAGGCCAGCGATTCCATTTAGAGCATGCCGCGTGTCTTTGGTACGGGCCCTGAAACCATTTGTCCCACATGTTAAAGATTGAACCAGGGCCGGGTAGCTGAATCCATCCACGCCGTAGGATCTACCGATCTCCATCCGATGGCAGATATGTGCCAAAGATGCTCACTCGTTAACGTATGTTCGCCGTGATCTGTGGCCCACCATTGTGTTGCTCTCGTCACCTCCTAACCGTCGATTCGTCTTCCAAGATCCGACGGCCAGAAATTAGTCTCCTCATCCGTCGCTGCCACGTCAGTCCCCCATCTATCCATCGTACATCCACGTGTTCCCGTCTTGTGCATCCGTAATATTCCTCCCCGCCATATGTATATATATATGTGTGTTCATATGTGTCTTCATTTGCATTCGTCGTTCTTCAGTCACCACCTCCAAACTGTGTTACGTATAAAATCCGCATTTTGTCTATTTGTCAAAGCCCTCATTGTATTCCCTCCGCCACCCCTCGTGTCCTTGTTATCTGTTAGTGGCCACGATTTTATTCTCGTCTCCGCCTCCGCGCTCCTCGTCCCCGAGTCGGTTTCTCTAATTTTTTGTGGGTTTTGCAGGTTTTAAGACGATAATGAAGCATCATAATTTACTGCCTCCATTGCAGAAGTTAAAAAGCATGTTAAAGGACGACATTCTGCTGGTGAAATTTAAAGAAGAAACCAAGGGTAGGTGTGAGAAATGACCACCATTAAAGAAGATGAAGATACGAATCTATAGAACCCTCTAGAGAAAATCAAGGGAGGCTTCACCTTGCATTAAAGGTCCAAGATTTAAATTCAGAGCTAAAGGTCAGAGTACAGTACAGAATTGCAGACTATCTCAGGGTTCTTACGGCAGCAGATTTTCCCTCTTTCAGTAAGAGGCAGAATGATGTATATTTTATTATTTGTGTCATGTTTATAAGGATATTTTCATCTCCCACCATTTATTTCTAGAGGCAGATTGTAAAGTACAGTCATTTATAGTTAGTCATTCATAGAGTGGGTGCGAATGCTTTCCACCATTGTATTCAAATTGAGTCTTTAAATGTGTTTCATCTACCTCCTCCTCTAGAATTCTCTATCTTTTCTATAAAGGCCCGAAAAGAAGACATTGTAGAGGTTCCAGATTTCTTTCAGCAAACTGTGCAGTGAAAAGGCTCTTGTATACATTATGTAATATTTCTGTATGAAGGTTCAGAGCCCGTAGGGTCTCAGTGAGGAGGAGTTATAACTGTAATGAGGATTCTGGTCTTTGGTATCTCACAGTATGTAATTTCTCTTATGTGTTAATACAATATCTCATTTCATGCTATTTCTCTTCTTGTATCATGTTCTAGAATGCGAGTGGCTCACTAGTTTGCAGTAAGGATTCATCCTTGTTGATGCCCTTTCTGGAATTAGTCAAGCGCTTTAAATAGGCCTAGTCATGATATACTGTTCCATGTTCATCTCTTCCATATTTTCTGCTATATTAGTTTCTTGAGGAGGGTGCTTTTAAAACACCATTTTCATATAAGGATTCATAAATTGGCATGCCCTTATATGGTTCTGTTGTGTATCTGGGTATCAGTCTCATGTTAACTAATATCTTCTTTATGTTTCCTCACTGCACTCACTTCCTGATATTTGATTTCTGTGATATATTATTTGAACTGGCCCTCTTTACAGTAAGCTATCTCTTAACTGTCTGATGCCTTTGTATTGGAGTTTTACAAGATGTCCCTACACTATTCTTATCTTTGTATCAGCTTCTGAGAGAGTTTGGTCCCATTCAAAACTAATTTCCTTGTTCAAACAAGAGATAGTAAGTGAGCTCTTGGACTGACAATCCAAACTATATGAAGAGCCCCTTGCTATATTAAGATGTCCTAGGCACTGGTCTATGGCAACTCTAGACTGTCTCTAGGGGGTGAAAAAATTGTCCACAACATGGCCAAAAGTGACGGTGAAAAGTGCCAAAGGCGCGGTGCACCCAAAAGCCGCGGCGCATTGGGTCTGCACGTGGCGCATAGAGCCCTAAGGCCAAAAATCAATTCTTCCCGGTGAAAATTCGATTTGGTTCAGTGCTATCTTCTCAAAGTAAGTTTGTCCAAGCTCGTTCAATTATTTTAAGCTGTGGTTTTGTGGTTTAAAAGCAAATATATTAGTGTTTGAATGGTGCAAGGATAAGCCCTATACCTCTATTGCAGTCTGCTCCCAAGGGTTTAAAAGGAGGGGGTTCAAAACATGAATTTTGGTGCTTAAACTCTTATTTCATTGATATGTATGCTCTTGCCATTTACTATCATTGTTGTCACCGCTAGTTTTGTCACATTATAACACAGTCCCATTGTAATACCACTATTTCATATCCCTATACCTTTTGTCCCATGTTTTAAATTCCCAAATCCTATTGTTTCCCACCACTTCAAAGCATTGATAAAATCCTGATTACCAAAGATTCAAGGACTATTTCATTATCCTTGATTTCACTTTAACTCAAGTATACTTTGTCATTTCATTTATACTCATCTCTAAAAACTACAAGTCCCATCATCATCCCACCCTCATTTCTGTTGCAAATATTCCTAGTTCCCAAACTCCCTAATCCCCATACAGTCAAATGATTGTTTTCACAAGTTAAGTTTCATTTGAAATTATTTTTCCCACTGTGGTATTTCTTATAGCACCTAGATATATATGTGACACATTTGGCATTGAAACAAATACACCAATTGCTCATTTTATGACCAACCAAGCGCACAATTGACAAACACATTTCAGCACCATGTCAGAGACAGATTCACCATATGAGCAGGGTTACGAGCAGGACAGTGATTCTATAGCCAAGCTTAATGTGCCAAGGAGATCTCACAAAAGTGGTAGGCATGTCAGGGAAGAACCCACTTCTTTGACACAATTGCAGGATTTACCGCTTGCAATGGATTGTTTTCAGCGTCAGTCATGTTTCCAGTATTGTGAGATGATTTCCCGAACTCAGCATCATCATGAGTTAGCTCACCTATTTGTCCTACATTTTCATAATGGTCGTGTAAACCTTGCTGGAGTGAATTCCACTTTGTCACCAGAGACTATTTCTTAGGCGACCGGGATACCAAACATCAGTGAAGAGTGGAATAAGCGACAGCAGTTGGATAGAGCATATTATGAGCCTTACATCAGACCCGGATATCTGAGGCAGCTGAGCAGGGTATTTTCATTCTGGTTTCTGAAGGATGAGTATGCACCATTGATGAAACTTATCATTAGGTACTTCAATTGTGAAGGGCGCTTTTCACGCTTGTATGCATATCACATCCGACTGTTGATGCATTTCACGAGAGTACGGTTGATGAGAATTCCATATTTCATGTACCGTAACATAGAGCGGATGACGGTCCTTGTACAAAAGAAGACCCCAGTGCAGCAGCATAACAGTATCTATCATTATGCACTCATCAAAATCATTGTACTGCATCAGCTTGGATTATAGGGCATTTCGTGGGCTGAGTTCATTTCCCATGATTTATTTGTAGCGCCACAACCTCCCGAGGTTATTCATGATGAGGGAGAGGCTTCACACCAGTTTGATGTTCCCGATTTTGAGCCTATCAGTGCTCCGACGTGTGTGACATATCAGAGAGGCCATCGAGCCTTATTTGCAGCATCACAACGAGTACTATCTCCACCCTGGGTGGAAGGGGTCTCGTTGACTTCATCAGCAGCGCGAGTACTATCTCCACATGGCTTGGAAGGGGTCTCGCTTTCAACATCAACATAGGTACAGGTTCAGGATAGAGGCAAGAGGCATGTACACGATGAGGGCCCTTCAGGAGGACATGACACTGATTTTATACTCATCGATGTTGATGCGAGCTCTCCTAGCTCAAAGCTCAAAGAGATCATCCAGGAACAAAGGGCTGAGATTGATACTTTGACCGTGAAGTTGCAGAGATCTCAGTGGGTTATACGTTATTTGGAGCAGCGCAATAAACAACTAGAGGATCAGCACACACTTTTAGAGTTGCGGCGAATCTGTGAAGACCGTGCATTGGCCGGGAAGAGACCAGGTGACATGACACCGGTTGAGCGAGAGACCTGCCTCACGCATGTAAAAATTCATTTGGAAAAGCTCTTGGTGAAGGCTAATAGGTACAAATACATGCTCAGACACATGAAGACTCACTATTGGGCCCGTACACACGTTTGCAGAGCAAAAATGAAGATCATGAAGGCAAGGCTGAGAAAGGCACTAAAACGTCGAAAGAGGCTGGATCCACTCTGAATCTTGGCCGAAGCTTCCTTGGCTAAGCATGAAACATGATGGGAGAAATTCACTCCAAATTTCAGCAAATTTGGAGAATATTTTGTCATTTTGAAAATTTTGGTTGCAAAACAGGTTTTTCTGCCCGACGTGTTGCGCCACCCAACGCGTGCTTATGATTGGGACATCTTCTGGAGAAAAAATTTGCATTTTTTGGTTTTTCATGATATATTATGTATGTTTAGGAATGGCTGAATCATTTCATCACATTCTGGGCTGCCTAAAGGGCCAAAAACATCATGAAAATCACCTTTTTGCCACCTTTTGCACCAGCAGGGAGTAGTCTTGGGAGAATGAAGTTTTGGAGAGACAAATGAGCTCTAAATTGAAAAATTCCACTTGGGTGGGATAGAAGACATCCAGGGATTTCCAACGAGCTATCATGAGCTCAATTTTGACTTCCGAAAGTGCTCCAAAAATAGGTCAAAAGTAGCGCGGCGCATAGAGCTTTGGAGCGCGGCGCATAGAGGAATTCAGCCTATTTTTCACCTTCCAGCTCAGAAATTCGGCCAGTATTGACTAGTGTCACCTATTGAAGTAATTATTGATCTATTTTGATGTAATTTTGTAACCATGATGTAATTTTGGCATGTATTTACTTGTTCTAGATGATTCATTCACCTAAAAGTGAAAATCAAGTGAATGGATCAATTTCCTAGCATATAGAGGCAAGTTGTTTGGCTGCCTAGATTTTAGCTCCATGTTTAGAATTGGTTAAAAATGCTCCTAGAAGGATGATCTAGACCCATAGAGGCATGGGACGGGGTTAGGATAGTCTATTTATTTTATTTTCTGAGACATTTTCAGGGTTGGATACTTGGGAAAAATTTGGCCTCATCCCCAAGCCCAAAAATTATTTTTCTCTTTTTCCAACAAAAACCCCTAAAAATAAAAATAAAACCCTCCTATTTGTTTATATAGCCTAATATCAGTTGTTGTTTTAGTCGTCTCAAGCCTTTTTGAATATTTTAATTGAGATTGACCCGAAGAGAGCCCTCTCCTGTCCTCGTAGGGCTAGCTACGACGCTGAGCGTGGTTTGGCGTTGTCCTTTTTCTGCCTTATTTCAGCCTGAGGGGGATTTGGAAACTAACATAGTGGCGACCATACTGGGGAAGAAAATGGTTTTCTTGTTGATGTTATTTGTTTCATAAGTTATAGACGGAGTCTGAAGTCACGCCAGGTAGCTTTCGAAACGCTTTTGCTTTGCATTAGCGGAAGTAGATAAACGTTGCTTCAGTTGATCTCCAGTCTAGCTTGTGAACGTGACATTTCTCTTGTGTTCTACCCCAGTACATTATATCGTTATGGAATTTTGGATGATTGATTCTAGAATTCGATAGGCTGAATAAATCGTTTTGTCCTTTGATTTTTGAGTAGATCAATAACTGGCTTCCAAAAGACAGACTAGATCAAATCCTGATCCTAATCCACCTCCAGTGTATGAGAATCCCAACCTGATTCCTAGAATTTTCCATCGAGAAGCTCCCATGTTTCCTCTGTTTAAATCTCATTCATACCCTACTGTATTTGAACACATCGAAGACATTGAGTTTGATGATCAGTTCGAGTTATCCTTGTTCGAAACCAAATCTCAAAGTGCTACTAGTTCTACCGTCATAAATCTCGAGTTCATTAAGTATCTTGAGGTTTAACAAGCTAATCGATTCATTGATAATTACATTCTGAACCTTCAAAACTCTATTGTGGCAACGAATATTCCCGAGTTTATTGAATCCGCTTCTAAAACTCTTGGTCCATCGGTAGTTACTTCTGATTCACAAGTTCACGCTAAGCCTTCTTTTATTTCTACCATTCTAGTGAAACCATTGATATCTGATCAGAAATCTGCAGTAGTTCCTCCTCCATCTCCATCACATACACCTCGAACACCTACTGCTCCTACTCCACCCGTCTCTCCAAGACAGATCATAAATCCACCACGAGCCATGGCTGCTACATTCGCACCTCTTGTTTTGCCAGAAAATTTGGATCCTATGCCCGCTGATTATCAGAGTAAAATTCTGTTGTTTGATGGTACTTCTCAAAGTGTGCCCGCTCAGCAGCATATTGTTAGAATGCAGACTTTTTTGACCTGCATGAAATTGATGAAGAGAATGTCTCCATGAGATTGTTTGTCCAAACTTTTGGAGGTGAGGTACACAAGTGGTTCAGAGCTTTACAACCCAGAATCATTAATACATTAGAAGACCTTCAGAGACAGTTTCTAGATCGGTGGGAGATGAAGAAATATCCACTGCAAATCACTTCTGAGTATACTAGCATCAAGCGTAATCCTGGTGAGTCCATCCAAGACTATATTATCAGATTTAATGCAGTTTATAATGCAATTCCTGATGACTTGAGGCCTTATAAGAAATCAACTTTGTTAAAATTCCTGGATGGTTTTGATCCAAAGATGGCCTATTCATTACGAGATAGAGATCCGCCTACTTTAGAGGACATGCAGAAGATTGCCGTGAGTGTTGAGGCAAACTTGAATGATAAGAGAGCTAGACTGAAAGCTGAGAAGAAAGTTGTGATAAAAGAAGAAGCTTCTACATCTACAAATAATATACTTCACGAAATGGGAAAGATGTTCAAAAGGCTCACTATTGATAAGCTCGAACCACAAGTTTGGAATCCTAACTTCCATGGTCAGCAGCAGCCCCAATTCAGGATTAAGCAACGTGAACAGCGAGCACAAGAACCAACAGTCCAGTAGCAAGTAAAGACACCTCTTTAGTAGAATTTTGTTGGTCAGGATTCAGATGATGAAGATGATGTAGTAGGAGATCAAAATCATTTCTTCAATCCTGATGATTTACCCATTTATATCACTGAAGATGATGAATATGCAGAAAGTTCAGCGGTACAAAGAGACGAGGATTTTATCCTAGCTAATGATGCAGCCCTTGAGGAAGATTCGGATGAATATCAAATAGGTTACATGAATGCATTGTCAGCTCAACAGAAGCAATACTCTCTTAGAAATAGAGATGTACTAGTCAATCCAATTCAAAAGAGGAAGGAAGTTTCAGCGCCTAAAAATGATTCACCTGTGGCACAAAAGAAAGCAAAGGAGGTAGTTGATCTACTGCCAATAAGTCATCATCAGCAGAAAAATAAAATCAGCCAATCGCATCGAAAGAGAAGGTTGAAAAGAAAGATGTTCCAGCCAAAGAGATCGAAAATACTTCAGATTTTAGTTTGGAGAATGAAATTTCGAAATTGAAGGTATCTATTCCCTTGACTGAACTAATGAAGAACATCAGTTATAAAGGTCAAGTTTCTAGAATTTTGAATTTCGATCCCATGTTTGACATGGTGAATATTGAATATGATCAACCGGAACTGATATTTGGACCAGCTTTAGATGGTGAGTCTCCAGACAGCGAAGTACCTCCTTTTTATATCAGTCTTCAGTTGCATGAGTTTGTGTTGCATAACACCATGTTCGATTTCGGTGCTTCCCATAACCTTATACCGAAAGAAATCATGGAAAATTTGGGTCTAGACATTACTAGGAAGTACCACGATCTTTATTCATTTTATTCTAGCAGAGTGAGATGTATTGGGCTCATTAAAGACTTGGTTGTAAGTTTGGATCAGATTCCTACAAAGAATGCTTTTATGGACGTTGTTGTAGCAGACATTCCTCCAAGATTTGGTATGTTTCTCTCCAGATCTTGGGGAGAAAAATTGAAAGGGACACTACAGTTAGTTTTCTCCTATGCGATGATTCCCTTGTTTGGCCAAATGAGAAAGTTGTACTGGGAACAAAAAATGAAGTACATGGTTACCACTAAGGAGAAACCGGTTAATCATCTGCTTAATTATGTACATACAGATCTAGAGTCTTTTGTTTTGTTTGCTGATAGTTTTAATGATGTAGATAGTCAGTTGGTTCAAGCAGAAGATATCCCAGAGCATACCGAGAATTTCAGAGAATTTTTGCAGAAAGAAAGGTAGCTACCGGAAAGCACAGTTGAGCAATCAGCTAAAGATAGTGGATAGCAGGCAGAAAAAATAGAGCTAGCACAATTTCAGCACTTAGAGGATGATGAAGAGGGTCTATGGACCATGGATTTTGATGGTGCAGTGGGCAATGATGATGCTGGGATTGGTATTTGGGTACGCAGCCCTTTTTCCGCTCCTAATAAGGTACCAAGAAATGTATGGGTATGTTCTTACAAGTTGGCATTTGATTGTTCGAACAATGAGGCTGAGTATGAAGCTCTGATTGCTGGCTTAAAGATTCTTAGAAAGCTAAATGCTAAGAGAATAGCGGTCTATGGCGACTCCGAATTGTTGATTAAGCAGGTAAAGGGTGAATATCAAACGAAACATCCCCCGATGCGGGCTTACCGGAACGCTGTCCTTGATATTTTGAAGCAGTTTTCAGATTATACCTTGACTTGTATTCCTCGCATTCAAAATGGAATTGCTGATGCGCTTGCCAAAGCAGCTAGTAACTTGAAGATCCCAATGAAATCAAGCAATAAATTTGAAATTCATGTAAAGCACCACCCTAGCTTACCGGATAATCAAAGATGTTGGCAAGTTTTCCAAGATGATGATGAGATTAATGATTTTCTATAGAGTAAAGGTAAGTTCAAAGATACCTCAACTGATGTAGAATTTGATGATAGTGATGATGTTCAAGTTAACCAAATGGAAGTGTTATAGCTGAAAGATAACATTATTCCTAAAGGTTTGATACCTTTAGAGGAACTCTTCGATTAGGATGATGTGGCCAAGAAACCAACTTTACGACCGACTGAAAAAGGAGTGGAGGATGTAAATATTGGGATAGCTGAAAATCCCAAAATGGTAAAGTTATCCAAGTCATTGTCATCGGAGGTAAGGGCTGAATATGTGAGTTTTTTGTCTTCATTTGCTGATGCTTTCGCTTGGGATTACTCAGATTTAAGGATGTATGACACTAATATCATCTAGCATACTATCCCAATTAAGCCTAATCAGAATCCTTTCCAGAAAAAGCTAAGAAGAATCAATCCTAAATTGTTGCCATCGATTGAGAAGGAGGTAAATAGGTTGTACAAAGCAGGAATCATTGTTCCTATCAAATTTTCTGATTGGATTTCCAATCTAGCGCCAGTGCGGAAAAAGACAGGTGAGATTAGATTGTGTATTGATTTCCGAAATCTGAACAAGGTGTCATTGAAGGACAATTATCCATTGCCTAAGATGGATCATATATTGCAGCGAGTAGTGGGTGCATCTCGGATGTCACTTCTTGACAGTTATTCTAGATACAACCAAATCTTGGTTCATGAGGACGACCGCGAAAAAACAACCTTCACCACTCCGTGGGGGAAATTTCACTATGCCAAGATGCCATTTGGTTTGAAGAATGCTGGTGCAACTTTCCAACGGGAGATGGACATGGCTTTTGCGAATGAAAAAAATGTTTTCCTTGTTATATACCTTGATGATTTGATTGTCTTCTCAAATTCAGATGAAGAGCATATGTATCACTTGAAAGTTGTTTTTCAGAAGTGCAGAAAATATGGTGTCTTGCTTAATCCTAAAAAGAGCTTATTCACCATGGATGAAGGTAAGTTACTTGGTCACATCATTTCCAAAGATGGCATTCGTATTGATCCAGCACATGTTGAAGCAATCCAGCAAATTGACCCTCCTAGGAACAAGAAAGAGATTCAGTCTTTCAATGGTAAAATGAAATTTTTGCGTTGTTTTGTCCCTAAACCTTGTTGAGAATTTGATAGAAATAACAAATATGTTGAAAAAGGACAGCCAAGTGAAGTGGACTGAAGATGCAGTAAAGTCCTTTGATTTGGTAAAATGGCACTATCTTCAGCTCCGGTGTTAATCAACCCAGATTACACCCAAGATTTCATTTTGTTTTCCTTTTCTTCAGAACATACCATGGCAGCTGTGTTAATGAAGAAGAGAGATGGACATGAGAAGCCCATAGCATTTTTCAGTCGAACTATTAGAGACACAACCCTGAAATACAACATCATTGAGAAACAAGCTCTGGCACTGGTAAAGGCATTGAAGGATTTCTGGGTATACATTTTTCATTCCCATATTTTAGCTTTTGTTCCTAACGTTGTTGTGAAAGATGTTTTAGTATAGACTGATCTGGAAGGAAGACGTGGTAAGTGGATCGTATCTTTGCTTGAATATGATGTGGAAATAAGGCCCACGAAGCTGATTAAGGGACAGGGGCTGGCGAAAATTATGGATGAATCCAATTTGCACTCATTAGACATAAATATGATTACTGCTATGTCTGATGAAGATGAGGAGAATGCGCCACTTCAGATATCGGAAATGTTTGTTGATTCCCCATGGTATTCAGATATCATCCATGTTCTTAAAAATTTGTCATCACCGCCCGGCATGACTCGAAACAAAGGTAGGACTTTGAAACTGAAGGCTGCAAATTTTTTTTTTTTTAATTCTGCACTTTATTGGAAGGATCCAGGTGGTGTGTTATTGAATTGTTTGGTAGAGGAAGAAGCGGAGAAGGTAATGGAAGATTTTCACAAAGGGGATTGTGGCGGTCATCATTTTTGGAAGACAAATGCCAATAAGATTTTGAGAGCTGGGTACTATTGGCCCACATTGTTTGCTGATGTCTATAAAATAGTCAAAGGCTGCCATGAGTGCCAGATTTTTGAAGGAAGACAGAAATTACAACCATTGCCACTCAAGCCTGTTGAGGTAAGCGCCCCTTTCCAGTAGTGGGGTTTGGATTTCATCGGGGAAATCCATCCTCCTTCCTCAGGACAGCATAGATGGATTTTAACAGCCAGTGATTAAATTACGAAATGGATCGAAGCAGTGCCCACATGACAAGCCACCGATTCGGTAATTATTTCTTTCCTTAAGAACAACATTATGTGTTGTTTTTGTTGCCCGAGTAAATTGATCACAGATAATGCAGTGGCTTTTAAATCAAGGAATATGATTGAGTTTTGTGCAAAGTATAAAATCATTTTGGGGCATTCAACCACCTATCATCCGCAAGGTAATGGTTTGGCAGAATTTTCCAATAAGTCTCTAGTCAATATCATTAAAAATTTGTTGGAAATCAATAAGAAGAGTTGGCATAAGAAGCTAGTGAATGTGCTATGGGCTGATTGGGTAAGTCAAAATAAGTCAATTGGTATGTCTCCTATTGAGTTAGTTTATGGAGTAGATATAGTTTTTCCTACTTCACTTGCTGTTCTGGTAGTCAAGCTTCTTCAGGAGGCTGGTAGTGAAGAAATCCATATACAGAGAAGGATAAACCAGATGATTCATTTACAGAAAACGAGGGAAGAGGTCTTCCAGAATACATTCAAGTTGCAGGAAAGAATAAAAAATATCTATGACAGGAAAGCGAAGGCAGATAAATTCCAGTTGGAGGAAGTGGTACTAAAGTGGGATGCTAGGAATGAAGACAAAGGTAAACACGTTAAGTTTGAAAACCTCTGGAAAGGTCCATTCAAGATTGCAACATATCGAGGTTAGAACACCTTTCTGTTGAAGGAGATGAATGGTGAAGACTGTCCAGGAGGGCCGATCAATGGCCGGCTGCTCAAGCGCTACCATTTCTAATATGTTTTCTGCTGATCATTGTCATTGTACATATCATGTTTTTCAATTTCATTGTAAGTGTGCACTGTAGTCTTTTCTTCAGTATGGGGCCTGAAGCGAAGGCTATAATCCTGAGGAAGGATTTAAGTTTTCATTTGAGTTTGTTGAGTCTATTTGTTTCAATCATTTCTGTTTTAAGAGTTGAGTTAGTTTAAGTTAAAATTTCAGTCAAATAAATTTACTCAACAGTCTTGAGTTGTTTTGTCGAATAATGGATTCCATAGCCCAATG
The DNA here is from genome assembly GCA_034641835.2 of Pinus albicaulis. Classification (NCBI taxonomy): domain Eukaryota; kingdom Viridiplantae; phylum Streptophyta; class Pinopsida; order Pinales; family Pinaceae; genus Pinus; species Pinus albicaulis. The sequence continues at coordinate 824,065,211 of CM076579.1, read as the reverse complement.
GACGAAGGCACTGGTCTGCTCTCCCAAAGATCTGCTGTTCTTGGCACCTCCAAGGAGCTACCATCCCCATTGGAGTCAATGTTAGAGTCAGACTTTGCAACCCTCCATCAGAGATCATTTCTCTATCTGCATTTCATTTTTTAGGTGTTTCATTCTGTTCATTCACCTGCATTCCGTTAGGGGCATGCCACTGCCTAACGGAAGGGTTTGGTTCTCTTGTTTTCCCTCATGCTTGTACCTGCTGGGTTGGTTCAAACTCCTCAAAATTTATCAAAGTTCAGTTCATGTCATTCATAGTCATAAATGATTATTTTGGTCAAAAAGAGTCTTTCGGTTTCTGAGTCTAGGGTTTGGTCTTTTGACATGTTTAATAAATTCCCACAGGCCATGAAGAGGATTTCAATAAGTTTTCAAATCAAAATTTTTCATAATCAGACATATTTGAGGACATTTCTTGTTCAAAACTCTGTTTTGAATAAGAAATTGTCGCATTCATTTTTGTAATAATCATGTATTTTTTCGTCTTGAAGATTTCAAATCAGGCTCTGGTTTTCCTTTTCCAAACATCAAAGCCAAAATCCCTGCAAAAATCAATTAATTTCATCAGTTAAAGCTCAGAAAGTCAGTGAAAAGAAAAAGAAAGAGTTCATTAAATGACAAAGTGCCAAAATAAAAAGAACATTACAAAATGGGTTTTTGGAGAAGTAAAAATCAAAGCCACCTCTTGAAAGATATTTCTCAAAGCTATTTAGACCATTTGCATCAGGAAATATTGAAAAAATCTCATAGAAAAATCATGTTTTGAAAGTTGGAGAGCAAACAGTGTTTGAGTGAAGGCCGACTGTGTGTGATAATAGTAGCGCGGCGCATAGGAAAGAGGCGCGGTGCATAGAATGCGTGCGGCGCTTTGGGCTGAAAGTGACGGTGAAAAGTGCCAAAGGCGCGGTGCACCCAAAGGCCGCGGCGCATTGGGTCTACATGCGGCGCATAGAACCCTAAGGCCGAAAATCAATTCCGCCTGGATAAAATTCGATTTGGTTCAGTGATATCTTCTCCAAGTAAGTTTGTCCAAGCTCGTTCAATGATTTTAAGCTGTGGTGTTGTGGTTTAAAAGCAAAGAGATTAGTGTTTGAATGGTGCAAGGATAAGCCCTATACCTCTATTGCAGTCTGCTCCCAAGGGATTAAAAGGAGGGGGTTCAAAACGTGAATTTTGGTGCTTAAACTCTTATTTCATTGATATGTATGCTCTTGCCATTTACTATCATTGTTTTCACTACTAGTTTTGTCACATTATAACACAGTCCCATTGTTATACCACTATTTCATATCCCTATACCTTTTGTCCCATGTTTTAAATTCCCAAATCCTATTGTTTCCCACCACTTCAGAGCATTGATAAAATCCTGATTACCAAAGATTCAAGGACTATTTCAATATCCTTGATTTCAATTTAACTCAAGTATACTTTGTCATTGCATTTATACTCGTCTCTAAAAACTACAAGTCCCATCATCATCCCACCCTCATATCCGTTGTAAATATTCCTAGTTCCCAAACTCCCTAATCCCCATACAGTCAAATGATTTTTTTCACAAGTTAAGTTTCATTTGAAAGTATTTTTCCCATTGTGGTATTTCTTATAGCACCTAGATATATATGTGACACATTTGGCATTGAAAAAAATACACCAATTTCTCATTTTCTGACCAACCAAGTGCACAGTTGACAAACACATTTCAGCACAATGTCAGAGACATATTCACCATATGATCAGGGTTACGAGTAGGAAAATGATTCTACAACCGAGCTTAATGTGCCAAGGAGATCTCACAAAAGTGGTAGGCATGTCAGGGAAGAACCCACTTCTTTGACACAATTGCAGGCTTGCCCGCTTGCAATGGATTGTTTTTAGCATCAGTCATGTTTCCAGTATTGTGAGATGATTGCCCGAACTCAGCATCATCATGAGTTAGCTCGCCTATTTGTCCTACATTTGCATAATGGTTGTGTAAACCTTGCTGGAGTGAATTTCACTTTGTCACCAGAGACTATTTCTGAGGCGACCAGGATACCAAACATCAGTGAAGAGTGGAATAAGCGACAGCAGTTGGATAGAGCATATTATGAGCCTTACTTCAGACCTGGATATCTGAGGCAGCTGAGCAGGGTATTTCCATTCCGGTTTCTGAAGCATTAGTTCACACCATTGATGAAACTTATCATTAGGTACTTCAGTTGTGAAGGGCACTTTTCACGCTTGTATTCATATCACATCCGGCTGTTGATGCATTTCATGAGAGTACGGTTGAAGAGAATTCCATATTTCATGTACCGTAACATAGAGTGGATGACGGTCCTTGTACAGAAGAAGACCCCAACATAGAAACATAACAGTATCTATCATTATGCGCTCATCAAAATCATTGTAGTGCATCAGCTTGGATTATAGGGCATTTCGTGGGTTGAGTTCATTTCCCGTGATTTCTTTGCAGCGCCACAACCTCCCGAGGTTGTTCATGATGAGGGAGAGCCTTCACACCAGTTTGATGTTCCCGAGTTTGAGCCTATCAGTGCTCCGGCGTGTGTGACATATCAGAGAGGCCATCGAGCCTTATTTGCAGCATCACGACGAGTACTATCTCCACCCTGGGTGGAAGGGGTCTCGTTGACTTCATCAGCAGCGCAAGTACTATCTCCACATGGCGTGGAAGGGGTCTCGCTTTCGACATCAGCATAGGTATAGGTTCAGGACAGAGGCAAGAGGCCTATACATGATGAGGGCCCTTCAGGAGAACAAGACAATGATTTTATAGTCATCGATGTTGATGCGAGCTCTCCTAGCTCAAAGCTCAAAGAGATCATCCAAGAACAAAGGGCTGAGATTGATACTTTGACCGTGAATTTGCAGAGATCTCAGTGGGTTATACGTTATTTAGAGCAGTGCAATAAACAACTAGAGGATCAGCACACACTTTTAGAGTTGCGGTGAATCCGTGAAGACCGTGCATTGGCCCGGAAGAGACCAGGTGACATGACACCGGTTGAGCGAGAGACCTACCTCACGCATGTCAAAATTAATTTGGAAAAGCTCTTGGTGAAGGCCAATAGGGAAAAAGACATGCTCAGACACGTGAAGACTCACTATTGGGCCCGTAAACACGTTTGTAGAGAAAAAATGAAGATCCTGAAGGCAAGGCTGAGAAAGGCACTGAAATGTCGAAAGCGATCGGATCCACTCCGAATCTTGGCCAAAGCTTCCTTGGCTGAGCATGAAACATGATGGGAGACCTTCACTCCAAATTTCAGCAAATTTGGAGAAGATTTTTTCATTTTGAAATTTTTGGTTGCAAAACAGGTTTTTCTGCCCGACGCGTCGCGCCACCCGACACGCGCTTATGATTGGGACATATTCTGGACAAAAACTTTGCATTTTTTGGTTTTTCATGATATATTATCTATTTTCAGGAATGGCTAAAGAATTTCATCACATTCTGGGCTGCCTAAAGGGCCAAAAACATCATGAAAATCACCTTTTTTCCAACTTTTGCACCAGCAGGAAGTAGTCTTGGGAGAATGAAGTTTTGGAGGGGAAAATGAGCTCCAAATTGAAAAATTCCACTTGGGTGGGATAGCAGACATCCAGGGATTTGCAACGAGATATCATGAGCTCAATTTGGACTTTAGGAAGTGCTCCAAAAATAGGTCCAAATTAGCGCAACGCATAGAGCTTTAGAGCGCGGCGCATAGAGGAATTCAGCCTATTTTTCACCTTCCAGCTCAGAAATTTGGCCAGTATTGACTAGTTTGACCTCTTGACATAATTATTGATCTAGTTTGATTTAATTTGGTAACCATGATGTAATTTTGGCATGTATTTACTTGTTCTAGATGATTCATTCGCCTAAAAGTGAAAATCAAGTGAATGGACCAGTTTCCTAGCATATAGAGGCAAGTTGTTTGGCTCCCTAGATTTTAGCTCCATGTTTAGAATTGGTTCAAACTGCTCCTAAAAGGATGAGATAGACCCCTAGAGGCATGGGAAGGGGTTAGGATAGTCTATTTATTGTATTTTCTGAGACATTTTCAGGGTTGGATACTTGGAAAAAATTTGGCCTCATCCCCAAGCCCAAAAATTAATTTTCTCTTTTTCCAACAAAAACCCCTAAAAATCAAAATCAAACCCTCCTATTTGCTTATCTAACCTAATATCAGTTGTTTTTTTATTCATCTCAAGCCCTTCTAAATATTTTAATTGAGATTGACCTGGAGAGAGCCCTCTCATGTCCTCGTAGGGCTAGCTACGAGGCTGAGCGTGGTTTGGTGTTGTCCTTTTTCTGCCTTATTTCAGCCTGAGGTGGATTTGGGAACTAACATAGTGGCGACCATACTGGGGAAGAAAATGGTTTTCTTTTTGATGTTATTTGTTTCATAAGTTACAGACGGAGTCTGAAGTCACGCCAGGTAGCTTTCGAAACGCTTTTTCTTGGCATTAGCGGAAGTAGATAAAAACTGCTTCAGTCGATCTCCGGTCTAGCTTGTGAACATGAAATTTCTCTTGTGTTCTACCCCAATACATTATATAGTTCTAGAATTTTGGATGATTGAGTCTAGAATTCGATAGGCTAAATAGATCGTTTTGTCCTTTGATTTTTGAGTAGATCAATACACTGGCTTCCAAAAGACATACTAGATCAAATCCTGATCCTAATCTGCCTCCAGTGTATGAGAATCCCAACCTGATTCCTAGAATTTTCCGTCGAGAAGCTCCCATGTTTCCTCTATTTAAATCTCATTCATACCCTACTGTATTTGAATACATCGAAGACACTGAGTTTGATGATCTATTCGAGTTATCCTTGTTCGAAACCAAATCTGAAAGTGCTACTAGTTCTACTGTCATAAATCCCGAGTTCATTAAGTATCTTGAGGTTGAACAAGCTAATCGATCCATTGATAATTACATTCTAAACCTTCAGAACTCTATTTTTGCAATGAATATTCCCAAGTTTATTGAATCCACTTCTGAAACTCTTGGTCCATCAGTAGTTACTTCTGATTCACAATTTCATGCTGAACCTTCTTTTATTTCTACCATTCCAGTGCAACCATTGATATCTGATCAGCAATCTGCAGTAGTTCCTCCTCCATCTCCATCACATACACCTCGAACACCTATTGCTCCTACTCCACCCGTTTCTCCAAGACAGATCATAAATCCATCAAGAGCCATGGCTGCTAGATTCACACCTCTTGTTTTGCCAGCAAATTTGGATCCTATGCCTGCTGATTATCAGAGTAAAATTTTGTTGTTTGATGGTACTCCTCAAAGTGTGCCCGCTCAACAGCATATTGTTAGAATGACAAACTTTTTTGACCTGCATGAAATTGATGAAGAGAATGTCTCCATGATATTGTTTGTCCAAACTTTTGGAGGTGAGGTATGGAAGTGGTTCAGAGCTTTACATCCCGGAAGTATTAATACATTAGAAGACCTTCAGAGACAGTTTCTAGATCGGTGGGAGATGAAGAAATATCCACTGCAAATCACTTCTGAGTATACTAGCATCAAGCATAATCTTGGTGAGTCCATCCAAGACTATATTATCAGATTTAATGCGGTTTATAATGCAATTCCTGATGACTTGAGGCCTTCTAAGAAATCATCTTTGTTAAAATTCCCGAATGGTTTTGATCCAGAGATGGCCTATTCATTACGAGATAGAGATCTGCCTACTTTATAGGACATGCAAAAGATTTCCATGAGTGTTGAGGCAAAATTGAATGATAAGAGAGCTAGACTGAAAGCCGAGAAGAAAGTTGTGATAAAAGAAGAAGCTTCTACATCTACAGATAAGATACTTCGCGAAATGGGAAAGATGTTCGAAAAGCTCACTATTGATAAGCTCGAACCACAAGTTCGGAATCCTAACTTCCGTGGTCAGCAGCAGCCCCAATTCAGGATTAAGCAACGAGAACAGCGAGCACAAGAACCAACAGTCCAGTAGCAAGTAAAGACACCTCTTCAGCAAAATTTTGTTGGTCAGGATTCAGATGATGAAGATGAGGTATTAGGAGAGAAAAATCATTTCTTTACTCCTGATGATTTACCAATTTATATCACCGAAGATGATGAATATGAAGAAAGTTCAGCAGTACAAAGAGACGAGGATTTTATCCTAGCTAATGATGCAGCCCTTGAGTAAGAGTTGGATGAATATCAAAGAGGTTACATGAATGCATTGTCAGCTCAGCAGAAGCAATACTCTCTTAGAAATAGAGATGTACCAGTCAATCCAATTCAGAAGAGGAAGGAAGTTTCAGCGCCTAAAAATGATTCACTTGTGGCACAAAAGAAAGCAAAGGAGGTAGTTGATCCTGCTGCCAATAAGTCATCATCAGCAGAAAAATAAAATCAGCCAATCGCATCGAAAGAGAATGTTGAAAAGAAATATGTTCCAGCCAAAGAGATCGAAAAGACTTCAGCTTTTAGTTGGAGAATGAAATTTCAAAATTGAAGGTATCTATTCCCTTGACTGAACTAATGAGGAATAGAAGTTATAAAGGTCAGGTTTCTAGAATTTTGAATTTCGATCCCATGTTTGACATGGTGAATATTGAAGATGATCAACCGAAACTGATATTTGGACCAGCTTTAGATGGTGAGTCTCTGGACAGCGAAGTACCTCCTTTTTATATCAGTCTTCGGTTGCATGAGTTTGTGTTGCATAACGCCATGTTCGATTCCAGTGCTTCCCATAACCTTATGCCGAAAGAAATCATGGAAAAGTTGGGTCTAGACATTACTAGGAAGTACCATGATCTTTATTCATTTTATTCTAGCAGAGTGAGATGTATTGGGCTCATTAAAGACTTGGTTGTAAGTTTGGATCAGATTCCTACAAAGAATGTTTTGATGGACGTTTTTGTAGCAGACATTCCTCCGAGATTTGGTATGTTGCTTTCCAGATCTTGGGGAGAAAAATTGAAAGGGACACTACAGTTATTTTTCTCCTATGCGACGATTCCCATGTTTGGCCAAATGAGAAAGTTGTACCGGGAGCAAAAAATGAAGTATATGATTACCACTAAGGAGAAACTAGTTAATCATCTGCTTAATTATGTACATAAAGATCTAGAGTCTTTTGTTTTTTTTCTGATAGTTTTAATGATGTAGATAGTCATTTGGTTCAATTAGAAGATATCCCAGAGATTACTGAGAATTTCAGAGAAGTTTTGCAGAAAGAAAGGCAGCTACTGGAAAGCACAGTTGAGCAATCAGCTAAAGATAGTGGACAGCAAGAAAAAAAAACAAATCTAGCATAATTTCAGCACTTAGAGGATGATGAAGAGGGTCTATGGACCATGGATTTCGTTGGTGCAGTGGGAAATGATGGTGCTGGGATTGGTATTTGGGTATGCAGCCCTTTTTCCGCTCCTAATAAGGTACCGAGAAATGTACGGGTATGTTCTTACAAGTTGGCATTTGATTGTTCGAACAATGAGGCTGAGTATGAAGCTCTAATTGCTGGCTTAAAGATTCTTAGAAAGCTGAATGCTAAGAGAATAGCGGTCTATGGCGACTATGAATTGGTGATTAAGCAGGTAAAGGGTGGATATCAAATGAAACATCCCCGGATGCGGGCTTATCGGAACGCTGTCCTTGATATTTTGAAGCAGTTTTCAGATTATACCTTGACTTGTATTCCTCGCATTCAAAATGGAATTGCTGATGCGCTTGCCAAGGCAGCTAGTAACTTGAAGATCCCAATGAATTCAAGCAATAAATTCAAAATTCATGTAAAGCACCGCCCTACCATACCGGATAATCAAAGATGTTGGCAAGTTTTCCAAGATGATGATGAGATTAATGATTTTCTGTAGAGTAAAGGTAAGTTCAAAGATACCTCAATTGATGTAGAATTTGATGATGGTGATGATGTTCAAGTTAATAAAATGGAAGTGTTACAGCTGAAAGATGACATTATTCCTAAAGGTTTGATACCTTTAGAGGAACTCTTCAATCAGGATGATGTGGCCAAGAAACTGACTTTACGAACGACTGAAAAAGGAGTGGAGGATGTAAATATTGGGACAGCTGAAAATCCAAAAATGGTAAAGTTATCCAAGTCATTGTCACCGGAGGTAAGGGCTGAATATGTGAGTTTGTTGTCTTCATTTGCTGATGCTTTTGCTTGGGATTACTCATATTTAAGGACGAATGACACTAATATCATCCAGCATACTATCCCAATTAAGCCTAATCAGAAGCCTTTCCAACAAAAGATAAGAAGAATCAATCCTAAATTGCTGCCATCAATTGAGAAGGAGATAAATAGGTTGTACAAAGTAGGAATCATTGTTCCTATCAAATTTTCTAATTGGATTTCCAATCTAGTGCCAGTGTGGAAAAAGACAGGTGAGATTAGATTGTGTATTGATTTCCGAAATATGAACAAGGTGTCATTGAAGGAAAATTATCCATTGTCTAAGATGGATCATATATTGTAGCGAGTAGTGGGTGCATCTCGGATGTCACTTCTTGACAGTTATTCTGGATATAACCAAATATTGGTTCATGAGGATGACCGCGACAAAATAGCCTTCACCACTCCATGGGGGACATTTCACTATGCCAAGATGCCATTTGGTTTGAAGAATGCTGGTGCAACTTTCCAACGGGCGATGTACATGGCTTTTGCGAATGAAAAAGATGTTTTCCTTGTTATATACCTTGATTATTTGACTGTCTTCTCAAATTCAGATGAAGAGCATATGTATCACTTGAAAGTTGTTTTTCAAAAGTGCAGAAAATATGGTGTCTCGCTTAATCCTAAAAAGAGCTTATTTGCCATGGATGAAGGTAAGTTACTTGGTCACATTATTTCCCAATATGACATTCGTATTGATCTGGCACGTGTTGAAGCAATCCAGCAAATCGACCCTCCCAGGAACAAGAAAGAGATTCAGTCTTCTAATGGTAAAATGAACTTTTTGCGTTGTTTTGTCCGTAACCTTGCTGAGCATTTGAGAGAAATAACAAATATGCTGAAAAAGGACAGCCAAGTGAAGTGGACTGAAGATGTGGTAAAGGGCCAAAAACATCATGAAAATCACCTTTCTGCCACCTTTTGCACCAGCAGGAAGTAGTCTTGGGAGAATGAAGTTGTGGAGGGGAAAATGAGCTCCAAATTGAAAAATTCCACTTGGGTTGGATAGCAGACATCTAGGGATTTCCAACCAGCTATCATGAGCTCAATTTTGACTTCAGGAAGTGCTCCAAAAATAGGTCCTAAGTATCACGGCGCATAGAGCTTTGGAGCGCGGCGCATAGAGGAATTCAGCCTATTTTTCACCTTCCAGCTCAGAAATTCGGCCAGTATTGACTAGTTTCATCTCTTGATGTAATTATTGATCTATTTTGATGTAATTTGGTAACCATGATGTAATTTTGGCATGTATTTACTTGTTCTAGATGATTCATTCACCTAAAAGTGAAAATCAAGTGAATGGATCAGTTTCCTAGCATATAGAGGCAAGTTGTTTGGCTGTCTAGATTTTAGCTCCATGTTTAGAATCGGTTCAAACTGCTCCTAGAAGTATGAGCTCGACCGCTAGAGGCATGGGAAGGGGTTAGGATAGTCTATTTATTGTATTTTATGAGACATTTTCAGGGTTGTATACTTGGGAAAAATTTGGCCTCATCCCCAAGCCCAAAAATTATTTTTCTCTTTTTCCAACAAAAACCCCTAAAAATCAAAATCAAACCCTCCTATTTGTTTATCTAGCCTAAGATCAGTTTTTGTTTTAGTCATCTCAAGCCCTTCTGAATATTTTAATTGAGATTGACCTGGAGAGAGCCCTCTCCTGTCCTCGTAGGGCTAGCTACGAGGCTGAGCGTGGTTTGGTGTTGTCCTTTTTCTGCCTTATTTCAGCCTGAGGTGGATTTGGGAACTAACACCCGGGACCAAAAATTTAAGTCCCAAGGTGCCAATTGAATCACAAAAAGTCAAATGGGTAGATTGAAAATCCTGAGCCTGAGGCTCCGATTGCGATTGGCCCTTTTTTGTATACGCCCTAGGCATATTGTATTTCATATAGACCAAGGCCCCGCAGACAGGCTCCAAGCCATATTATAACTATATAACCCGTCCCTATACATAAAAACCTTTGTTTTGTGTTAAATTTTGGTTTTCACATGATATAAATGGTTTTCCACCATTTGATTTTAAAATAAATCTCTGTCATTGATTTTGAGCCGATCAAACGGCCCGTGCAACATCGCATCGCAATTTTTTATTGGGCACGTCCGATATTTCTCCAACTCCGATTGATATCTCCTGATTCTTTTCTTGCCATCAATCTGATCTGCAGATCGACAGCCCATAACTAATCACTTTGTCACACTCCAAGTTCATTGCCCCAACCAATTGTGATCCTTCAATTGGATCTGGACCATCTACGTGTCCAGATCGTACGATCCCAGATCTTTCCCTCATGGTTTCATCGCCCTTTTCCTTCCACCAAGAGGTTTTTAACACATGATCTACACCGTTGATTGTGTGTGTTGATCTCATCCGACAGCCCACGATCCTCTCGAAACTCCAATATCATTTTCTTTACGATTTCCTCCAAAACAAAGATTTTTTACCCTTTTTCTTTGTATTCCTTCTATTTTCCAAAAACAATGTGACTCATTCACTTTGTATTAACACAACCAATCCCGACCGTTGATCTTTGCGCAATCAATGATTCTAATTTAATTCACCCCATTATTCTCTCTGAACAAATCCCCATTCGATATCCACTGTTGGATGATGCCATCCAATGGCCACGCTCTCTTCCCACACCCTCTGAAGAAATTTACCCCAAAAACGCAGGATTTCCTAAATATTTTGTGCATTTTTGCAGGTTTCAAATGTTTTTCCCACAATCATAAAGGAAAATAAAGTTGAGGATGAAGATCCTCTGGATTTATGTTTATCAAAAGGAAAGAACTATAAGGGTTCTGACTACATGTTTCATCAATACCTCACGGGCATTGATTTCGTATAAGCCCTGTGTGACCCTGCACATCAACAAGACACAGTGAATTAAAACCAATCAAAATAATGTTAGTGTTGAAGACCTGCCACAGCAGAAACCGATGATCGAAGATCATTTTGGGTGGTTTGCAGCTAAGATTGGTTATCAAAATCCTAAACCTCCAAATTAAAACAGGATTAAAGGAAAATAAAAAAGATCTATCCGACAGAAAGCCTCCACCGCCACATTAGAGGAAAATTGATTCCTCTCAGCTACCACAATTCAACATGTAGCCACAAGAATTCAATAGAGGTCAAAGTTATTGATCAGAAAGAAGATATTAGCCTCAGCACAGCCGAATAATTAATTCTGCTAAAGAAATTTAATTAAAAAATATCAGCAGAGTTACTACAAACATGGCACAGAGCCTTAAAAGTCAACAAAAGCTCCCACCAAGCTTAAATATTAAATGTAAATCAATTAATATAGTGAGAATATCTGTACGCTTCTCCATTGAGCCCCTCAAAGACCAAGAAGTCATTAGTCTGTATTAATTGACCCAGGAGATCTTTTATCAGATCCCACCTCCTCATTCTTCTATAAATACTTCTGTAGAAAATGAGAAATCGTTGGTTGGTTGATCACTAGTTGTAATGCTAAAAATATCTAAAATAATACATAGTCTGTTGAAGTTGAAGAAGAAATTGAAGTCTTGGAAGCCATGATGATGTTGTTGCATGATTTTTTTTTAGAAGGCTCTATCATTGGATCCATGTGCTTGGCTATTGGTGAAGTATTCTGAATTGTTTAATGTTTTCTCATGTTTTCATTTTGTTCCATAATTTCTTACTACAGTAGGATGAAATTTTTAGGCTAAGAAATGACTCCTGGAAGCACCTTAGACCTGTTCGTCCTTCAATGTTTTATGTTTTCTTCTACTGAAGTATTTTAGAGTCTTTAACCTGTCTCATTAATCTTCAAGCTTATTTATTTCCTTAATAGCTCAAGTAGTTGGTTTCAGCATGATTTATGGTTTTTCCTACTTGTCTGCTACCACTTAAAGGCTATTATTGAAGTCTCCCTTTAAATTTTCCTTGTTTATAGTGAGCCAAGGAGGTATGTTCTGATCTTGCCCCTTGTCCTCGCTTGAACAGTTGGCTTAAAGGTCTTTATAGTTGTGATCATAGATGTATTTAGGTGTTCCCTCTTCTATGACCGTAATTATCAATGAATATTTTATGTTTTCTAAGGTCATTTGAAATAAAATCTTTGAGGAAATAGGGTGTTCCTTGAATCTTAGATTTCATTTTAAAATTTGTTTTGAAGTCATTATTTTCTTAAAAGTGTGATTTATAGAATTCATGGTTAGCCCTGTCTATCAAATAGCTCTTTATTGTTCAAATTGTGTTTTCAAATTCCCTTTGTTGAGAATTAAACTTCTCTTTCCAAATCATTGATGTCCATCTCATTCCAAAACCAAAGGATCCTGCGGCCAAGTTAGATTTTCCCTTTGATATCCCATATCCATTGATAAGTTTGTCATGACCTCTTTTTGACTCCATTGCCCAATGAAGCTAATACTTCCTCTTTCTACCTACCTTTCCTAGACCTTTCATATTCTGCTATATTAATTCAACCAAACAAACAAAAAACACCTGCACTTAATAACTAGTCTAAAAACCAATATCCAAAGCACACAAGATAAACCTTTCTAAAACAAATAATTTGAGAGATCCCTCTCTGAGAACAAGACGACTAGATCTTGGAACTCTAAAGATTGGTTCTGATGTTTCCTTGTCTTTTGATTTTCCAAACTATCAAAACACAAGACACCAACATAATGGTGATCACGGTGGGACCCTAAGTAAAATCTTTAAAATAGAACACTCCCTGTCCAGTATAACATAAGTAGCCTTCTTCAAGCACTACCTGAAAAATGATAATCATGATATGAATTTATTGAATCAGTGACAAACTAAGTGACCCTTAGGATTCTCATAAGACCTTATCAAACCTTGAAGGAAACAATTACCAAGCCATAAGAGTAAAATCAGTTTGTTTGAACACCTTAGCTAAGTGAAAAATCAGACATAGAACACTCTCTTAATCTATAAAACCGAAATAACTCTGAAAAACCAAAAAAAAAATTCAGTTTGGCTTCATAAATAAACATGGTGGTGGAAACATTTCGTATTTTACCTTCATACAATCTAAGTAGTTTCCACCTGGTGACTCCACTAGCCCCAGTAGGCCTATTACTCATCTAGGTTCCTATTTTTCTTTAAGACTATGTTAACCAGCCTTGAAGAGATTTAGAAGCCTAGTCCCATACTAAATAAGACATCCTGAGAGGAAAAACTCCCAAAAAACAGTCCTTGAAACTTTGACCTCTCTCATTTTTGAAAAGTATTCTGGCTTCACACAGGATCAACACTAGAACCCATCGAGACCCAAATCCTCCTTTAATCATTGACAATATAGAGAGAATTATGTGGCAGAATTCTACATCTGGAGAATCAGCTGCTAATAGGGGCCTCTTAAGAAAAAAATTTATCCCTAAAAACCTTGTTGTCTTAGAGGATTCACACTTTGATTTACATCATACAAAGAACATATTTAGAACTAGTTCTCAAGGTGATTTAAACCAAACTGATCTTGACATTGCAGATTTGCAACAAAGCTTCAGTAGAGAAGCCTCACCTTCCATTCCTCCTGATTCCCAGCTTCTTCATCACTTTAGCCTTTTCCATAACAAGTCTGCTCAAAATAAGTTTGCTGGCCCAAGTGTTTTTTCCACTCCAATCCATACTACCATTGTGCAAAACACTCCAGTTCAGCCCACTTTCATTACTGTAAATTCACCCTTATTTCCAGCCATGGCAATGTGGTATGCCCTGTTAGTGTTACCACAACCTCTACTTCCCTTACCAAATTATTACCAATCCAAAATCCCTCACTTCATCGAGAAAGAGTCTACAACAACTCAACATCATGTAGATAGGATGGAGGATGCATTCAATTACACGGAGATAGAAGAAGAAACTGTGAAGATGAGGATCTTCGCCCAAAGTTTAGGAGGATATGTAAAGAAATGGTTTAAAAACTTACCTCCCAACAAAATAAATGATCTCCCTACCTTGCATCAAACATTCATCAACAAATGGGAACTCAAAAAGAACCCTCTCCAAATACTAGTAGAGTATAGCAGTCTCAAGAGAAATCAAGGAGAGAGTGTTCATGACTACTCTACTAAGTTCAATATCATTTACAATGCTCTTCCACCTCACATGAAGCCTCCTCAAGGCATGGCCTTGGTAAGGTATCACGAAGGCCTTGATGCTGAAATGACTTATCAATTAAGGGAGAGAGATTACTTAACCTTATAAGACATGCAAAAAGGAGTTGTGAGCATAGAAGCAAACATAATTGAGAAAATAAATAGGTTGAGATCAGAGAAGAGGGTAACTTATAAGGATTTCCTACTACCCTTAACCTCAAATTCGGACACAAAATTTGACAACCTAGTGAAGGTGATGGAGAGGATGCTTGAAAATATCAATTTAAATGAGAGAGTGCCACCAAGAGAACCTCAAAATAACCAAAATAGAAATAAAAATGACAATTATAGAAGAGAAAACAATCAAGATAAGCAAAAATAAAGTGACCAACAGATTAGACCTCCCTTACAATAGAACTATGTAGATCAATATGAGGAAGATAGGGAGATGGAAAGGTTGGGAGAATCTCATGTAAACTTGATTGGATCAGACAGTGGGGATGATGTTTTCCTCACTGAAGAAGAAAAAGGTTTTTTCTCTTGTGATCAAAATATAAACACCTATGAAGATTCTGATGACTATAGATTGGGGTTTGAAAATGCAATCATGGAGGTGCACAAACAATACGATCTTAGGAGCAAGGGGAACATAGATAATTCAAAGGATAAGAACACTAATACTGCTATCAAGAAAAACACAGAAACTTAGCCCAAAAATATAGCAGAGAAAACCAACATCTTGGCCAAGAAACAAGACATAAACAAAGAAAAAAGTGTACAGCAAGATGTTGAACAGAGTACCCTTAGCACTTTAGCTAGTGGTCCTAATAAAACTGTCCCAATTACCAGTCCAAACAAGGTTCAACAAATCAAAATTGCTAAAAGGAATTCAATTGAAAGGATATATGTAAATATGAACAAGTCAATTTTCCCTTTAAGCCTTGAGGGAGAGATTGCCAAGATAAAAATTACCATTCCCCTAGCTGAACTAGTAACCCAAGAAGTGTACAAAAACCAAGTTTTGAAAGCTTTGAACCTAGGAAGTGATACTGACACTTTAAACTTGATAGATGACAAACCTAAGTTGTTGTTTGGTCCAGAGGTTGAAGGAAAATACCAAGAAGGGGTTGTCCCTCCCTTCTATGTTAGTTTGAACATACATGAGAAAATCTTACATAATGCCATGTTAGACTCTGGAGCTTCACACAATCTAATGCCCAAGGTAGTGATGGAAAGCTTAGGCTTAGAAATTACTAAACCATACAAAGATTTGTATTCCTTTGACTCAAGTAGAGTTAAATGTTTGGGTTTAATCAAAGATTTGTGTTTTAACTTATCCCAAATCCCTGCTAAGAGTTTAGTCATGGACATAGTTGTAACTGACATTCCCCCTAAGTATGGCATGCTCTTATCAAGATCTTAGGGAGCCAAACTTCAGGGGAGCCTTCAAATGGACATGTCTTATGCCACCATCCCTGTTTTTAACCAAAACAGAAGACTATACAGGGAATCTCACATGAAGTACATGGTGAGAAACATAGACAAACCAAACAACTCTCCAATATATTCTATTCAATCAAGTTTAGATTCCTTTATCTTATGTAACGAAGATGAGATCACTCACAAGAAAAGGAAAACATAGACCCAATCATTTCACCACAACAATCAAAAATTCCCTCCAATAAAATTCAAAACATTGAAAACCAACAGCAGCAAGAAAATGGAAATGAGGAAAACATACCATGGACTATAAAATTTGATGGATCCTGTAATAAAACAAGTGCAGGGGTAGGTGTTTGGATTCAAAATACGAATCAGATTTTTTCATATAAATTAGATTTCCCATGCACTAACAATATTGCTGAGTATGAAGCACTTCTCTTAGGCTTACAATTGCTTAAACAGTTGGAAGCCCAAAAGATAACGATCTTAGGAGATTCTAAACTCATAATAAGACAAATCAGAGGAGAATACTCAGCCAAAAATCCAAGGCTTAGGGAATATCAAAACACTGCCCTTGATTTATTGAAAACCTTTGAGAAGTATGAACTTATTTTCATTCCAAGAGCATTAAATCATCTAGCAAATGAACTCGCTTTCAATGCCAGCAATTGCCAAATACCTAAGATAAATGAAAAACTTAGCTTAAAGGTAAAACACAGGCCTGCTGTGCTTGATAACAAAGATCACTGGCAAGTGTTTGACTATGAAAAACACATACTAGATGATTTCTTAAAATCAGAAAACAATTTCGACATACCAATATTAGAAACCAACCATAAAGAAAACTGTTTGTATATTGAACAAATCCCAGAAGTTGAAATAACATATTCTGCTGGTATAAATCATTATGAGAATCCTTTTAAAGTAGAGATAATTGACAGCGAAGACCAAGAAGACTTGGAAGTTTTACAATGAAAAAATGATCAAATTCCAAGAGGTCTCATTCCTTTAGAACACCTTTTTGATTTTAACGATGTAGCCAAAGAACCGAGAATGGAGCCTGTGGAAATGAATGCAAAAGAGAAAATCTGATTCGTATTTTGAATCCAAACACCTACCCCTGCACTTGTTTTATTACAGGATCCATCAAATTTTATAGTCCATGGTATGTTTGCCTCATTTCCATTTTCTTGCTGCTGTTGGTTTTCAATGTTTTGAATTTTATTAGAGGGAATTTTTGATTGTTGTGGTGAAATGATTGGGTCTATGTTTTCCTTTTCTTGTGAGTGATCTCATCTTCGTTACATAAGATAAAGGAATCTAAACTTGATTGAATAGAATATATTGGAGAGTTTTTTGGTTTTTCTATGTTTCTCACCATGTACTTCATGTGATATTCCCTGTATAGTCTTCTGTTTTGGATAAAAATGGGGATGGTGGCATAAGACATGTCCATTTGAAGGCTTCCCTGAAGTTTGGCTCTCCATGATCTTGATAAGAGCATGCCATAGTTAGGGGGAATGTCAGCTAAAACTATTCTAGTTAGGGAGATTCTAAACTCATAATAAGACAAATCAGAGGAGAATACTTAGCCAAAAATCCAAGGCTTAGGGAATATCAAAACACTTCCCTTGATTTATTGAAAACCTTTAAGAAGTATGAACTTATTTTCATTCCAAGAGCATTAAATCATCTAGCAAATGAACTCGCTTTCAATGCCAGCAATTGCCAAATACCTAAGATAAATGAAAAACTTAGCTTAAAGGTAAAACACAGGCCTGATGTGATTGATAACAAAGATCACTGGCAAGTGTTTGACTATGAAAAACACATACTAGATGATTTATTAAAATCAGAAAACAATTTCGACATACCAATATTAGAAACCAACCATAAAGAAAACTGTTTGTATATTGAACAAATCCAAGAAGTTGAAATAACATATTCTACTGGTATAAATCATTATGAGAATCCTTTTAAAGCAGAGATAATTGACAGCGAAGACCAAGAAGACTTGGAAGTTTTACAATGAAAAAATGATCAAATTCCAAGAGGTCTCATTCCTTTAGAACACCTTTTTGATTTTAACGATGTAGCCAAAGAACCAAGAATGGAGCCTATGGAAACGAATGTAGAAGAGCATAACATAGGCAGTCTAATAGAACCCAAGATGATTAAACTGTCTAGCACTCTCCCAGCTCACATAAAATTGCAATACATAGAGTTGTTTAAAGAGTTTAAAGATGTTTTCGCTTGGGCATACACAGATCTAAAGTCTTATGATACCATCATCATCCAGCACAAGATTCCCATGAAGGAAAATCAAAATCCTTTCAAACAAAAAATTAGGAGAATAAATCCACTTTTATTACCTTTAGTTAAAACCAATATTGAAAAGACGCATGATGTTGGCATTATAGTGCCAATGAGATTTTCAGAATGGGTATCAAAATTAGTTTCTATTAGAAAGAAGACAGGGGAGATCAGGCTTTGTATCGACTTCAGAAATTTAAATAGAGCCTCTATAAAAGAAAACTACCCCTTACCCAAGATGGACCATATACTTCAGAGGGTAGTTGGGTCAAAAAATATATCCCTCTTAGATGGGTTCTCGGGTTACAACCAGGTGTTAGTGATCCCAAGTGATCAAATTAAAACTTCTTTTACCACACCGTGGGGCACCTTCATGTATGTCAAAATGCCTTTCGGATTAATGAATGTAGGGGCTACCTTCCAAAGGGCCATGGACATAGCCTTTTCCAAAGATATTTCCTATTTCATAATCATTTACCTTGATGACATAACCGTTTTCTCAAAAACTGACGAAGAACATTTGATTCACTTTAGAAACGTTTTTGAGAAGTGTAGGAAATTTGGCTTGTCATTGAATCCCAAGAAGGCAATCTTTGGTCTCCAAGAAGGTAAATTCTTGGCCATATAATTTTGGAAGAGGGAATGAAAATAGACCCTATAAGGATATATGGCATATTACAGATCATCCATCCAAGAAGCCTCAAAGAATTACAATCTTTCATTGGAAAGATTAATTTTCTGAGGAGGTTCATCCCCAACCTTGCTGAGCTATTAAAAAGCATTACAAACATGCTTAAGAAAGATGTAGGAGTAAAACATGGAATTTAACAACTAAAAAATCATTTAAACTGGTCAAACAAGCTCTTACTCAAACACCAGTCCTGATTAGTCTAGACTTTACCAAAGACTTTTATATCTTTTCTTTTTCATCTGAGCATACAATAGCTGGAGTGTTACTTCAAAAGAACGACTTCGGGCAAGAACAACCAATATCCTTCTTTATTAAGGCCTTAAGAGATGCTCCTCTCAAATATAATATCATGGAAAAATAAGCCTTAGCATTGGTGAAATCTTTAAAGGACTTTAGGGTCTATGTTAGCCACCTATGAAATTTGTTATACCAAAAGGTGGCTAAATAATTTTTGGAGCCTTCAAGAAAACAATTTTATTACAAAAAAGTGTTGTCTCTTGAAGACTCTTGAAGGCCTCATGCCTCTATCCAAAATCTTCCCTACTATGCCCATTTTACACTCTAGAATTCTGCTGATTTCATGAGAATAAATTGCTGCAAAATCTCCTTTTTCCCTTTCCTCACTTGAAAAACTAACCTCCATTTTGCTCCCCTTTTCCTCCATAAAAATCCTCTATTTTTCATGATTCCCCTTCTTCCATTTATGAAAATCATTTTTACAAAGTTTAAAACTCATTTTGAACTATATCAAAACCCCCAAAATCCATCTAAACATCTTGAAAATGTCCTAAAAAACAAGTATTTTTGACTATGGGTTTAAGCCCCTTTGGGCTAAATCCAAACCTTTTTTCCTCCATGTGCCCCAGTGCTAGAACCAAGTGCTAAGGTCCTAAGAGCTTATCGTGTCGGAGCAACTCACAGAGCGCATTTTTTTTTGCGTTAAAACAAAAACTCCGATGTCGATTAGCCCTGTATATTATAGCCCCTGATCATATTGCATTTCATATAGACCATGGCCCCGCAAACAGGCACCAAGCCGTATTATAAATATGTATTCCACCCCTGAAGCAATAAAACCTTTATTTATATTAATTTTTTGGGTTTTCATATATCATAAAGGTTTCTGCCAATGCAAAGCTTAATTCGCTCCCCACCGTCGATCTAATCTGCAGATCGATGGCCCATAAATCAATCACCCTGGTGGTCCCCACGGTCACTTACTATTCAAAAACCGGAGCAGTTTGATCGCACCACCTTTGTGGGATAAGCTGTATTCCCCATTTGATCGCGATCAATGCCACAGGCTGACACGTGGCCTTAAGCATTTTTGAAAATTGACTCTCATCGCCCATTAAATATCGATTGTGGGCTCATTGCAATATTGACGTGCACCATCCGATCTTAGGTTGGCTCATCGGACGGTGATCGCAGTCAAAAGGAACTCGGGGGATAAACTAAGGTACGACGCATTTCTCAAAACATCTTTGTCATCGATCTGATCTACAGATCGACGGCCCACAATCAGTCGCCCTGGTCCCCATGGCCACGACAGTAGTCAGTAGTCCCGCAGAATCAATGGTCCCAATGCCTAGTCATCATACACATCAGCACACACGCGGCAACAACTGATTGGAGCGAGTCTTGTTTGGTTGCTCGCACGGTTGTGAAATCTACACTCAGGGAGCTTTATATGGAAGATTTTTAAAAATATCAGGTCACACTTGGGCTGATGTCAGCAGGTCCGAATCCGGACCCGGGGAGCTTTATATGATGAATTTTATAAAAATTTCGGGTCACAAACACCCTAACGTCAGCAAGCACCATTTGTGACCCGAAATGGTTTATTCAGCTTGGTTTTATCAGGATTTTTGAAGTCCAAGGTATATTCTTTGATAAAAGGTGATTAAATGGTTTTTTCAATTATACTAAAAGAAAAAGGCCGAAGGCTGGGGTTTAATTCTCGCGCCTTCGATTCTTTAAAATAAAGCCATCCATGGGTAAAATTTTCTTGTCTTGTCAATGCTTCAAAGGCACTAGTGCCTCACGATCCCTGCGTAGCACTGCACACCGACAAAAAACAGTAAGTCAATCACAAATCAAAGAGTATCAGGGTCGAAGACAGAACACACCAGAATGGAAGATTAAAGACAAATTTACGAGGATTACGGCTAAGATTTATTATCAAAAGCCTAATCCTCCCAATTAAGACATATTCAAAGGAAAATCATAAGTGTTTTATCAGACAGCAAGGCCTCCAACGCCACATATGAGGAAAATTGATTCCTCCCAGCTACCACAGCGCCACCTGTGCCTCAAGGAATTCAAATGCAGGCTGAAGTTATTGATCAAGATCAGATATTTTTCTCAACGCAGCCAGAGAGTGAATTCTGCAAATAAAATTAATGACGAACTATCAGCAAAGTTAATTTAACATAACAGAGAGCCTCAAAAGTCAATAAGGGCTCCCATCGAGCCTAATCTTAACTATAGGAATTAATAAAGACAGAAAACATCTATAAAATTCTTCATTGAGCCCCACAATGGCCAACAAGTCATTAATCGGTATTAATTATATTAAGAGATATTTTGTTAGATCCCACCTTCTCATTCTTCTATAAATACTAATAGAGAAGATGAGAAATGGGTTGGTTGCAGAAATTTGGAATATACTTGAGTTGGAGACTTCAGATTGTAAATAGTGTTCACTGGCTCTTGGAGCTCTTCTTGTGATAGATAAGTTAGTCTGGGAAGTGTAAATGATTGTTAAGTTAGAGCATTGGACTTAAAGCTGTAACTGGTTTGGAGCATCAATACAAGCTGATTTATGGGATCCTGGTCTATGTTGATGGTGATGTTATTTATTATTGTAAATTGCTATTTTATTTATGTTTTCACTATGTTCATCTTCTCTTATAAAGAACAACATGCATAGATTTAGGACCTATTGTATATCAGTACCCTTCTCTGACTGAAAATATTTATCTAAATGTTTTCTTCCAATTTGTGTTATTTGGGAATGATTTAATTTAGTTTAAGCAGTAGGAATGCTAGTGTTCCCTCGTCCTCCTGTTTAGCTAATTGTTATTCTTAAATGTTATTTTCGGCATATGTTAAGTAGAGAGAAACTAAGGAAGATATGGTGTGCCCTTGTCCTAGTTTTATCCCCAAATACTTTATGAATGTTTCCCCTGGAATGTGTTGAAAGATGGCTAGTTTGAAAGTAATTACCATATCTTAGGCCATTATTTTTTATATTTGTGTTTTTCTGAAAGTTACCAAGTAAAGCAGATCTAGGAGAGGATTTGTGGTGAGCCCGGCCCGCTAGTTTCTTCTCCAACGGTTGCCTTCAAGTTTCCTTTGTTTTAAATGTTATCTATTGAAAGTTAATCAAAATAAGGCTAGTTTAGAAGTACTTACCTGATCTTAGATTAATTTTATGTCTTTCTTAAGTGTATGTCAAAAGCAGGCTAGTTTAGAAGTACTTACATAATCTTGGGCTACTCTTTTTTCTTCATTTGTTTAATTCCCCTTCTTATTGTTTCATTTCATTCCATAAATCAAAATTGAAAGAGATCCTTGGACATAGATGACTTGCCCCATAGACCACTCTTGCCCCTTGCTATTTCAATTAAACCCTATTATGACTCCATAGCCCAATGGACTAAAACCTGCAATTATCCATCTTTCTGCCCAAAGCTTGTTCTGATTGCTTGCAACATCATACCTTTGAAACTCTTTGCATTTATAACTTTCCACCTCAAATAATAATCATGCTCAACCATCCCAAAAAAAACAAAACCCTCGGCCTTCACAACTAGCCTAATATCATTACCCAAGACTTCAAAGACAAATCCATCTTTGCACTTATTGGATAGATCCCTCTCCGGATTTAGGAGGGCTAGATCCTAGAATCCCAAAGTGGTTGAAATAATGTTGTTTCTATGATTAGACTTTGCCAATATTTCTAATTACATATTCCTAACATTTTTGGTGACTCCAATTGGGAGTTTTGAGTGTTTTTGGTCTAGGTACATTTAAAGACCTCAGAAAACCCTTGATTCAAGAAAATTGTGCAGTGAGTAAAAATCATCCTTTTCAAGCACTACCAAGAAATGTTAATCATGATGAAACTTGTTTGAATCAGTGACAAACTAGGAAAAACCCTAGGACTCTCATAATACTTTATCTAACCTTGAAAGATCAGCTGGCTTAGCCATAGGAGTAGATTGTCTTTGTCTCATAACTGTAGCTAAGTTATGCAGCGGAAAAAATGGATTTGAATAAACCCACAATGGACCTTTACAACTCAACAATCACCCCTTGTTCCTATCGAAACCGAAACCCTTTTAATAGACTTAAAAAAAATATTTTCTCTTTCTGATCCCGATATACCCTTTAATCCATTAAAAAAAACAGCGTTGAATGCATTTTCGAACAAAAATCTATGTGTATTACTGCACCCTAGATCTGGCCGATCGGACGGCTCAAATCATTTCAGAATATCGGCAGTCAGCAATGTGACTTTCAACTATTGGTGTTCTCCACAGTTCCGATGCGATGCCAATCAGCGATCGCAAATCGAAATGGTTGGACGTCGTTGCCCATAAGCGATGCGATATCCACCGGATCCGATCCCACTTCAAAGAAAATTTTATAAACTTTCGCGTCCGGCTTCCATTGTCATGTGTTGTGATATGGAGCACCTCTTTGGTCCGATGCAATGGTTTTACACAGACCCGATGAACCACAAAATCAACCTATATATCTTTTAAATCCACTCAAAGGTTCTGCTAAGCGTTTTTTTCGCTAATTCTATGTGTTAATGACTTTTTCTGCTCACGGACTCAAACTATACCAGGTTTACCTTAACATAGTAATTCTTAAAGTTTAGAATAAAAAGTCACAGGCCATCACCACTTCAAGAAATTTCATGTAAAACAAACGCTCAAAACCCCACAGCTCGTCATAGAATAATGCACACAACATTAATTTTATTCATAGTATACAAAAGAACAGAGTCTCGGCCTTAGGCCCAATTACACAAGGAAATGACCTCTGTTACACAAAAAACACAGTCTACACACTCACTCTAAATTCTCACTCCAATCCAAGCCTCTCCAATCCCTCGCTCATCACATTTTTTCTCCTTTTATTACTCAATAATTTCTCTAACAAATCTAAGAGCAATCTCCTATTTCTTAGCTTCTCGTGCACACCTATGCTAAAAACTCTTATCTCTAAATCTAAAATAAGATAGCCTCTCACTTATTACAATAATAAATTATAACAAACTATTTGAGAATTCCAACCTTCTCAGTAAAATTGATCTTGACCAATAGTCAATGAATTTCACCCTGTGCAACCACAACATGTGAACAAGTTTTCACATTGTTGGCTAATCCCGATGCTCCTGCGTCAGAATTCCGAGGAAGAAAATATTTTTCCTTCAGAATTTTAGGGCTTACTCTGTATTTCTGTAGTTCTGCTGCTGTTAATCAACTGGAATCTTCCACTGGCTGCTCCTTCCACTTGACTAGATACTAGAAATATGTCTGCCCTCGGGTTTTCTTGGATATTCTTTGATCCAAGATAGCCTCAACTTCTTTCTTATATGCTTTTGGTACATGTTCCTCCCAATACACGGTTTGAAATTCATCACCTATGGATTCATTCTGCAACTCGTTCTCTGTCTCTCTGAATGGATATAAATCTGCAACATTAAAAATGGGGGATATTCCAATCCCTTCTGGCAACTCGATCTCATATGCATTGGCTGAAAATTTCCTTTTAATTTTACAAGGTCCTATCTTCTTCATTTTCAGTTTGTTATAAGTTTGTTTAGGAAATCTCTCTTTCCTCAAATATGCCATGACTAAATCTCCTACTTGAAACTCCTTTTCTCTTCTTTTTATTTGTGCTCTGCTTATATCTATTGTTGCTTTCCTGCAATTTACCTTTGACTTCTTTCTGTAACCTCTGCATTTGTTCAACAAAATATTCAGCACTTGCACTCCTGGCTTCTTGTTTTCCCAAGTCCCTAAGCTCATATACTCCCCTCGGATGCATTCCAAAGACAATCTGAAATGGACTCATTCTAGTGATTTGGTTTGGTGTATCATTGTAAGCGAACTCAGCTTGAGCTAATGCTAAATCCCACTGTTTGGGATTATAATGTACCAAACTCAGTATATTCCCCAAGCTCCTGTTCACTACTTCAGCTTGTCCATATGTCTGAGGATGGTACGCTAAACTAAAACTGAGTTTAGTCCCCAGTTTCTTCCAAAGTGTCCTCCAGAAATGCCCTACAAATTTAGTATCTCGATCTAATACAATACTTACAGGTAAACCATGCAATCTTATGATCTCTGAAAAGAATAAATTTGCTATGTGTGTTACATCACTAGTTTTCTTACAAGCAATAAAATGTGCCATTTTAGAAAATCTGTCTACTACAACATAAATAGAATCGTTTCCTCTCTAAGTTTTTGGTAAACCCAGAACAAAGTCCATACTAACTGCATCCCATGGTCGATCTGGTATGGGCAATGGCTGATATAGTCCTATATTCTGACTCCTTCCTTTGGCATACTGACATACCCTGCATTTCTCAACAAACTTTTAACATCAGTTTGCATTTTTGGCCAGTAAGAAAAAGCATTCACCTGAGCGAAGGTTTTATCTTGTCCAAAATGACCAGATAACCCTCCACTGTGCTTCTCCTTAATTATGTTTTCCCTCATGGAACATTTAGGAATAAATAGCTTGTTGCTTTTAAATAACAGGCCTCCTTGAATAAGGTAATCAATCCATTGACTCCTGTTATGGCTCACTGGATTCTGAACTATTGTGTAGATGTCTCTAAAATCCTCATCATCCTTGTACATTTCTATCATTTCCTCAAAACCTACAATACCCACTTTAAATTCTTGCAAAAGAAAACTTACCCTACTCAATGCATCTGCTACTTTATTTGATTTACCACTTTTATGCTTTATTACAAAGGTGAAACTTTGTAGAAATTCCACACATTTGGCATGCTTCTAATTTAGCTTTGGATGGTTATTAATAAACTGTAAAGCGTGATTGTTTGAATATAAGATGAATTCCTTTGACAGTAAGTAATGCCTCCACTTTTTCAATGCCTGCACAATAGCGTAAAACTCTTTGTCATAAGAAGAATATTTCCTTTTCACATCATTTAGTTTCTTGCTGAAATATGTTATCGTTCTTTGTTCTTGGCTCAGTACCACACCAACTGCTACTCCACTTGCATCAGTTTCTACTTGAAATATTTTCTCGAAATTAGGCAATGCTAGAATTGGCTCTTCTGTTATCTTCTTTTTCAGTAAATTAAAGTTCCTGTCTGCTGATTCTTTCCATTGAAATGGATGGTTGACCTCCTTGATTGTCTCAAGGATTGGTGCACAAACTTGACTAAACCCTTTTATAAACTTTCTGTAAAAACTAGCAAGTCCATGGAAACTTCTTAGCTCAAATACACTTCTAGGAGTAGGCCAGTTCCTGATTGCTTGTACCTTCTCTGAATCCATTTTTAAGCCTTCCTTGGAAACCACAAATCCTAAGTACACCAGCTCTTCTTTCCTGACACTACATTTCTTCAAATTTATTAGTAGTTTTTCCTTCTGTAGAGTTTTCAGGACTAACTTCAGATGTTCTAAATGCTCCTCTTTAATTTTACTAAAAACCAGAATATCATCAAGGTAAAAAATGACAAATTTACATGCATACTCCTT
Source organism: Pinus albicaulis (assembly GCA_034641835.2). Lineage (NCBI taxonomy): Eukaryota > Viridiplantae > Streptophyta > Pinopsida > Pinales > Pinaceae > Pinus > Pinus albicaulis. The sequence continues at coordinate 824,038,709 of CM076579.1, read as the reverse complement.
CAAGACCTCATTCATTAGTCTCATGAATGTACTGGGTGCATTAGTGAGCTCAAAAGGCATCACTAACCACTCATACAGTCCACTATTTGTTTTAAAATCCGTTTTCCATTCATCGCCTTCCCGAATCCTGATCTGGTGATACCCGCTTTTCAAATCTATCTTAGTAAAGTACCCGGATCTACTTAAACAGTCCATTAAATCATCCATTATGGGCAAAGGAAATCTATACCTGATTGTTATCTTTTTGATAGCTCTGGAATAGGGGCACATGCGCCATTCTCCTCCCTTCTTCGGACTAAGTACCGTTGGCACAGCACACAGGCTCAGACTCTCTCTGATCAGCCCCTTGTCCATCAGTTCCTGTACTTGCATTGCAACTTCTACGTTTTCCTGGGGAGTTAGTCTATATGCAACTTTATTGGGTAGAATTGCTCATGGTATTAAGTCGATATGGTGGCAAACACTTCTAATCGGTGGTAATTCATTCGATAATTCATCCATGATGATATCCATAAAATTATCTAACACAACTTGAATTTCTTCAGGAAAATCGTTTAAATTCGTAGAGGTTAAGATTACCTTGGGCCTCCCTACGATAGCGAAGTGCAACTCCTCACTTTTTTCGACCTCCTGTAGCAATTATTTACCACTTATCAACATGACACTATTTTCAGTCATTCCTTTATCAACATCATTCTTCACTGGCAACAACGTGTGTTTAATTCCATCCTATATGTGTTACTTCTCCCATCATGAATCACTTTCCGATCAAATTTCCATGGTATCCCCAATAATATATGACATACATCCATGGGCATTATGTCACATAGGATCACGTCTTTGTATGTGTTGATCTACATTTCCACATTACATTGCTCTGTCACGATGACTTGATGGCTCTTATGTAGCCAAGACACTTTGTAAGGTGCAGGATGTGCCATCCTTGCTAACCTAAGTTTTTCCACCATCTCTGTGGACACAATATTGTCAATACTCCCACTGTCAATTATGACCTTATAGCACTTACCCTTTGATTTACTTATGGTTTTGAACAAGTTCTTCCTTTGCGCAGGTTCTCCAGTCTCCTTTTCTGCTCTAAGCAAAGTTCTTCTAAGTAGCAGTGATTCACCTTCTTCAGGTGGTTCCTCTTTCTCCACAAGTAGAGGTGGTTTTGGCTCTACCTCAGTCACATTTTCACCCCTCTGGCTTACTGATTTGTTATGAGGACAGTCCCATGACATGTGTCCCCATTCTCCACAGGTATAACACCTAACATCTCTCCCTCGCCCTCTTCCGCTGGGCGCGAATCTTCCTCTACTAGATTCACCCCTCTGTGGTGATCTGCCACTTGAACTTCCTGTTTCATGTTGATGTTGTATTCCTCTGGATCTGGCAGCTCCTCTACCTATCGTTGAGCTCTTTCCTCTATTCCTTTAACTTTGTCTCCTCAATATTTTCTCCTCTGCCTTCAGAATTTCTTGATAGGAATCCTCAACAGTTTTTAGACTTAATAAGCTAATCACATCTTGTATTTCATACCTTAACCCGTTTACATATCTAGCTATTTTTTCCACATCATCTTCTGCATGCCCTATTCTAATACTTAATCTATAGAATTCTTCTGTATACTCCTTAACAGAAATTCCTTTCTGATTCAAATTTTGTATTTTCTTAAAAAGATTCAAATGATAGTCTTTAGGCAAAAACTTGGCTTTCAGTTTACTTACCATTTTATCCCATTTCTTGATCTTAGATTTCCCTTTCCTCGTTCTTGATGTCTGTACCTCGTCCCACCAGATGGCTGCATGACCCTTCAATCTAGTGACTGTAAACTTCACCCTCTTATTCTCCTCAACCTCTTCATAGTCAAAATACTAATCTATGGATCTTATCCAATCCATAAGCTCCTCCGCATTCAGACTCCCTTCATACATAGGAATTTCCATCTTGGGTTTTCTTCCAACTTTTGCCATCATCTTGAGAACTTTGGCGGTTTCATTGTCTTCTTCTGCTTTTTCCACATCTATAGCAGATTCTTCTGAAGAACTCTCGGCACCATCATTAGGCGCTCTTCTTTGACCTGTCTCCATTGTCTCCATTCATGCACACAAATTCCACACTTCTTCTAATAGAATTGCATTTGGTTCTGGTCTTCCTCGATCAATTCCTCTTCTTGGTGTCATCTTCAAAGAAAACACCTCTTTCTTCTGCTCTGATAACAAAAATTTATGCAGCGGCAACAATGGATTTTAATAAAACCACAATGGACCTTTACAACTCAACAATCACCCCTTGTTCCTATCGAAACCGAAACCCTTTTAATAGACTTGAAAAAAAATCTTTTCTCTTTCTGATCCCGATATACCCTTTAATCCATTAAAAAAAACAGCGTTGAATGCCTTTTCGAACATAAATCTATGTGTATTACTGCGCCCTAGATCTGGCGGATCAGATGGCTCAAATCCTTTCACAATATCGGTAGTCGGCAATGCGAATTTCAACTATTGGTGTTCTCCACAGTTCCGATGCGATGCCAATCGGCGATCGCAAATCGCAATGGTTGGACGTCGCTGCCCGTAAGCGATGCGATATCCACTAGATCCGATCCCACTTCAAAGTAAATTTTATAAACTTTCGCATCCAGCTTCCATTGTTATGTGTTGCAATATGGAGCACCTCTTCAGTCTGATGCGATGGTTTTACACGGACCCGATGAACCAAAAAATCAACCTATATATCTTTTAAATCCACTCAAATGTTTTGCTAAGCGTTTTTTTAGCTAATTCTCTGTGTTAATGAAATTTTCTTCTCACGGACTCAGATTATACCAGGTTTGACTTAACACATTAATTCTTACAGTTTAGAATAAAAAGTCACAGGACATCACCACTTCAAGCAATTTCATGTAAAACAAACGCTCAAAACCCCACCGCTCGTCATACAATAATGCACACAACATTAATTTTATTCATAGTATACATAAGAAAATAGTCTCGGCCTTAGGCCCAATTTCACAAGAAAATGACCTCTGTTACACACAAAACACAGTCTACACACTCACTCTGAATTCTCACTCCACTCCAAACCTCTCCAATCCCTCGCTCATCACATTTTTTCTCCTTTTATTACTCAATAATTTCTCTAACAAATCTAACAACAATCTCCTATTTCTTAGCTTCTCATGCACACCTATGCTAACAACTCTTATCTCTAAATCTAAAATAAGATATCCTCTCACTTATTACAATAACAAATTATAAAAAACTATTTGAGAAGTCCAACCTTCTCAGTAAAACTGATCTTGACCAACATTCAATGAATTTCACCCTGTGCAGCCACAACATGTGAACAAGTTTTCACATTGCTGGCTAATCCTGATGCTCCTGCATAATTAAGTTTTGAAATAAATTTAGGACACTCTTAACAACCAATAGGACTGAAAAATACTCAGAAAACCCAAAAATATTTTAGATTTGTATCCAATAAACATGGTAGTGGACTATAAAACATTTTACCTCTGAAAAAGAGCTAACAAATTCCACTTGGCGACTCCACAATCCTGAACAAACCTTAACACTTCACTGGGAAGAACCCTTATCATTATACTATCATTCAAACTCAGTTAGAGGACTGTAGGATTAAAATTTGTGTAAACATATTAGTTGACCTTTTGAATACTGTCATACCTGGTTGAACTTTTCTTGTTTGTTTGGGTCTGAAAAACACAGCATAGTGGCTCCTAGAAAGATTCATACTATAGCCCAGCCCGACCCTGATCCACCTGAGATAGTTGATAACCCAGAAAGTATCCTTAGGAAGTCTCCTAGGATTAAATTATCAACTATTTTCAGATCACCTTTGAGAGCTAATTCAGTTCCTGAAAATCTTTCAGCTCTACAACAATCACAAGTTGAATTAGTAAATCCCTTTAGAACTAGGTCATTTGATGATATAACTCATCTAGATTATGAGTCTTCACTTTCATCTCCTGAAACAAGTGAACATCCTAGTAGTAGAGAAGCAACACCTACTGATTTACATTTTCTTCACAATTTAGGTGTCTCTCATCCAAGATCAGCTCAGCAATCTATTGTTGTTCCATCCACATCCCTTCATCCTCCATTCACTATCAAAACCACTCCACTTCAGCCAACTTTTCCTTTTGTTAATCCACCTCTTTCGAATCCACCCCCACCACATATCATGACAGCATGTAATGCTCCCTTAGTCCTTCCTGCACCATTAGTCAATCTTCCACAAGACTATCAGTCCAAAATTCCATTGTATGATGCTAGTAATGCTACAACTACATCACAACATGTGGATAATATGAATGAATACTTTGACAGAAATGAAATTGATGATGATTCTATCAATCTTAGATTCTTTTCTCAGAGTCTGGGGGGAGAAGTAAGAAAATGGTTCAAAGGCTTAACCGCCCATAGTATCAATTATCTCCAAGCCTTCCATCAGACATTCTTAAACAAATGGGAAGTAAAGAAGAATCCTCTCCATGTCCTTTCTGATTACAAGAACCTCCATAGAAACACGAGGGAAAGTGTACAAGCTTATTGTACCAGATTCAACAGTGTATATAATTCACTTTCCTCGGATCTAAAACCTCCACAAGGCTCAAATCTAAACAAGTTTCCTAAAGGGTTTGACCCTAAAATGGCCTATCAGCTGAGAGAGAGAGATCCTGCAACTCTGGAAGAGATGCAAAAAGGTACTCTTGCTGTGGAAGTCAACTTGATGGAGAAGAGAGCAAGAATGAAAAATGAGAAGAGAGTGTCCTTTAGAGAAGAAAATACACCCTCTACTTACAACTCTAAGATGGAAAGAATGATGGAGGAGATGATGAAGAAAATAAGCATCCTTGAGAGAGCACAAGCCAGTCAAAACCAAACTGCTCCTCAAAACAGAAACCAGAACCAAAATCAGAATTTTAGAAGGAACCAACCTCCAAACAAACCTAGGGAAGATGATCAACATATCACTCCTCTATTTCATTAAAACTATGTAAGCGAGGTTGAGGAAATAGATGAAATAATAGAGGAAGATGATATCAACATGCTGGGGGTAGATAATGATGACTTTGAGATTCATTATGATAGAAAATAAGGTCTATACACACCTTATGATGACAAAAGAGATGATGACGAAAATTATTATCAAGACATGGAAAATGTCATCATAGAGTCTCAAAGAGAATATGACCTTAGAAATAAAACCAATCAACAAATTCCCAACACCAAAACCTCTAAAAAATCTTCACAAAACAGTACTGCAACCAAGCCTAAAGTTGTCAAACAGAAGGACAAAATATTAGCTATGAATTGTGATAAAGGTAGAGAGAAAGGCACTCAAAACAATGAAAAACAGAGTGCAGACATTAGTAGTACTAACACTTCAGCTAGTACTCTTGTTAAGACCATTTTTTCAAATTTAAATAGAACAAATCAGCAAGTTGATGTTGCTGATAGACTGGCAGCTAGTAAGGCTAAGACAAGTTCTTCGAAGAACCAAATTTCTTTCAGCCTAGAGCAGGAAAATTCAAAGATCAAAATCTTTGTTCCCCTGACTGAGTTAGCTGCCCACAATGTTTATAGAACCCAAATTTTGAAGGCTTTAAATATTGAGGATAATAATGACACAGTCAATCTTAATGATGACCAACCAAAGCTCATTTTTGGTCCTAAGATTGAAGGTCGATATCAAGAAGGACATGTTCCTCCCTTTTATGTAAGTTTAAATGTTTGTGACAAGATTTTGCATAATTCTTTGCATGATTCCAGGGACTCTCATAATTTAATGCCCAAATATGTAATGGAGAGCCTAGGCCTTGAAATCACCAGACCTTACAAAGACCTTTACTCCTTTGACTCAAACAGAGTAAAATTGTTTAGGATTAATCAAAGATGTCTGTGTTAACTTAGCTCAAATTCCAGAAAAATGTTTAGTCATGGATATTTTTGTGGCTGATGTGCTCCAAAAGTATGGAATGCTATTATCTAGGTCTTGGGGAGCTAAGTTACAAGGAACTATGCAGATGGACATGACCTATGCGACCATCCCTATTTTCAATCGAACAAGAAAAATTTACAGGGAGTTTCATATGCAATACATGGTGAATAGCCAAGACAGACCATAGAACTCTCCCATTTATTCTGTAAACACAAGCCTGGATTCACTTATCCTTTTCAATGATGAAAATTTCAGTGAACCAGTGACCTTGTATGATTTAATGACAGATAGAGAGGAGGAATAAAATAACGTGGGAGTGTTAGAATAGTTTGTTGAACCTATAAACTCTAGCAAACAAAACACAGGTCTTGAGCTACAAATCATGTGTCCTTTTCTTTTAAACATTGAGAGTCAAGAAAGCAGTCCTCAACCCAATAAAAATTCTGAGGAGTTAGAACAAGTTCAACAGTGTACTGACCTCCAAGAACAATTCGATAGCACACTTAATGAAGAGCATAGTAACCCAAATGATAAACTCGAGAGTAGTCCTCTATGGATTATGCACTTTGATGGGTCTTGCACTAAGACCAAAGCTGGTGTAGGTGTCTGGATATGTAACACTGAGAATAAACACACAGAAAGTGTTTCCTGTAGATTAAACTTCCAATGTTCGAATAACATAGCGGAATATGAATCCCTTCTCTTAGGCTTACAATTGTTGAAAAAGCTAGGAGCCAAAAGAATCAATGTGTATGGGGATTCAAAGTTAGTCATTAGGAAAGTCAATGGGGATTATAACGCAAATCATCCCAGACTGAGGGCCTACTGAAACAATGTCATGGACCTTTTAAAAACTTTCAAGGAGTCCAAACTGATTTTCATCCCAAGAAAAAGAAATATTGCTACCCACAATTTAGCTTTTGCAACTAGAACATGCTTAACGCCATATGAAACCAAATACTGCACGACTCAGATGAAATTTAGACCAGCCATACCTGATAATGAAAAATATTGGCAGGTGTTCGATGGAGACAAACAAATAGAAGAGTTCATGCAGTTCAGAAACGAATTTAGACTACCAAGTTCGGATTCAAATTATGAAACCGACTGCCCTAGTGAAGAAAATATTCTCGATGAAGAAGAAATGTCTCATGAACTTGCTAATATAAACCTATTATCTAGCAAACTTGAAAATGAAACAGAGATGAACGCAAAATTAGAAATAGAAGAGTTATAAACTCTGCACTCGAAAGATGAAAGTTTGCCCAACGGTCTTGCACCTTTATAAGAGTTGTTTGATTTTAACAATGTGGCCAGGAAGCCAAAACTGGAACCTGTAGAGACTGAAGTGGAATATTGCAATATAGGCAGTGAACTTAAAACTATGATGATTAAACTATCTAAAACTTTACTAGCTCACATTAAACTCAAATACATAGACCTGTTTAAATAATTTTCTGATGTTTTTGCGTGGAGTTACGAAGATTTGAAATCCTATGAAACTAAAATAATACAGCACAAAATTCATCTCAAACAAAACCAAAAACCATTCAAACAGAAACTACGCAGAATAAATGTTGTTCAGCTGCCTCTGGTTGAGAAGGAAATCAAGAAAATGTATGAAGCTGGTATTATTGTCCCTATTAGATATTTTGAGTGGGTGTCTAATCCGGTGTCATCTAGGAAGAAAACTGGAGAGATCAGGCTTTGTATAGACTTTATAGACTTAAACAAATCTTCATTATAAGAAAATTACCCTTTACCTAATATGGATCATATTTTACAAAAGGTGGTAGGGTCTAGAAGAATTTCTTTGCTTGATGGCTACTCAGGGTCCAATCAGATCTTAGTTCACCCTGTTGATCAATTAAAGATAGCCTTTACTACCCCATGGGGCACTTTCATGTATGTGAAAATTCCTTTTGGTCTAATGAATGCTGGAGAAACTTTTTAGAGAGCCATGGATATAGCATTCTCGGAAGAACTGGGCTTCTTCATCATTATATACCTTGATGATGTTACTGTGTTTTCAAAGACAGATGAAGAACACTTAGAAAATTTAAGAAAGGTTTTTGAGAAATGCAGAAAGTTTGGGATATCTTTGAACCCTAAGAAAACACTATTTGGGCTCAAAGAAGGTAAAATTCTTGGGCACATTATTTCAGAAGAGGGTATTAAGATAGATCCCAAAAGGATTGAAGACATATTGCAAATCTCTCATCCTCAAAACATCAAGGAGTTGCAATATTTCATTGGAAAGGTTAACTTTTTGACAAGTTTCATACCCAACTTGGCTGAGCTTCTTAGAAATATCACAAACATGTTGAAGAAGGAGAAAGGGGTAAAATGGACCTTGGAAGAAAAGAAGTCCTTTGAGCTGGTGAAACAAGCGTTAACCAAAACACTGGTTCTGATAAGTCCTGATTTTTCAAAAGATTTTTATATTTTTTCGTTTGCATTAGAAAATACCATAGCTTCTTTCCTTTTATAGAAAAATCCACAAGGACAAGAGAAGCCTATTGCATTCTTTAGCAAGGCATTGAGGGATGCCCCTCTGAAGTATAACATTATGGAGAAGCAAACTTTTGCTTTGGTTAAAGCTTTGAAAGACTTCAAAGTATACATCCTTAACTCACACATCATTTCCTTTGTCCCAAATTCAATTGTTAAAGACATTCCAACACAGGACCCAGATGGTAAGAGAGGTAAGTGGATTGTTGTTATTCTTGAATATGATTTAGAGACAAAGCCCACTAAACTCATCAAAGGCCAAGGTCTAGCTAGATTAATGTCTGAATCAAATTTTGAAGTTCTCAATATTAATATGATTAATGTTTTAGACAAACAAGAGGAAATCTCAACTCCCATTGTTGAAGACCATTTCATGAATTCCTCTTGGTATGCTGATATTATTTATGTTTTGCTTAATTTAAACACACCTCCTGGTTTGACAAAAACAAAGGCAAGGTTCTTAAAGTTAAAAGCTGTAAACTATTGCATTATAGGTAGATGTCTTTATTGGAAAAATGCAAGTGGTGTATTGCTTAAATTTTTGCCTAAGTATGATGCAGAGAAGGTTAAGCATGAGTTCCATGAAGGAGAGTGTGGAGGTCATTTGTACTGGAAGACAACAACCAACAAAATTTTGAGAGCTGGTTTCTATTGGCCTACTCTTTTTCCTGATATACACAAAATGATCATTGCCTGTCATAAATGTCAACTTTTTGAAGGCAAAAGAAAACTACTACCCCTACCTATGCATCCAATCACTGCTGAAGCTCCTTTTCAACAGTGGGGACTTTACTTCATAGGATAGATCCATCCACCATCTTCTGCTCAACATAGATGGGTTCTCACTGCCACAGACTATTTCATTAAGTGGATAGAAGCCATACATTGTAGGCAAGCCAATGATTCTTTTATTATAAAATTTATGGAGACTAACATTCTCTCCAGATTTGGCTGTCCTACCAAGATCATCACTAATAATGTAGCAGCATTTGGATCAAAGAATATGGTTGAATTCTACCATAGATATCAGATAACATTGGGGCATTCCATAGCCTATTACCCTCAAGGTAATGGACTTGCAGAATCCTCAAACAAGATTTTAGTGAACATGATCAATAAACTGTTGGATGACAACAAAAAGTCTTGGCACATAAAGCTAGTTCATGCACTTTGGGCTGACAGATTGACTTTGAAGAAATATATTGGTATGTCACCTTTCCAACTTGTGTATGGTACTGATGCAATTTTTCCAACCAGCCTTGGTGTACCAGTGATGAAGTTGATTGAAGAGTTGCAAACTGAAGAGGATGACATGATCAGAAGAATAAATCATACCTTTCATCTTCAACAAACCAGAGAGGAGGTTTATAACAAAGCATTACAAAAGCAGGACAACATTAAAAATATTTTTGAAAGAAGAACAAAGGCCAGCAATTTCAATATTTGGGACAAAGTTTTGAAGTGGGACTCAAGGAGGGAAGACAAGGGAAAGCATGGAAAATTTGATGAATTACGGCTTGGCCCTTACTCTATTCATTCAGCTGTTGGTAATAATGCCTATTTCTTGCAAGAGTTGAATGGAGTAGAATTTTTTGTGGGTCTTGTCAATGACAAGATGCTTAAGCATTACTTCTCTTGATCAATGTTATGTTCTGAAATCCTTTTTATCATTTTTTCTTATTATAAATACTTCACCCATCATTGTGTTAGTATGAATCCTTTGTCGAAGTGTACGAAAAAGGACCAATTTAGCTACACATAACTAATATCCCTAACAACAAAAATGGCTGCCAATATCTTCAGATCTACGGTTAGTTAAACAAGAAAAGAGCTGCAAAACACCAGATCTATGCATGGAAAGACATTAAGCAGTAAAAACAAGGGTTTGCTCCATATACCAATAGACAAGACAAGAACAATTTTTGAAAGAATTTTTGTATTAATTGGGCACCTGGGAGGAAAAAAAGAAGGCGTATCCAATTCTCCTCAGTGGGATGGGTTTTTGGAAGTCCTCAGCACTTTAGATCTAAGATTTCTCTCTCTTGTTGGTGTAGAAAACCCAATGCAAAGAATAGAGCTCAATGGGAGCTCACACAACAAATGATGGAAAAATGGGACCAAGTGTATAGATCCAGAGTGATCTAATAGGCAACAAAAGGTGAAGAATGGTAGAAAAAACCCTCCTATTTATAACAAAATATTGGGTCATTCTAGATCTTGGTGCATGGGTTAACCAGATCTAGATCCACTTTTTATGGAATATTTTATTATATTTGTTTGAGGGAAAAGGTATTTGACTTGGGTCAAATCCCTTAATTTGTCAAAAATAAATAAATAAATGATTTATTTATCTTTTTAAGGAAGCGGTTAGAAGATAATCAAATAAATAATGATTTATTTAATTATTTTTGGGTGATTTGGTCATATTTAACAAGGAATATTATCTAAATAAGATTTAAATAATTATTCCTAGAAAATAATAAGATAAATAAAGGTTTATCTAATTAATTTCTTTGCTTTTGGGTTAAACATGACTGGGAATAATAATTAAATTATGGTTTAATTAATTATTCTATGAGGAAAATCAAACAAATATAGGTTTGTTTAATATTTCCTTTTGGGGTTTCCTGTTTAGACCATAAACAACCTAATAAATGTGGTTTATTAAGTTATTTTACATAGTGAAAGCAATTTTACTTAGGGTGAAATTGGTCTTACATGGTGTACTTGGGTCCATCTAATGATAATAGGTTAGATGACCAAAAAATGGTGTAACAGATTGCCCCCCAGCGTGCGAGTGTCAAGAGAAAATCGTATGACCGAAGTACGTTGTAAGAACACAATCACTAGACAACAAAAGGGATGTCAGAGAGAGAAATGTGAGGTAGATAGTGTGCTGAAGGACTAGACCCTGAGGAGACGAGACTCGCAGGTGCAACAAGTCTCTTTTATGAGAGGGTACCTGTGCTGAAGGCGGCGGGGGAGGCATACCTATGCCCGCCGAGACAAAGTACAAAAGAATAGTGTGTCCAGTAAACAAGGGACCGAACCATAAAGTACAGCCGGCATAATCATGAGCCGGATAAAAATACAATGAGGAACCTATATACATGTTGTGCCCGGGATAAAAACCAGGAATTATACAATAATATCTGAGTATGTGAGATACAAATACAACCCAAATTCCCCCTATACATGGGGAAGGGCTCGCAAAATCCGACTGATACATGCAAAGAGAAAGGTAAGTAGAGAAAGGTAAGGGCTAAGGCCAAGGCTGCAAGTGGCTAAGGCCAACATCATCAAATATCTAGAGCTGCATCGAAGGCTGCAATGAAGAGGTCATCTGGGCATGTGGGGGACTACCTGCAGGGCCACCCCCTCATGAGGGTTGGGACATCTCACACACACCCGGGAATCATCAAGAGCTACTGCTGTATCACTGAACCATCAAGTATACGAATCTCGGTCATGCTGAAATGAGCTGGAGTGGAGAAGCAATCAAGTCAAAGGGAAATGAGAGACCCCTTTGCGTGATCCGAGGCACCGAACAAGAGTGGAAGCTGGAACCAAGGTACACTGCCCTCTAGACCTAGCTTCTAGAATAAATGAGCTGATGTCGATAGAAGGAGGTCCACCTTAGGTGAGGCAATGAGATATCCGCAACTAAGGCACGAGAGAAAATAATAGAGCGACGGACAGACTGACACTAATGATGATAGTGAAATGGAAGGGACTGAGTAGCCAATGGACGAATTCCCTTGTTAGATCATAAAGGGCATGAATGACGTGGTAGCAACTAACACAATATCATAAGGGATAGGGGACAGTGGGACTGAAGGTCATAATGTGCGACACAAGAGAGAGATCAAGCAATAAAGGAGGGAGGGCTATAGCGGGGTACAAAGGGACTCGGGATAGACTCCATGAATGCGATGATGACTCAACTTGGATGCTCTAAACAAGGGCGACTCGATGGTGTTGCCACATAGTAAGGGCCCCAATGGGGGACCATGAAAACATGATTACAAGATGGTACCTCATGATGAAAATCGACACGAACAAAGACAAGTAAGGAGGCAAACTGGTGCCCCAAGTACAAGTGTCGTAAGTGAGGAAATTCGATTTTAAGGAGAGGTGAAGTGACCCTTCTTGGAAAAAATATGTCCTGGTGAAGTATCAAATCACAAAAAAATAACAGATACCCATTTGAGGGCTCGGTGAGAGCTTTCCAACGGTGCAGACGGTTTATCAAATGGGTCTACGGTATGGTCGCAGCAGTCGAAAGAAGAAACAGGGGTTCTCTTTTAATAAGGCAGTTTTCCCTCCAAATTCACTCATTTGCTATTGTTGCTGTGGTGAATGTAGAGAGGAGAGAAGGCCCTAAATCTTGTGGCGAGCGTAGCGGACAAACCGACCGTTGGAATCGAGATCCGTCAGTTGCAGGTAAGAGGCCTAACCTTACTCTTTCATTTTGATGGATTGAAAGTTCAGTTTATGGCCCAAAATCTCAGAAACTAACCATCCTTCATCTCTACGGCCGGGTCGCACTTTTTGGGCCAGAAAGTACGTCCTGGGTCGCAGTTTTCAGGGCAAAAACTGCGACCTGGTCTAGAATTGGTTAGAAAACTACGACCTGGAAGATGAGGGGGTTTTGGTGCTATTTTATGACTAAGAGTTGTGTTTTTGTGTTTGGTTATGGTATTCTTGATCTGTATGCTGACAAAGATGATGTTTTTTTGCAGGTATGGCAGATTTACGGGTTAACTGGAGAGAGAGAGACCTAGGTACATTACGGGCAGAGATCCAGGCGAATACGGGTGTCCGTCGTGTGTTGTCTAGGTTTGGGGTTCTAAAGTTTTTGGAGAACCCTTTGATGAGAGCAAGAGAGCCTTTGTTGGCCCGGATTATCAATTACTGGGATCCAGAGCATGAGTTCTTTGTAGTGCAGGGGCACAGGATCAAACTGACAGTCTAGGATGTGTATTTCCTGACGGGTCTCCCACCACTGGGGATGGTGGGAAACACGTAGCCAATATTACCATGGGGGCGGCATATCATGGAGTTTGTGGAACGACATTGTCAACCGGGTCTCCAAGTCAAGGGGACTCAGATACCGATCGGGGATCTAGAGAGGCTAGAGACCCATGCAGTGGTCGTAGCTGTGCTGCGTATCCTGGGCAACCAGGTGTTCCATCACATCACCAGGGGGCAGATGATGCTTGTAGAGAGTGTGTTGAGTGGGACCTACTATGGGTGGGCCCAAATGATGCTAATGTCGTTAAAACGACAGTTTTCACTTTGCAAGCGGCAAGTGAACCATGATTGCTCGTATGGGACTTTATTGTGCGCTTTATTCTTTGAGAAGATCCCGACCTTGCGGCCTCGTATACAGCTTCCAGACGGGGGCCCGAGAGAGCCCAGGATGTGCCGGTGGGGGTGGCTACTGTGCAGAGGAGGAGGAGGGGCGGTCGGGCGAGTGTTTCGACCTCAGTTTTTTGCCCATTGGGATCATATGCCATTATACATAGATGACTATCCCTATAGTGGGATGAGTTATTGTGGAGATCCGGACCTGCCACTTCCGCCTGGTCGAGTATGGGGGCCCGATGGTAAGTGACAGATTGCTATTCTTGTATGGGCATGTTAAATTTTTTTGAATAGTAGATAGGGTACTGACTCATGTACTTTTGGTATGCAGATATAGCTCCGGTAAAATCGGCCGGATATATGGGACGACTGGCAGCAGCTGGAGTTGCAGGTCTGAGTGGGTCGAGAGCAGTGCATAATGAGGATGCAGCTACCCTTCTGGAGGACATCCGCTGTAGATGCGAAAGGTTGCTGACCAGAGTATCAGAGCACGGGTGGCAGGACTTAGATGACCAGTACATAGAGCCATGTATTGGTCTACCCTCGGAATGGCGAGGGGTCATGCAGCGCATGGCGATGGTCGGTCAGGGGATACGTGATCTACAGGCTGCAGGGGCAGAGCCATTGGCTCGGGATCTGCCAGATAGTGATTAGGTGTGGGGCATGTGGTGCCCCCTAGTGTGTATGTAGCGGCAGGTGGTGCCCCCTGTTTTGAGTTTTTTGTAACATGCTATGGGCATGTCATATGTATCAGAGTAGATGGACTCTAAACACATGTTTTGCGACACATATTATGGATATGCATCATTTTTAATGATTATGTATGTTATTGTCTTGTATGAAATGCGTGTGATAAATGCCAGTCTAGAACATGGTTTGCAATACTATCTACATAGTGATTTTGTTCTCGAGGTACATGGTTGAAAGTTATGGTTTCAAATTCACGTATCAAGAGTTTCACTCGTAAATAGCGTCTCAATAGCACAGGGTTATGCACACGATAAACACCATTTAGTTGCATGGCAAGAAGTAAGGAATCCAAATGAACATGCAGATGAAAAATGCGATGAAAGAGGGCATCGGCTAAGAGACCACGCACTGCATCATATTCGGCCTGATTGTTGGTGGCAGAACCAATGCAGACCCCGTTGGAGAGAACAAGGGCATGCAAGGGGGTGAAGATGGCCCAACCTGCCGAGGCTAGATTCTGGGAGTAAAGACTTGCACCATTGGCGTAACCGATAAAGGGTGTGGACGGGGGGTCCTGCAGAATGGTGTTACAAGACAAAAAATGAGGGGAGGAGAGGCAATGACGGCAGCGTGAGTGTACAGAAGACATCGAGCGGCAACTGCGGGAGGGAGTGCAAGGGGCAAGATGACTATGACTCATATACAAACTAGAGGGTGGTATATGAGGGCTATTGGAAGTATGGTGGGGACTCAGGCTGCGGAGGTCAATAGAGATACGGGTGGAGTGATCTCGTGTATGGGTAGAAAAGAGGTGGTCAGGCGACACAACAGGGGAGGATGCAGGGGGACTGGACTCCAAGTGTCTCGCAGAGGAGGATAGGTAAAGAATGGTTGTAGTAGACTCCGTCATCTGAACATCAGGGGGGGGAATGTCGATGGAAGCGGGGGAATCTGCAGGCAGACCTGAAGCATACTGCGCGAGGATGGGAGAGGCGGATTGATTTTGTTCAACCTCATACTCTCGGACTACCTCTAAAGAGGTGCGGTAATGCGTCAGGTGAGGACAATGATGGGAGTAATGGCCATGAACGCCGCACAAAGTATAGGGTTTGTTGGTGCGGAGAGTCTTGGGGTTCTTGGTTACGGACGAAGAAGGAATGGAGGCTTCAGGGACCGTAGACTCGGGGAATGCGACTTTAACCATGGGCTGAATACGGAGCAACTTGGGACAAGCATGGGTGGCATGAATGGTGACATCACACAAGGCACAAGGTTTTGCGAGTGGAGGAGGGGTTGGGTCAGTCGTGGTGGTCTTGTCTTTGGGTGCCCCCTTGCGGGCTTTTCCTTTCTTCCCGGGAGCCGTCACGACAAGAGAAGGGTCCTGTGGAGGTGCTGGGGGCACAGTGGCAACGGAGGAAGCGAGGGGGACCAGTTGAACCGGTGTCAAAGCCATGTAGGGTTTGGGGTGACCAGGAGGGGTGGTGGCTGGGGGATCAAGGTACCAGACCGGTATGCCTAAGGTCAGGTTAAGGAGAGAGAGAGGGTGGCCATGACGGGGACAGAATATACTCCGGGAGGGGGAGCCAGGAAAGGGATCTGCTCAACAGGGTAATGACCAGGAGGGACGGCTCCGAGATGGTTAAGGCCAGGGGGAACCGATCCAGGAGGATAAAGGGGTTCAGGGATACCAGTTGTAGGGGGAGGGCCAGAAGGAGGAGGTCCAGCTGGCTGAGATGAATGGCTAGGAGCGGGTTGCGGAGGGTGAGGGGGAGGTTGCTGACTAGCCAAAGCAGGCCGTTTAAGGGCAGCCTGAGACGATTGCATCATGCAAACATTCGATAAGCTGGGATCAGTGATAGGAGGAGGGGGGAGACCAGGAAAAGTTCCAAGCAGGGAGGAATCTTTGTAAACGCCAGGGGAGACACTGGTCAAGGAATCGACGGTTTGCTTGTTGGCTACAGAAGAGATAGTCGTCTCAGGTGAGGTCTGAGATTTTGGCTCATGATATGTCAGCTGTTCAATGGTGACTATCTTTCCATTATGGGGGAAAGACATCTTGCGGAAAACCACGGATGGGACAGCAGACATAGCATAGGTGTAGCTTCACCCCAATAGAATGTTGTAGTCTAGCAAGGAATCTATGACTTCGACGTCAACGCAAACAGTCTTACGGCGAGGGTGATAGGACAATTACGAAACAAGCCAATGGGCTGGGAGGCATGACCGTCCCACGCTCGAAGGGTGATCGTGGAAGGGGCCAGCTCAGGGGATCTGAGTTGCTTCCAAACCGAAGCAGACATCACGTAGGTGGATGCCCCCTCATCAATTATACACCAAAACACGTTGGCGTTCCGGATTTTGACTGGGATTTGGAAGGCGACGGAAGGAGGAAGACGAGGATGGTCCGATTGAGTGGCGTCGAAAACAATCATTTGGTCATCAGCAAGATATACAGCACCCACGGCAGATAGTAGAGCCTTCTTTTGGGAAGGGCACAACTGGAGGAGTTCCAGTGTGGAAATGGCAGCAGGAGATTGTGCCAAATCATCTACTATGCTATATGAATGGGCAGATCGACCGGAAGTAGCGTTTCGACATAATGGTCCCTTAGGAATCTTGGTATGAACCTCAACTTTGGGTTGAGGGATATGTAAGGGGCCATTGGATGTTGAAAGAGGCTCTGTAGAACCTAAAGAAGGAGGCTCGGGGGCAGACTGAGCGGGAGGCTTGGGGTACTGGCGAGACCGAGTTTGAAGGTGAAGATCGACGGATGGGGATGGATCAGAGTTCATCATGAGGATCTGGTAATCGAAGGAACCAAAAATGGAAGGTGGAGTGGAGACCCGCCCGTCAGGTGGTTGGGTAGCCACGAAGCCTTGGTGAGGGAAAGGATCAGTAAAAACAGCTGGTTGGGTAGTGGCCACATTAGGAGGAGCATGAGGGGAGGCGTGTTGTCCGCGCAATGTGGCTTGATACTCCCACATCTGCCGCATCTGTGGTAAGAGGGGATAATCGTGGGTATAATGACCATAAACACCGCAACACGAACAAGGTTTATTGGTGCGAAGATGCCTGCCCGGCTTGGGCTAAGCGCCCTATTGCTGGTTAGTAGTGTTAGAGTCAAAACCCTGGGGATTGGGTCCACGAGTACCAGGGGCAGATTGATTTGGACTGCCTCTCCGCCTTCTTTGAGAAGAAGGGGGATTAGTCTCTCCCTGCTGTGCAAATACTTGCCCTGGAGGGGGCTGTAGGTGCTGGTGCTGGGGTTGAGGAGGCAAGGGAGGAGGAAGCGCATATGCTGGAGGAGCTGGCGCACCAGGCTGCAGATAAGGGTAATGGGTAGGTTGGGAAACATTGAGGTAAGCATGAGGTTGGGCAAAAGGAGGGGGCATGCCGTATCCTAGATACATGTTACCGGGAGGGGGAAGAGTGCTAGAGGAGCTGGCCCCTCTGTGAGGGAGACCATAGCCCATAGGAGGTTGAGCATATGGATGGGAAAGGGCTCCAACGATACCGTCGGCGGAATGAGATGCCCCCGGGGCGTTAGCGCCGTCGGGCCTGGGAAGGTCAGGAAGAACGGTATAAACATAACTAGACTGAGCATAGATCAGGTCATATTTCAAGGCTATTTGGAGGGCGGCTTCTTCGGTTTGAGGAAAATGGGAGGCGACATCTTTTCCAATGGAGGCTAAGAGAGAGCAAAGGAACCAGTCCATATAGATCCGATCTTTGAAGGGGGGAGCTCGACATAAGCTTCTTCTTCGTCGCCATTCCTGAACATGGGTGGAAAGGCGGGTCGAAGATGTTTGCTTAAAGGAAGTCAAGAGCTCCGTACCGGTATCGTATAGGAGAGGGAGCTGGAAGTAAGATAAAAAGGCTTGGGAAATAATCAAAAAGGTGGTATGGGAAGAGGTGGCTTGGTCGACATACCATTTAGAAGCTTTTCCAGTAAGCGTGCGTTGGAACAAACGAAGACGGATGGAGTCATCGGTAATGGAATTGGAGGAACACCACATGTGGAAAGATCGGACATGATTGGTTGGATCTTCTCCAGCAAGGCCTTCGAACTTAGGGATGTCGGAGGGGAGCTTGGTTGGCATAGCAGGCCAACCAACATTGTGGCTGATAGGGTCATTGATCAACTAATTGAAATCAGGGAGGCTGAGGCCTGCAATGTACGGCAGCAAGGGTATGGCCGAGGTAGTTCCTGTGGCGGTTCCGCTAGTAGTGGTTCCGGCGTTAGGGCCTGGAGCACCGCTAACGTTAGGCCCTGGACCAGACATAGTGAAGGTGACAGGGGGAGAACCAGGAGGAGAAGGAGAACCCAATGAATCAAAAGAGGAGTCGGAGTGCGGACTCAGAGGAGGACTGGCTCGACGACGGAGGGACGGAGCAGGTCGATCGACAGGAAACTGAGGGTGAAGGCCAAGAAGTCTCCGAGAAAGGCGCCTTGGAGGTGCAACGATGACGGGAAGAAGGAAAACGACAAGGGAAAAAAAGGGACAGAATCAAGTGAGGTCAAGGGCAGAAAATGTGCAGTGACAATTTATTTTAGAGTCTTTGACAGGCGGTGTTAACCAGGTGCTTCTTCACTTAGGGTCAGTGTGTGGTGTGCGTTAATTTTAATTTTTAAAACCCTTTTCGTTTTGAGAGCAAGAAAAAAGTGTGCTGAGTAACTGAAAATAAATCTACAAAGAACAGTATATAATGCTGAAATAACAGAAAATTAACAGCTACTATTGCATCTATCTAACCCAAGAAGGCGGGTCCCTCAAAAATAGTCTAAAAAAAGGGGAAAAAATCTAGTCAAAACACACTGAAAAGAGGCCAATAGATCTAAGGTCGGGAGGGACAGGGATCTAAAGGATAAAGCTGCTGAAAAGAGGTGCAGATCACAGCCAAGAGACAGAGGCAAGGTGGCTGGAAAAAGGGAGGAAATCAACAAAAATCGGAAAGGACAGGGAGGAGGTCCTAAAGAGAGGTCCAAAAAAAACAACAAGAGGTGATTTGAAAGGAAGAAAAGCTGATTTAAAGGGATCTGAGGAGGAGGTATCAGATCTGAAAAAAGGAAGGCTGAAACTCTGAAAAACAGACGGCTGAAACAGCTAAAAACTCTTTCACAAAAAGTGGAGGGTACTGAAGCCCTAGGGGGCTAGGTTCCCACTTAGATGAGGTGCAAACATATAGAATCCAGGTCAAAGCGGCCCCTCGAGCCTTTCGGAAAACTCATTTAAGCTTCAAGAAATTAAAAATTGTAGAAAAACTAATTAAAATCATGTGGTTACAGTGTTCTAACTCTGTCACAGTGTGCTTAAAAGAGGTCAGTAAAGGGACTAAACAAAAATGAATTTTTGGTTGAAAGTGCTAATTCTCGTCCGCTGTCTCTGCCAGCGATTTTCGGAAAATTTGTCGTCTCCGTTGCGGCTAATGTCTGTACCTGTGCAATAGGGCTAGAAACACACGGAAGTTAGAAATTTTAATGTTTTAGGGTTTTATGTGAGAAAAACAACATAAAAATAGGAAAAATAAACAGCTGAAAAGAAACCCTAGGGTCTGAAGTAGCTGGATATGCAGGAATATGAAAAACGACAGCGGTCGTAATTTAAAACCCGTGTGGAGTCACCATTTGTTAGTATGAATCCTTTGTCGAAGTGTACGAAAAAGGACCACTTTAGCTACGCATAACTAATAGCCCTAACAAAAAAAGTGGCTGCCAATATCTTCAGATCTGCGGTTAGTTGAACATAAAAGAGCTGCAAAAACCAGATCTATGCATGGAAAGACATTAAGCAAAAAAAACAAGGGTTTGCTCCATATACCAATAGACAAGACAAGAACAATTTTTGAAAGAATTTTTATATTAATTGGGCACCTGGGAGGAAAACAAGAAAGCGTATCCAATTCTCCTCAGTGGGATGGGTTCTTGGAAGTCCTCAGCACTTCAAATCTAAGATTTCTCTCTCTTGTTGGTGTAGAAAACCCAATGCAAAGAATAGAGCTCAATGAGAGCTCACACAGCAAATGATCTAAAAATGGGACCAAGTGTATAGATCCAGAGTGATCTAATAGGCAACAAAAGGTGAAGAATGGTAGGAAAAACCCTCCTATTTATAAAAAAATATTGGGTCATTCTAGATCTTGGTGCATGATTAAAATAATGTTAACCAAATCTAGATCCATCTTTTATGGAATATTTTATTATATTTGTTGGAGGGAAAAAGTATTTGACTTGGGTCAAATCCCTTTATTTGTCAATAATAAATAAATAAATGATTTATTTATCTTTTTAAGGAAGTGTTTGAAGGATAATCAAATAAATAATGATTTATTTAATTATTTGTGGGTGATTTGGTCATATTTAACAAGGAATATTATCTAAATAAGATTTAAATAATTATTCCTAGAAAATAATAAGATAAATAAAGGTTTATCTATTTAATTTATTTGTTTTTGGGTTAAACATGAATGGGAATAATAATTAAATTATTGTTTAATTAATTATTCCATGAGGAAAATCAAACAAATATAGGTTTGCTTAATATTTCCTTTTGGGGTTTCCTATTTAGACCATAAACAACCTAATAAATGTGGTTTATTAAGTTATTTAACATAGTGAAGGCAATTTTACTTAGGGTAAAATTGGTCTTACATGGTGTACTTGGGTCCATCTAATGATAATAGGTTAGATGACCAAAAAATGGTGTAACACATTGCATTCAAAGTTATAAAAATCAAAAATAAAAAAATAAAGAAAGAAAAGAGGGAAAATTGTAAAAACAATAAAGGTACAACCCCATACCAAAAAAGAGTGAAAGTGTGCAAGCTCAAATGCCACTCCTAAAGAACACACATCTAGTTAGTCAAATAGTTTAATCTTAGCTAATTAGTTTTAAATTTTCTGTTGATAGGATAGTGAATTCGATTTTCCAAACTATTTAATCTTGGCTTATCAGTAGATAGTTTAGGATAGAAATTAAAGGTTCAAACATGCTCAAAATCTGAACCTAAGTTTCCAAAGAGAATGACTCAAATCTGTTTTGAATTCTGAGTCAAAAAAGATGTAAATCTAGTTCTAATTAAGCTCAAAATCTCAACCAATTGACAAAGGAAAGACAGCTCAAACAAAAGTCCAAACAGAGCTGTAAAAAACATGATGGAAATGCTTTGAAATTTCAGACCCTAAGCCTTCCATTTTGATTTAAATTTCTACAAAATAAGATCTATGTGCAGCTTGTTCTTTATGCCATAAATCAACAACAAGTTAGACTGTTCAATCCTAGCTTGTATGCTTTTAAATTTTTGTTGTAGAATTTAGAGAATAAAAATCTGTTGGACAGTTTAATACCAATAGATAGTAGATTAGGTAGAGAATCATATGGGCTCAACTGTTTAATCTGATTCCATGTAGAAATAAGGAGTAGAAATAGATTAGATTTCCTGCTTTCAAAAGAATAAAATGTTGTGAAAGATTTTTCCAATCCAAGTGCACTCTAATGAAGAAAAAATGTTAGAACTATAGGATTGGGTAGGTAGAAAGCTTTTTGATGAAAGATCCATTGTTTTATGGCTGCTAATATGTTTTCAGAGTAAAATAAGATCATTAAAGGAAAGAAAGGCGGCCCAATGGATGAGGCACTGATCAGCCTCCCAGAGAATGCAAGTTTGAAATTCTTGATGCCTTCAAGAAGGCACCATCCCCAAATGGAGCCACTGTTAGCCACCTATGAAATTTTTTATACCAAAAGGTGGCTAAATCATTTTTCGAGCCTTCAAGGAACAAATTTTATTGCAAAAAAGTGTTATCTCTTGAAGACTCTTGAAGGCCGCATGCCTCTGTCCAAAATCTTCCCTACTGTGCCCATTTTACACTCTGGAATTCTACTGATTTCATGAGAAGAAACTGCTGCAAAATCTCCTTTTTCCCTTTCCTCACTTGAAAAAATAACCTCCATTTTTCTCCCCTTTTCCTCCATAAAAATCCTCTATTTTTCATGATTCCCATTCTTCCATTTATGAAAATCATTTTTACAAAGTTTAAAACTCATTTTGAACTATATCGAAACCCCCAAAATCCATATAAACATCTTGAAAATGTCCTAAAAAAACAAGTATTTTTGACTATGGGTTTAAACCCCTTTGGGCTAAATCCAAACCTTTTCCCCTCCATGTGCCCCAGCACTAGAACCAAGTGCTAAGGTCCTGAGCGCTTATCGCGTCGGAGCAACTCACGGAGCGCATTTTTTTGTGCATTAAAACAAAAACTCAGATGCCGATTAGCCCTATATATTATAGCCCCCAATCATATTGCATTTCATATAGACCATGGCCCCACAGACGGGCACCAAGCCGTATTATAAATATATATTCCGCTCCCAAAGAAATAAAACCTTTGTTTATATTAATTTGTTGGGTTTTCATATATCATAAAGGTTTCTGCCGATGCAAAGCTTAATTCGCTCCCCACCATCAATCTGATCTGCAAATCGACGGCCCACAAATCAATCACCTCGGTGGTCCCCACAGTCACTTACTGTTCAAAAACCGGAGCAGTTTGATTGCATTGCCTTTGTGGGATAAGTTTTATTCCCCATTTGATCGAAATCAATGCCACGGGTTGACACATGGCCTTAAGCAGATTTGAAAACCCACTCTCATCACGCGTTAAATATCGACTGTGGCTCAGCACGATATTGATGTGTGTCGTCCGATCTGAGGTTGGCTCATCGGACGGTGATCGCACTCAAAGGGATCTCGGGGGATAAACTAAGGTATGGCACATTTCTCGAAACATCTCCACCGTCGATCTGATCTGCAGATCGACGGCCCACAATCAGTCGCCCTGGTCCCCACAACCACGACAGTAGTCAACAGTCCCGCAGAACCGGTGGTCCCAACGCCTAGTCAGCATACACATCCGCACACACACAGCAGCAACTAATTGGAGCAGGTCTTTCTTGGTTGCTCACATGGTCGTGAAATCCGGACCCAGGGAGATTTATATGGCATATTTTATAAAAACTTTGGGTCACACTTGGGCTGATGTCAACAGGCCCCAATCCAGACCCGGGGAGCTTTATATGGCAGATTTTATAAAAATTTCGGGTCACAAACACCCTGACGTCAGCAAGCACCTTTTGTGACCCAAAATGGTTTATTCAGCTTGGTTTTAACGGGACTTTTGAAGTCCAAGGTATATTCTTTGATAAGGTGATTAAATGGTTTTTTCTATTATACTAAAAGAAAAAGGCCAAAGGCTGGGGTTTAATT
The DNA here is from genome assembly GCA_034641835.2 of Pinus albicaulis. Taxonomy (NCBI): domain Eukaryota; kingdom Viridiplantae; phylum Streptophyta; class Pinopsida; order Pinales; family Pinaceae; genus Pinus; species Pinus albicaulis. The sequence continues at coordinate 824,014,910 of CM076579.1, read as the reverse complement.
CTCATGCCTTCGATTCTTTAAAATAAAGCCATCCATGGGTAAAATTTTCACGTCTCATCAATGCTTCAAAGGCACTGATTCCTCACGATCCCTGCACAGCGCTGCAAACCAAAAAAACACAATAAGTCAATCACAAATCAAAGAGTATCAGGGTCGAAGACAGAATGCACCAGAATGGAATATTAAAGACAAATTTACGAGGATTACGGCTAAGATTGATTATCAAAAGCCTAATCCTCCCAATTAAGACACAGTCAAAGGAAAATCATAAATGTTTTATCAGACAGCAAGGCCTCCAGCGCCACATCTGAGGAAAATTGATTCCTCCCAGCTACCAGAGTGCCACCTGTGCCTCAAGGCATTCAAACGTAGGCCAAAGTTATTGATCAAGATCAGATATTTTCCTCAGCGCAGCCAGAGAGAGAATTCTGAAAATAAACTTAATGATGAAATATCAGCAAAGTTACTTTAACATAACAGAGAGCCTCAAAAGTCAATAAGGGATCCCATCGAGCCTAATATTAAATGTAGGAATTAATATAGACAAAAAACATATGTAAACTTCTTCATTGAGCCCCACAAGGGCCGAGAAGTCATTAATATGTATTAATTATATTAGGAGATATTTTATTAGATCCCACCTTCTCATTCTTCTATAAATACTACTAGAGAAGATGAGAAAGGGGTTGGTTGCAGAACTTTGGAATATAATTGAGCTGGAGACTTCGGATTGTAAATAGTGTTCACTGGCTCTTGGAGCTCTGCTTGTGATAGATAAGTTAGTCTGGGAAGTGTAGATGTTTGTTAAGTTAGAGCATTGGACTTAAAGTTGTAACTGGTTTGGAGCATCAATACAAGTTGATTTATGGGATCCTGGTCTATGTCGACGGTGATGTTATTTCTTATTGTAAATTATTATTTTATTTCTATTTTCACTGTGTTCATATTCTCTTATAAATAACAACATGCATAGAGTTAGGACCTCTCTGTTATTTGGGAATGATTTAATTTAGTTTAAGCAGTAGGAATGCTGGCGTTCCCTCGTCCTCCTTTTTAGATAATTGTTATTCTTAAATGTTATTTTCAGTATATGTTAAGTAGAGAGAAACTAAATAAGATATGGTGTGCCCTGGTCCTAGTTTTATCCCCAAAGACTGTTTGAATGTTTCCCTTGGAATGTGTTGAAAGCTAGCTAGTTTGAAAGTACTTACCAGATCTTAGGCCATTCTTTGTTATCTTTTTGTTTGTCTTGAAAGTTACCAAGTAAAGTAGAGTTAGGAGAGGATTTGTGGTGAGCCCAGCCTGCTAGTTTCTTCTCCAACGATTGCCTTCAAGTTTCCCTTTGTTTTAAATGTTTTCTATTGAAAGTGAATCAAAAGCAGGCTAGTTTAGAAGTACTTACCTGATCTTGGGTTGCTCTTTGTTCTTCATCTATTTAATTCCCCTTCTTATTGTTTCATTCCATTCCATAAATAAAACTTTAAAGATATCCTTGGACATAGATGACTTGCCCCATAGACCACTATTTCCCCTTGCTATTTCAATTAAATCCTATTATGACTCCATAGCCCAATGGACTAAAACCTGCAATTATCCATCTTTTTGGCCAAAGCTTGTTCTGATTGCTTGCAACTTCACACCTTTGAAACTCTTTGCATTTAGAACTTTTCACCTCAAATAATAATCATGCTCAACCATCCAAAAACAAACAAAACCCTCGGCCTTCATAACTATCCTAATATCATTACCTAAGACTTCAAAGACAAATCCATCTTTGCACTTATTAGAGAGATCCCTCTCCGGATTCGAGAGGGCTAGATCCTAGAATCCCAAAGTGGTTGAAATAATGTTGTTTCTGTGACTGGACTTTGCCAATATTGCTAATTACAGATTCCTAATAGTCTACATTTTACACTCTCACATAATTTATTTTGTTCCACATACTGTTGTCAAGGGCATTCTAAGTCAAGACCCCGATGGTAAAAGGGGAAAATGGATTGCAACTATTCTTGAGTATGACTTAGAAATCGAGCCCACAAAACTATTTAAGGGGCAAGGATTAGCAAAAACTATGGCTGAGTCTAACTTCCAAGCGCTAGATATGAATATGGCAGATGTGTTAGAAGAAATAGAAGAATCTACTTCTCCTTTCATTAAGAAGACATTTATGAATTCTCCTTGGTATGCTGACATTATTTATGTGCTTTTATATTTAAATGCCCCTCCTTCTTTATCTAAAACTAAAGCTATATTTTTGAAACAAAAAGCTTTGAATTATTGCATCTTGGATGGGGTATTATATTGGAAAAATGTTGTTGGAATTTTACTTAAATTTTTACTTGAAGATAATGTATGGAAAATCATGCATGAATTGCATGATGGAGAATGTGGAGGACACCTCTACTAGATGGCCATAGCAAACAAAATTCTTAGATCTGGTTACTATTGGCCTACCCTTTTCCTAGATACTCAAAATTTGGTCATGTCTTTCCATAAGTGTCAAATTTTTGATGGAAAAAGAAAACTTCTTCCCTTACCCTTACATCCTATCAGAGTTGAGGCACCTTTTCAACAATGGGGTTTAGACTTCATTGGGAAAATTCACCCATCCTCCTCAGCTCAACATAAGTGGATCCTCATGGCCACTGACTTCTTTACCAAGTGGATAGAGGCTATACCCTCCAGAAATTCTAATGACTCTGTCATTATCAAGTTCCTTGAAACAAATATCCTATCCAGATTTGGTTGTCCCAGAAAAATCATAACAGATAATGTTGTTGCTTTTAAATCTAAAAAGATGGTTTATTTCTGTTACAAATACCACATAACCTTGGGCCATTCCACTGCTTATTATCCCCAAGGAAATGGATTAGCTGAATCCTCCAACAAAAGCGTCATCAATATCATCAAAAAATTGTTGGAACATAATCAGAAATCATGGCACAGTAAGCTGGTTCATGCTTTATGGGCTGATAGGTTAACTACAAAGAAATCAATAAATATGTCCCCCTATCAGCTGGTCTATGGCATGGATGCGGTTTTTCCCACCTCATTAGGAGTTCCAGTCATGAAACTCCTTCAATAAGTGCAAGTCGAAGAAAATGATATGAAGAGAAGAATCAATCAAACCATCCATTTACAGTAGACCAGAGAAGAAGTCTATGAAAGAATGCAGTTAGTCCAAGAAAATGTAAAGAAACTATTTTATAAGAGGACTAAGGTAAAAAATTTCCAGGTTGGAAATGTTGTTCTTAAATGGGATTCAAGAAGAGAAGAAAAATGAAAACATGGCAAGTTTGAGAACTTGTGGAAAGGTCCCTATATTTTTCATGCTAAGAGGGGTCACAATGCATTTTTCTTGAAATAATTAAATGGAGAAGATCTGTATGGAGGTCCTGTCAATGGCGGGATGCTAAAGCATTACTTTTTCCAAGAATCATGAGTTTCAAAGAATTTTATTTTCATTATAAAATATCATAGCCTGAACGTTGCATTCAAAGTCATAAAATAAAAATACAAAAACAGTAAAAGAAAGAAAAGAGGGAAGATTGCAAAAAAAAAAAAAAGGTATAGCCCCATACCAAAAAGAGAAACAAAAATCTGAAAGTGTGCAAGCTTAAATGCTACTCCTGAAAAACACACTTCTAATTAGTCAAATAGCCTAATCTTGACTAATTAAGTTTTAAATTTACTGCTGATAGGATTAGTGAATTCGATTTTCCAAACTGTTTAATCTTGGCTTATCAGTAGGTAGATTAGGCTAGAAATTAAAGTTTCAAGCATGCTTAAAAATCTGAACCTAAGTTTCCATGAGAGATGAATCAAATCTATTTATTTCTTGAGTCAAGGTCAGAGGTAAAAACTGGTTCTAATCAGTTCAAAATCTGAACCAGAGAAACAAGGAAAACAACTCAAAGTGAGAGTCAAAACAGAGCTGAAAAACGCTAAAGGAAGTGCTTTGAAATTTCAGACCTTAAGCCTTCCATTTTGATTTAATTTTTTGCAGGATAATATCTATGTGCAAATTGTTTTTCATGCCATAGATTAGCATCAAGTTAGATTGTTCAATCTTAATTTGAATGCTTTTAAATTTTTTTGTAGAATTTAGAGAATAAAAATCTGTTGGACAGTTTAATCCCAATAGATTGATAGATTAGGTAGAGAATCATATGGACTCAACTAATTAATCTAGGTTCGTGGAGAAATAAGGAGTAGAATTAGATTATTTTTATTCTTTCAAAAGAATAAATGTTGTGAAAAGAGTTTTCCAATCCAAGTGCACACTAAAGAAGAAAAAATGTTAGATCAGTAGGATTAGGTAGGTAGAAAGCTTGTGTTGATAAAGATCCATTGTTTTCCATGACTGTTAACATATTTTCAGAGCAAGATCATCCCAGCAAAAGAAGGAAACCCAATGTATGAGGCACTGATCAACCTCCCAGAGAATGCGAGTCTGAAGTTCTTGATGCCTTTAAGAAGGCACCATGCCCAAGTGGAGCCACTATTGACCACCTATAAAATTTGTTATATCAAAAGGTGGCCAAAACTTTTTTTGAGCCTTCAAGAAACACTTTTATTGCAAAAATTGTTATCTCTTGAAGCCTCTTGAAAATGTCATGCCCTTATTTCAATCTTCATTGTTGTTTCCATTTCAAAAAGCTCAAAAATTCTACTGATTTCTAAGAGAAAGGACTGCTTCAAAGTCACCATTTTTCCTTTCCCTCCACCACAAAACTAACCTCCATTTTGCCTCCTCTTTTCCTCATAAAATTCCTCTCTTTTCCCTTTTCCCAAATTCCCCTTCATAAAATCCCCTTTACAGAGTTTAAAAAATCCTTTTTAAAGTATACCGAAACCCCCAAATCCATTGAAAAACATTGAAAAAATCATGAAAAATACTTATTTTTGTATTAAGGCTTAAGCCCCTTGGGCTATGTCCTAAAAAACTTCCCCGTTATATTCCCTAGTGCTAGAACCAGGCACTAATCCTTTAAAAGCACTCATCGCATCGCAAAATTTGAACGCATAAATATGTTTCACCAGGCCCAATTTCTGATTGCGATTAGCCTTTGTATTTAAACACCCGATCTTATTGTCGTTCCATATAACCATAAAGACCGCATCCGATGCTTAAATCATTGTATAAACCATCTCCAATCAATATTTTTCTTTGTAAAGTCAAAAAACCCCTTTTTCCAAAGTTTTGGTCTAATCGCGCCCATTATATGTTTTTTATATATTAAAAATGGGTAGATTAAAAAGACCTGAAACACAATCGCATCGAAGAAATTGACAATGGGTATGACTCGCATCAAAATTTCCGATTCGATTGAGTCCCATATGTACAAACCCCACCCCCACTACTTTTCATTCCATATAGCCTATGCCCGGGACCAAGAATTTAAATCCCAAGGTGCCAATCGCATCACAAAAAGTCAAATGGGTAGATTGAAAAGCCTGAGCTCGAGGCTCTGATTGCGATTGGCCCTTTGTTGTATATGCCCCAGGCGTATTGTATTTCATATAGACCAAGGCCCCGCACACGGGTTCCAAGCCATATTATAACTATATAACCCGCCCCTATACATAAATACCTTTGTTTTGTGCTAATTTTTGGTTTTCACGTGATATAAAGGGTTTTCCGCTATTTTCTTTTAAAATCAATCTCCGCCATTGATCTTGAGCAAATCAAACGGCCCACGCAACATCGCATCGCAAGTTTTTATTGGGCGCGTCCGATATTTCTCCGCCTCCGATTGACATTTCCCGATTCTTTCATTGCCATTGATTTGATCTGCAGATCAACGACCCATAACTAATCACTCCATCGCACTCCAAGTTCATTGCCCCGACCGATTGTCATCCTTCGATTGGATCTGGATCGTCTACGTGTCCAGATCGAACGATCCCAGATCTTTCCCTCATGGTTTCATCGCCCTCTTCCTTCCACGAAGAGGTTTTTAACACATGATCTCCACCATTGATTGCGTGTGCCGATCTCATCCAATGGCCCATGATCCTCCTGAAACTCCAATATCATTTTCTTTGCGATTTCCTCCGAAACAAAGATTTTTTACCCTTTTTCTTCATATTCCTTCTATTTTCCAAAAAAAATGTGATTCATTCACTTTGTATTAACACAACCAATCCCGATCGTTGATCTTTGCGCAATCAACGATTCTGATTTAATTCACCCCATTATTCTCTCTGAACAAATCCCAATTCGATCTCCACCGTTGGATGATGCCATCTAATGGCCATGCTCTCTCCCCACACCCTCTGAAGCAGTTTACCCCACAAATGCAGGATTTCCTAAATATTTTGTTCATTTTTGTAGGTTTCAAATGTTTTTCCCACAATAATAAAGGAAAAGAAAGTCGAGGATGACGATCCTCTAGATTTCTGTTTATCAAAAGGAAAGAACTATAAGGGTTCTGACTACACGTTTCATCAATACCTCATGGGCGTTGATGTCGTAGAAGCCCTGTGCGACCCTACACATCAACAAGACACAGTGAATTAAAACCAATCAAAAGAATTTCAGTGTTGAAGACCTGCCACAACAGAAATCGATGATCGAAGACCATTTTGGGTGGTTTACGGCTAAGATTGGTTATCAAAAGACTAAACCTCCAAATTAAAACAAGATTAAAGGAAAATCAAAAAGATCTATCAGACAGAAAGCCTCCACTACCACATCAGAGGCAAATTGATTCCTCTCAGCTACCACAGTGCCACATGTAGCCACAAGCATTCAAAAGAGGCCAAATTTATTGATCAGAAAGAATATATTAGCCTCAGCGCAACCGAATAGTTAATTCTGATAAAGAAATTTAATGAAAAAATATCAGCAGAGTTACTAAAAACATGACATGGAGCCTTAAAAGTCAACAAAAGCTCCCACCGAGCTTAAATATTAAATGTAAATCAATTAATACAATTAGAATATCTGTACGCTTCTCCATTGAGCCCCTCAAAGGCTGAGAAGTCATTAGTCTGTATTAATTGACCAAGGAGATCTTTTATCAGGTCCCACCTCCTCATTCTTCTATAAATACTTCTGTAGAAAATGAGAAATCGTTGGTTGGTTGATCACTAGTTGTAATACTGAAACTCTCTGAAATAATACATAGTCTATTGAAGTTGAAGAAGAAATTGAAGTCTTGGAAGCCCTAATGATGTTGTTGCATGCTTGTTTTTGAGAAGGCTCTATCATTGGATCCATGAGCTTGGCTATTGGTGAAGTATTCTGAACTATTTAAAGTTTTCTCCTATTTTCATTTTGTTCCATAATTTCTTACTACAGTAGGATGAAATTTTTAGGCTAAGAAATGACTCCTGGAAGCACCTTAGACCTGTTCGTCCATCACTGTTTTATGTTTTCTTCTGCTGAAGTATTTTAGATTCTTTAACCTGTCTCTTTAATCTTCAAGCTTGTTTATCTCCTTAATAGCTCAAGTAGTGGGTTTCAGCATGATTTATGGTTTTCCCTACTTGTCTGCTGTCACTTAAAGGCCGTTACTGAAGTCTCCCTTTAAATTTTCCTTGTTTATAGTGAGCCAAGGAGGTCTGTTCCGATCTTGCCCCTTGTCCTCACTTGAAAATTTGGCTTAAAGGTATTTATAGTTGTGATCATAGATGTATTTAGGTGTTCCCTCTTATATGACCGTAATTATCAGTGAATATTTTATGTTTTCTAAGGTCATTTGAAATAAAATATTTGAGGAAATAGGGTGTTCCCTGAATCTTAGATTTCATTTTAAAAGTTGTTTTGAAGTCATTATTTGCTTAAAAGTGTGATTTGTAGAATTCATGGTTAGCCCTGTCTATCAAATAGCTCTTTATTGTTTAAATTGTGTTTTCAAATTCCCTTTGTTGAGAATTAAACTTCTCTTTCCAAATCATTGATGTCCATCTCATTCCAAAACCAAAGGATCATGCGGCGAAGTTAGATTTTCCCTTTGATATCCCATATCCATTGATAAGTTTTTCATGACCTCTTTTTGACTCCATTGCCCAATGAAGCTAATACTTCCTCTTTCTACCTACCTTTCCTAGACCTTTCATATTCTGCTATATCAATTCAACCAAACAAACAAAAAACACCTGCACTTAATAGCTAGTCTAAAATCCAATATCCAAAGCACACAAGATAAACCTTTGCTAAAACAAATAATTTGAGAGATCCCTCTCTAAGAACAGGAAGACTAGATCCTGGAACTCTAAAGATTGGTTCTAATTTTGCCTTGTCTTTTGATTTTCCAAACTATCAAAACACAGGACACCAACACATGGTTCATCTACTTGTGTCAATCTCCTTAAACCATGAAACAAGGTCCGTTAGAGCATGGTTCATCTGATTGTGTCAAGCTACCTAAAAATGAAACAACGTCATTCCGAGGACGGTTCGTTTATTATGTCAACCTCGTTAAAAAATGAATTCGGATTTGAGGATGGTTCGTTTTCTATGTGCACCTCGTTAAAAAATGAATTAGCTCATGAGGATTGTTCTTTTAATGTGTCAACCTCGTTAAAACAATGAAACATGTTCCCTGTTCAATTCGAGTCTTTGATTAGATCTCATAAAATCCCAATCGAATCTTTCACTTGAACTCATAATTTGAACCTTCACTCCATTTTTCATATGGATTGAAGCTTGGGGAGCATGTACACCTCGAATTGAGTCACCATGCTGGGGGCATGCCCGGTTTTCCCTGTCATTTCAAGCATAGTTTATTTGGTGTTTTAAAACTTGCGTAAAAATTAAAAATCATTTCAAGCATACTTTACTTTGTGTTTCAAGCTTGTGTAAAAATGAAGCCCATCTTCAAGCATAGTTTAAATTTGTGTTTTAATCTTGCATAAAACCTAAATTTCATTTTCAAGCATATTTTGCGTTTGTGCTTTTAAGCTTGTGTAAAAATAAAATATGTTGGTTTGATGCATTTTGAGAACTTTTAACTTTTCCATTGGGTCGTTACTTATGTAGATTATTTAGCTGATACATTAGATAACATTGTATTGGAAATTTTCATAACATATAAAACATCATCACGTATGTAAAGCAAAATCCATGTAGAAAATAGATATATACATATGTCATGTGTTTGCAGCATGTGCATCATATAAAACCAAAAATATATATGTTTGTTTTAGCTACATCCGGAGATGACATGTCTCTCAAAAATATGCAAATAGAAAGCCTAGGTGACTAATTGGCATGGTGCTCATGGTAGCATGTCACTGCCCGCATGAACCACCTTAGTAAGCGGTGGAGATGACTTGGCACCCCTACAGTGTGCCTCTGATAAGCTAGGGGAAAATCAGCTAAATGAGCATAATCCGGAACTCCATGAGAAATCCCCTCTAGGTTCTATACGAGCTCATCCCCCTCGCCCCCCTCACCTTGAGGGTCATAAGCGAGAGGGGTCCTCCTCGCTATTGGTGATATTATAGCGGGCCTCTCTGAGCCAACATCTGCATACATATAGGATTAGCTGTTAGAATATGCATGTATACCAAAAAAATCATAAAACTCATGAAAATAAAAAAATGAGTCTGACCAAGCTCCGTGTCCCAGTCCTCTCCCTCCGGGAGCAGAAGATTTGGGTCTTCGGTAAAATCGGTGCCAGTATAGGGCCAGTCCTCCATGACGATCAACTGTCATCAGAACTAGTCAAAGAACTCGAGTTACCAAGACATCTGCTAGCCACCCCCTGTCCTAGGCATCAATGCCACCCATTGAGCCATTTTTGGCTCTCTCAGTGGTGGATCTGGGACTATGGCCTCCTGGCGCTGAAAAATTGGTAATCGTTCCAAGAAAAATGACACCAGAATCAACCCATATCTAAACTGTTTCAGTTTGGTCTGCTTGCATTTTGTGATTTTTCGTTTAATGTTCATGGTCACGGTCGTGGCCCAGTAAAAGATAGTTGGGTTCATACACTCCGATGCAAGAAGTAGCTGCATCTTTGTGGCCTCGTGCAGTGCCTGTGATCCCACAACCTGCATAATGGTGTGTAGCACTACTCTTAGTTCCAGATCGAGGACGTTCTGAATGTTTACTTTCCCGCTCCCTGTTCCTTTGCGTGCCCCTGGGCACACCCTATTCATGACCATTGTCATATTTTCTCCTGAAGGCCTGGTATCGGTCAGAATAGGAACTGGACCCCTACATGATAGTCCAGTGATGAAGTATACATCTGATAATTTGAGCTCAAGTTCTTGGTCTCGAAGTTTTAATTTCTCCTCATCCTCATCCAAAATTCTGATGAGATACTACAGTAGTTTGGGCTGAGCCTGGAGACATGGCGTCAGAAATAATTTTTTCTGCCCACAATTTCGAAGGGCATTCATACAATGCTCGTTTCCCATTACCATTTCATCCTCTTCGATATGTTCTCTCTCTTTCCATTCAATAACCATCCTTTTTGCTGGATACCTACATCAATCAAACATAGGAACATTATAAACCTCCCTAGGTATTCAAAATCACATTTCATTGGTTTTTTTTTGAGAAATTTTAGCTAGATTTTGTGTTGCGCCATCGGTGCAGCTATTTGGCTAATAGTTGCACCAACTAGCATGACCTCTGTGTAAAATAGAGGAGATTGGCACGGGTCTGTGCCCGAAACACGCGCCAACCTTGGAGCCCTAAAATTTGAAAATACTTCCCTAAAGGACCTCAAACAATGATTAAATATAGTAAAATGTAACTTAAAAGATGGAAAAACAGGTTGGCTCTTACATAAACCGAACAGAATTCAATTTGGTCCACTAGATTGGTTGCACTCATCACCTTAAGATCGAAGCACAAAAGGGTCACTGTTGCTCTGCAAAGAGGTAAAAAGTGAAAAGTAAATATTTTTTACCATTGTTGGTCTTTTATAGCTTTTCAAAGTCCTGAAATGGATTTTTAACATGTTTTTCGATATATTTTTACATTACTTTCGTTGAATATGTTTTACACGCATATTTTTGTGCAGAAATAGGTTTTTTCACGTGATTTTGATGAAGAGACGAGTTGTATTTTATACTTTTTTAGACACGGTAAAAACACGAAAAATTCAGTACTGGAGTCACCTTTCAGCTCTTTTCTGACTCTCTAAAACTGAAAAGATTTCTGAGTCACTTGTCATTTTGAGCTCGTTAAATTGGCTGCGAAGCGATACCTACCCAGTATACATTTACCGATTTTTTGGGCTGGGATAGATTATTTACGAAAAAGGAATACCTTAGTCGATTGCGACTAAAAGGTTCTCTCAAAACACAGTTTTCTACCTTTTTGGATCTGTGAGACTACCTACGAAAAGGGACTGATGGAGTTTTCTTTTCTTCCTTCTTTTCAAACTCCCTACATATGAAAAGATGTCAAGTTCTTCCTTTTTCATACTCATTAAAAACCTATGACATCGGACTCTGTAATAATGACGTTACTCGAGTTCCTCCTTCCTAGGGATCGTAAAATGTACTAGGTTGGATTTTTCCGAAGGAAAAACTTACATCGCAAGCACATGCTATCCCCTTCAAGCTTGTTTTCAAAAATAATTAGGGTATTCGCCAAAAATGGTGGGGGAAAATGGAACCAAAATCATAGTCGTATTGGCAGTATGTCACTCTGGAACATGGCACTTGTCAGCATTAGTGTCGGGTTGGGGACATCTCATCTCGTTATTTGCTTGCCTCCATGGGTTTTGGTAATCTATTTTGACCACTAATCTACTCTTTGTCATGTCACCATGACCTCAGATCCCTTGATGTCAAATACTACCAAATCCAATGTCATGACGCCAATATGTTCAAGAGAATTTGGCCTTTGCAGTTTTCAATCTCCCTCTGATTCTCTGTTGGTCTTGATTCACAAACATCATGTTCCTCTGTCTCGTGTCGATGATGTGGGAAACATTATGGCCCACCTTTGATCAAGGTCAATTCTTGTCGACTTCAACTCATTAACCAAGAATTTGATCTAGAGACTCCCTTAAGATACCTTGGAGCCTGTATGCCTTAATGGCAGGTTCTTCACATTCGACATAAGGTTTTCATTATTGGCCTTTAATCGGATGATTCTACGGGTTTTCAATGCCAGATCATTGTTCACATTCCGTGGATTGTAACTCTTGTACCTTGACAGCCATTGTCATTATTGGTGGTTTCTCTCGTGTCTATTAATAGTCTTCATCATTAGCTGGTAATTAGACGATGTTCTTGCATGCTCGAATTCAGCTCACTTATTCGCATGCTCGAACTTGTACTTTGTTCGGGTCAAGATGGATCACAAGACCCTGTATCTCATCTGATGAAATCTAGGTTGCGAGTTCTTTGTGGATTATTATGGCTTATTTCATGATTCTTTGGATTGGATGGATGTGGGCATACTTGAGTCTACTTGTTGATCCTTATTTTGCTGGATGGCTGTGTCCATACCTTGGATCTCGTTTTGCACACTTTATTATGGATGGTTGTGCCCATACTCATATCATGTATCATAGATATCAATTGTATTTGTACTCGTAGGTCTTCCAACGATATTTTTTTCAGTTGAACGCGTTCTCATAAAGCATTTCACCCCTCCCTCTCTCTCGGACCTCATGCTTTAGGGGGCACCTGTTACACAAAAAAATTTCACTGTCCCTGCAATCCCTCATCCTATACATTGGCATAATATTCTTGTCACCTATGAATGGTAAAATGTCTTGAAAATACCTTTATGGCATCCTTCTGCATAAGGGAAAGAATTATCCTCAAGAACATTTTCTCTTAAAAACCCTAAAAACAGATGTTTTGGCCTTGGAGCGAGTATCCAATTCATCACTCACGCCGACTTGGAAAAGTTACACTAGGCCCGCACCACTTGGCGCTCTGTCCCTGTGTCTCACTCGCACCAAGCCTATTTGGGAATGTTTTTTAAAAATAAATGGCGGAAGTTTGGTTCTAACAACTTCATAATGTATCATCAGAAAGAATTTGCGTTGTTTGACTCCAGATCTCGTTGTTTAGGAAATGGTTTTCCACCTCTCATGGAACCTTCCTAAGAGATAGGACTCTATTCCATGATTATAGGGATCCCAAATTCCCTTCCTCCCTCTATAAAATCCTACCCTTTCCATTTGCAAGCTAGCTGAGCTTTTGGGAAGGAAATTATAGCTGAGTGAAAATCAAGAGCAGAGCTAAGGAGAAAACTGTAAGAGAGAGAGAGAGTTTTTTCAAATCCCTAACGAGCTTTGTGAGGCACGTCCCGCTGGAATCCTGTCGAAGGAAGATCACGATGTCAGAGAACCAGTTGTAATATTTCTCTCATATCTTAATATACATGAATTTGTTATTGGTTCCATGATTGTGTTTGTCAGTTATATAATATAATTTCATTCGTTCCTCTCTGACTGATCGATAGTTATAAAGGGTGAAATATTATGTTGCATGTTGTCTCTCTTCTTTTCATGTGTACAGGTATCTGAATGCATTGAGCTCACGGATCGTGACCTATCCGGCTAGGAACAGAAGCGCCACTTCTTCTTCGACAACAACAGCGAAGGAATGATGGTAAGCGATCTATCGTGATTCTATCCTTGTAACTAAGAATCAATAGCTTTACATGTTTCAATTGTTGCTAAACCCACTCTAGGGCTAGTGGGATTGCCCTCCCGTCCACGTAGGATTTACCTCCCACAACAATAACCTTACCTTAACCTAACTTAACCTTGCTTGACATTGACTTTTTTAACCTTGTTAACAACCTATAAAATTTGTCATGTCAAGTGGTGGCTAAATCATTTTGGATAGCCTTCAAGAAACAATTTTGTTGCCAAAATTGTTGATGCTTAAAGTATTCTGAAAATATTCTATCCTTTGGTTAATCGTCACTGTTGTTCCCCTTTTTGAACTTAGAAATTATGTTGTTTTTCCATGAAGAAAAGACTGCTGCGAAATCCAATTTTTCCCCTCCTTCACTCAAAACTAACCTTAATTTTTTTCCCCTTTATTCCCCATGGGATTCCTCTATTTTTCATGATTTCCCTTCTTCCCTTCATGAAAATCCTTTTTACAAAGTCTAAAACTCAATTTTAGACTTTACCGAAACCCCCAAATCCATCAAAAACTGTGAAAAATTTCATAAAAATAAGTTTTTTAAGCTACAGGATTAAGCCCCCTTGGGCTAAGCCTAAACCACTTCCCCACATATGCCCTGGTGCTAGAACCACACGCTAGACCCTTTTGGCACTTATCGCATTGGAGAAATCAGAGCGCGCCAATATTTTTGTTATGTTGAAAACCTCTGATGCGATAAGCCCTTATGTTTTTTAACCCCGGTTCCTTGTTGTTCATATAACCAAATAGCCCCACAATCGGGTGCTTAGTCATTGTAAATGAACCATCTTCGATGAAAATTTCCTTTGAAAAACATAAAAACTATTTTTTTTAATGTAAATGGGTAGATTGAAAAGCCCTGCATCAAATTTCCGATGCGATTGAGCCCCGCTGTATAAACCTCCACCCCTCTCTATATAAACCTATGCCTAGGACCAAGAGTTAAAGTCTCGGCGCTTGTTAAGCGCTCGATTACGCACGGTACAGAAAGAGGCAAACTCGAGGCAACATCAAACCAAGCTCGGCCCTCGTAGCTAGCCCTACGAGGACAAGAGAGGGCTCTCCTCTAGGGTCTATCTCGGCAAGGATCTTGAAGGGTTGAGATGACCAAAAGCATAACTGATCTTAGGCTAGTAAACTGATAGAAAAGGGTTTTTTGATAAATGTTGGGTTTCTGGGCTGTGTGGGGCAAAGACAGCAAGAGCAGAGATTAAATAAAGAACGCAGATTATCTCCTGAGGCAAGGTAAGCATGAAGTTTAGTAATTAAATTGAGATAAACGGAATGACAAGACTGCTGAGAAGTCGACAAGGGCATAGAAGATGGATCCGTGTCGAACAGAAGAAAACATTAACTATGAATACTTCCTCAAGACAGAGCAAATAAATTGAATTCTGCCTTTCTCACTTAGAAACATTCAATATTGAAATGGCGATTAATGAACTGTGAACATAATGATGACATATGAAACAAAAGGAAAAACATTTGCTAAATTTCCAGCCACAAGAATCTCAAAAAACAGAGCTGTACCTCTTCATTAAAATCTCTGTCTAAGACTGTACAATAAAACTCTGTCCTTCTCCTACACTAGCTCTCAGAACTCTCTCCCCACAATTCATTTTCAATGTATAAATAATCTCTTATGTTTAAAAACAGGTCGATCCAAAATGGGGAGCTGTTTCAACTGAAATGATGAAAATAGAAAGGAGAACAACATTTCTCCATGAAACCCTCTGCTGATTAAACTAATAGACCAAATCTCGAGGATTCTCCTTAAATTCCTCTAATAACTAAACTAATAGACCAATATTAGAGTGCTGGTCCATTTTGATATTTAACTGAAGTCATTAATAGGAGATCCATCCTATTTTCTGCTGTGGTAAGTAGTCCTTGTTCAATCTGGACTTGACTTCTGGCTTTCCTTTTACATTTTCTGTTTGAATCTGTCTTGGAATTTCCCCTTTACCCATTCAAAACACCATTTAATTGTCAAAGCAAAAGAAATAATCCATCTTACATATGCGCCCTCATGAAAATGCCACCTGTTTTGACAATCAATTTCATGGTCTGCCCTCAATTCCTCCAGCGTGACACGTAACTATGCATTCACCTTAAGATCTCCAGCGCAATCCACCTTTTGAAACTCTCTACAAGATAATATGATATATCCTCGGTGGTTCAAGACAACATGTCTGAGACATTTGAACTCATGCGAAAAGAACTACAAACATGGCACAAGATGGCGACATCGAGAACCATGCATGCGTGAACATGCAATCCCTATACCCTAAATATAAATTATTAGATCCAGACATAACAGAGCTATGGGAGACTCCACACACGGACACAGGCATCTTCTCCTGCACTTATAACAGTACTCTGGTCACTAAAAGCTAGGCCATAAACCCCTCCCAAGTGAGCCCCCTTAATTGTAATTCGGCTGGATGCTGGTTTTCCCACCTCATATATCAATACGCAGGTGTCAAGAGAGCCCGTTGCCACTTTAGAGCTATCTGGAGACCATGTAATGCAATTGATACGTACAGTATGGTAAACCATGTTCTTAAGTTTCACCTCTCTAGTAATACGATCCCACACAACTGCTTCTCTATTCAGGTCTCCCGAAGCAAACATGGATCCATCAGGAGAAAAGCGGATTACATTTATTGGACCACGATGTCTTTCAAGGACTGACTCTTCCAGAAGAGTGGCACCTTTAATGGAGTACACACGCAATTTCCCATCCTGACCACCAACCACAGCCTCTGTTCCATCGGGTGATATTGCAGCTGCAGTCACTGCATACTCAACATTAGTAGTTGATACTATTTTTGACCCACGAATCATTATTATCCCAGCATCAGTGGAAACAAAAGTAAGCTCAGGGCAACCAACTGCGACCTCTAGATCCTTTGGTTGTGCTCCAATGTCAATTGGTTCTGACTCTTTACATTGCTCTGATAGCAGAGGTACCCTTCTCACCTTATTATCAAAACCACAAGTTACCAGCTCTCCTTCAATTGTTTCCAGGCATTTGATTTGAGTACTATCTTTTCTCTCTACCCGACCAGCATAGCCAACTCCAAGAATCCATCTAACAATTACACCATCATAGCTGCTTGAGAAAACCTCACTTTGTCCACTTTGAAGAGATAATGCAAATGCATTTATACTTTTCATGTGACCAGAAATTGTCTTTGGTGGTTTATCTGGATCAACTGCAGAGAGTAAGCTGTTTGAAGGCCGTTGGGGGCGAACCCAAACAAGACTGGGCGCTCAAAACGAAATTTCGAACCTCTGTTGATGCATGGGTCGCTCACCTCTGCGTGGGTCACTCGGCCCAGGTGGATCGCTCACCTTGTAAGTTCACACTGCGGAAATAACCCAGGTGGGTCGCTCTGCCCAGATGGGTCGCTCGCGCCCAGGTGGGTCGCTCGAGCCCCAACTGTCCACGATGTTTCAAAGCTTGAAATCGGTCCTCCAACTCCAAATCTCGATTTGTATGCTGCAGATTGGTTTCCATTTGATCTTGCAACTGAAATGCTAACCATACTTGAGATACCATGGGCTCCTTTTAAATGAGCAAAATGTTTGAAACTTCTCTGGCATAATTGAGTTTTCAAGATTGATCAATCTCACTGGAAATTCAAAAGCAACGATATTGCCCCGCTGATCACCAAAAACAAGTAGCTGATCTACAAGGCTCAAACCATATGAGCTTCAAAACAAATCGAACCATTAAAATCATAGATGCAAGCCACAGGTACAGGGATTATATACGATCCTTGGATGCCACAAAGTGCGATGATATGAACCTCAGAAAACCCATATGCAAAATATAAAGAAGGAAGGAGTAGTAGAAGAGAAGACTCATTAAAATGTCCCTGCATGTAAAATGATCCAATAATGAAGCAGCTTAAGCACATTCCTCCTGTCAGCAATCATTAGAAGTGGGCGCCTTCCATATTTGTCCATAATCAATGATGAGAACACCGCCACCATCTGATGAAATCCTCTTTGCAATATTCTTGCTAATTATGCTCCAACACATTATTACAAACTACTAATCTGACATTCTCTTCTCCAAAACAGGGTTTTGGAGAAGAGTCATCCTTGATTATTAATAATGATGAAAAAGAAACTTATTGAACTTTGGTGAGTTTGCCTCTGAAAACTAAACCCTAAACTGCAGAATTACTCTTTAATGACTGCAAATAAGGAGAAATGAACCTTGGTGAATTTGATTGCAGCAGTCTGACAGGACGGAGTCTAACATTGGCTCCAATGGGGATGGCAGCTGCCGCTTCTTGGAGCTGCCAAGAACCGCAGAGCTTTGGGAGAGCAGACAGTGCCTCCATCCATTGGGCTATGGAATCATAATCAACTTATTAACTGAAAACTGACTGAAATGATTTGAAAAACTGACTTGGCAAAACTCAAACTAGAACTGCAATAAACTGGAACAAAATGCTGCCCTTTAGCTGCTTATTTATTTACAAAATCTACCCTACTCTGCTGTAAAAACAATAGATCAGGTAATACTGAAATGCCAGATCAACCATTCAAGTAAACCTGAGAATGATGCCGCTTGAGAATGCTTCCACCAGGACACGGATGTAATTGCTGGCAGCCCTTCATGCACGTAATGAATCTGGCTATGTATGAGACAGCTTGATCTATCAGTCAAACTGAAAAACATTTCCATGTATGCTGCAATAGGATCGCAAAAGCCAAACTCTGTTTGCTGCCCCAACTCCGCAATACATACCTCCAGCTGCACACTGCCAATGCAAACATCTGTGGGCAACTCTATTGTTTCTTGTTTCGATGGAGGAAGGATTTCCAAAAACTTTTTAGGGTCTTGGAAATCATATGACTAGATTTGCTCATCTAAACATTGAATCTCCTTCTCAAATCTTTCAACAATTAACTCACAGAACCTAGTTTTAGTTTCAAGAGGAAACTTCGGAGATTTCAAACATTGAAGCAAGACACTGACAAATTCTTCATTAATTTCAAAATCTGCTAACTGATCTCTAACATCTTCTACAGCTTCAGAAAGTGCAGGGTTTGCCACATACCCTACCATTGCATGAGTGGATCAGCGAGCATTGGAATCTCTGGATCGAGCTGGAGTCGTCGGGTGAAAGTTTCAGCCTTCATATGTGTCTGACTGCTGTCCACCATCAGCATCAGATCTGCAACTTGATTTCCTGCACTGGGGCAAGACAATCTACAAATCGACTGTCACATCAACAGCAAACCATCTTCCCCAGTATGGTCGCCACTATGTTAGCGCTCGATTCTGCCACAGGCTGAAAGAGGAAAAACTCGAGGCAACATCAAACCAACCTTAGCCTCGTAGCTAGCCCTACGAGGACAGGAGAGGGCTCTCTCCGGGTCTATCTCGGCAAAAGGATCTTCAAGGGGCTGAGATGACCGATAAGGAAAACTGATCTTGATTTTAGGCTAGTAAATTGATAGAAAGGGGTTTTTTAATAAATAATGGGGTTTTCTGGGCTGTGTGAGGCAAAGACAGCAAGAGCAGAGATTAAATAAAGAATGCAGATTATCTCCTGAGGCAAGGTAAGCATGAAGTTTAGCAATTAAATTGAGATAAACGGAATGACAAGACTGCTGAGAAGTCGACAGGGGCATAGAAGATGGATCCTTGTCGAACAGAAGAAAACATTAACTATGAATACTTCCTCAAGACAGAGCAAATAAATTGAATTCTGCCTTTCTCACTTAGAAACATTCAGTATTGAAATGGCGATTAATGAACTGTGAACATAACGATGACATATGAAACAAAAGAAGACACAAATGTTAAATCTCATGCCACAGGAATCTCAGAAAACAGAGCTATACTTCTCCATTAAAATCTCTGTCTAAAACTGTACAATAAAACTCTATTTTTCTCCTACACTAGCTCTTAGAACTCTCTCCCCTCAACAATTGATTTACAATGTATAAATAAACTCTTATGTTTAAAACAGGTCGATCTAAAATGGGGAGCTGTTTCAACTGAAATGATGAAAATAGAAAGGAAAACAACATTCTCCATGAAATCCTCTGCTGACTAAACTAATAGACCAAATCTGGAAGATTCTCCTTAAATTCCTCTAATAACTAAACTAATAGACCAATATTAGAGCGCTGGTCCATTTTGATATTTAACTGAAGTCATTAATAGGAGATCAATCCTATTTTCTGCTGTGGTAAGTAATCCTCGTTCAATCTGGGCTCGACTTCTTGCTTTCCTTTTACATTTTCTGTTTGAATCTGTCTTGGAATTTCCCCTTTACCCATTCAAAACACCATTTAATTGTCAAAGCAAAAGAAATAATCCATCTTACATATGCGCCCTCATGAAAATGCCACCTGTTTTGACAATCAATTTCATGGTCTGCCCTCAATTTCTCCAGCGTGACACGTAACTATGCATTCACCTTAAGATCTCCAGCGCAATCCACCTTTTGAAACCCTCTACAAGATAATATGATATATCCTCGGTGGTTCAAGACAACATGTCACAAAGACATTTGAACTCATGCAAAAGCACTACAAACATGGCACAAGATGGCAGCATCAAGAACCATGCTTGTATGTCAAGACATCTATCCCTATACCCTAAATATAAATTATTAGATCCAGACATAACAGAGCTATGGGAGACTCCACACACGGACACATGCATCTTCTCCTGCACTTATAATAGTACTCTGGTCACTAAAAGCTAGGCCATAAACCCCTCCCAAGTGAGCCCCCTTAATTGTAATTCGGCTGGATGCTGGTTTTCCCACCTCATATATCAATACGCAGGTGTCAAGAGAGCCCGTTGCCACTTTAGAGCTATCTGGAGACCATGTAATGCAATTGATACGTGCAGTGTGGTAAACCATGTTCTTAAGTTTCACCTCTCTAGTAATACGATCCCACACAACTGCTTCTCTATTCAGGTCTCCCGAAGCAAACATGGATCCATCAGGAGAAAAGCGGATTGCATTTATTGGACCACGATGTCTTTCAAGGACTGACTCTTCCAGAAGAGTGGCACCTTTAATGGAGTACACACGCAATTTCCCATCCTGGCCACCAACCACAGCCTCTGTTCCATCGGGTGATATTGCAGCTGCAGTCACTGCATACCCAACATTAGTAGTTGATACTATTTTTGACCCATGAATCATTATTATCCCAGCATCAGTGGAAACAAAAGTAAGCTCAGGGCAACCAACTGCGACATCTAGATCCTTTGGTTGTGCTCCAATGTCAATTGGTTCTGACTCTTTACATTGCTCTGATAGCAGAGGTACCCTTCTCACTTTATTATCAAAACCACAAGTTACCAGCTCTCCTTCAATTGTTGCCAGGAATTTGATTTGAGTACTATCTTTTCTCTCTACCCGACCAGCATAGCCAACTCCAAGAATCCATCTAACAATTACACCATCATAGCTGCTTGAGCAAACCTCACTTTGTCCACTTTGAAGAGATAATGCAATTGCATTTATACTTTTCATGTGACCAGAAATTGTCTTTGGGTGGTTTATCTGGATCAACTGCAGAGAGTAAGCTGTTTGAAGGCCGTTGGGGGCGATCCCAAACAAGACTGGGCACTCAAAACGAAATTTTGAACCTCTGTTGATGCGTGGGTCGCTCACCTCTGCGTGGGTCGCTCGGCCCAGGTGGGTCGCTCTCCTTGTATTTTTACACTGTGGACAAAACCTAGGTGGGTCGCTCTGCCCAGATGGGTCGCTCGCGCCCAGGTGGGTCGCTCGAGCCCCAAGACCCTGTCCACGATGTTTCAAAGCTTGAAATCGGTCCTCCAACTCCAAATCTCGATTTGTATGCTGCAGATTGGTTTCCATTTGATCTTGCAACTGAAATGCTAACCATACTTGAGATACCATGGGCTCCTTTTAAATGAGCAAAATGTTTGAAACTTCTCTGGCATAATTGAGTTTTCAAGATTGATCAATCTCACTGGAAATTCAAAAAGCAACGATATTGCCCTGCTGATCACCAAAAACAAGTAGCTGATCTACAAGGCTCAAACCATATGAGCTTCAAAACAAATCGAACCATTAAAATCATAGATGCAAGCCACAGGTACAGGGATTATATACGATCCTTGGATGCCACAAAGTGCGATGATATGAACCTTAGAAAGGCCATATGAAAAATATAAAGAAGGAAGGAGTAGTAGAAGAGAAGACTCATTAAAATGTCCCTGCATGTAAAATGATCCAATAATGAAGCAGCTTAAGCACATTCCTCCTATCAGCAATCATTAGAAGTGGGCGCTTTCCATATTTGTCCATAATCAATGATGAGAACACCGCCACCATCTGATGAAATCCTCTTTGCAATATTCTTGCCAATTATGCTCCAACACATTATTACAAACTACTAATCTGACATTCTCTTCTCCAAAACAGGGTTTTGGAGAAGAGTCATCCTTGATTATTAATAATGATGAAAAAGAAACTTATTGAACTTTGGTGAGTTTGCCTCTGAAAACTAAACCACGAGCTGAGGAGTACTCTTTAATAATGAAAAGTACCAAAATAAGGAGAAATGAACCTTGGTG